>CM076575.1:176859618-177459618 GCA_034641835.2 Pinus albicaulis | reverse complement strand
ACATCCAGTTGTTGGTTGATAATATGCATGAAAAATTGATTAACTTGACAATTCAAGGAGTGTTTAAGTACACTTATGTACTTATTTATATGTTTCTTTTTCAGTTGGGAGATTAATTTCCAATCACATTGTATAAGCAGGATGATCAGGACAATAAGTCAACTATCCACTAGGCTCAGCTGGTTACAAGATAAAACATGCTCTTACAAAGTGATTTTAAGATGTCAAGGTCAAATTTTGTCATTTCAGTGAGTCTTCAAGTAAAATTTGGTCACTAGGTATTAGGTCTAGGGTTTGCTTTTACTCCCGTCAAATTTGTCCAAATGTCAGTCCATGTCACCATTCAGATGATTGTACCATCATTTAGAGGGTTTTCATCATCATGTCAAGTTCCAATGGGTCATTTTACACTTCGTTCATGCTTCAGTTGTGCCTAGGTAAGGTTCATTTCCCTCTCCTGGGGTTTTGAAGGTAATTTCTCTTGGATGGTAAAATCATCAGCAAAACTTGTATCCTGATGTTCATACACATTCCCCTATCCTTAATGTACATTATTAAACACTTCCCATCACTGATATCCCCTAAATTCCTCATTTTCGCAGAAACCCTAGTTTCTTGCTATAACTTGGCAATTTTCTAGGCTAGGCCTGTGTTTTGCCCTTTTGGACCCCTTCCCCTCACTCAATCTCTGAAATTCCACTTTCCTCTGCTTCCTAACATCCCTCCCTACTTCCCAAAATTTTCTCAAGAATTTATAAGCCCCTTATCCCCTTCGTTTCACTTCATTTCGACAAATCCCTTGTTCCACACATCGGGATAGGTTTTACTCCAATGATTTTTCTGAGCAATAAAAGATGAATTTTGGAACACTGAGAGAGGTTTTTATCCAAAATATGCCAATGAAGAAAAAAATCCTTCACATTTTACACAGGTTTCATGGTTTTATAGAAATTTCAAAAATACAGTTCCCTCAGGAGAAATGATGCACCTCTGAAGTGACCTTGGTAAAATCAATATTTCTCCTAGCTTGGTTGGAAAAATTACTTTCTTGATGAGTCAAATGATAACTAGACACAAATATATTTCCAATGAGCTATCATCAGCTCAATTTGGAGTTGAGGAAGACTTTCAAAAGTTGACTGCAACAGCACTCTGCCTTGAGGCAAGCTCATTTTTCACATTTTGACCAGTCTTGGGAGATTTGATTTTTGACAGGGAAAATGAACTCCAAATTGAAAAATTCCAGTTGGATTGAAAATTAGACTCAATAATGTTTCCAACGCGCTATCCTGTGCCCAATTTGGACACCCGGAAGGTCTCCAAAAGCCTCCTGCAATAAGGCGCTATGCATTGAGATGATGCTATGCATTGGGCAGTGGTTTGCAGTGTAATTTTGTAACTGGCGCTACGCATTGAGATGGCACTACGCATTGGGCTAAAAAGCCTGAAATCCATTCAAATATTCCACCAAAGCTCTAAAATTTCTAAATTCTTCATTTCCCAAGTAATTTAACATCCCTCCATGACCAATGAATGAATTTCTCTTGGTGCTTATGGTGATTTAATGAGAAAAAATCAAAACCCTACCTCTTTACATCTCTTACCAAAAGCAGTTGCATAGGGTTTATGAGTTGTATTTCTTACTAACAATTCCAGTCCTATCTATCTCTCACTCCCTCACTCCTTTATTCCTTCATTTTTCCCTTTCGTTACATTTCGTCCACTCATTCCTTAATTCCCATATCCCTAATCAACTAACCCTAAATCCCTAATCCCACTATCCCAAACCCTAGTCAAATATCCCCAAAACACTAATTTCCATCCCAAACGCTAGATTTCATCCCCTAAACTCTTTCATTCCCTAAAATCCTACAGCTATCATCAAACCCTCCCCTCATTAGTCCCACTCATCCATGGCGCTCAAGAACATGAAGGCAAAACCTGCCAGCTACCAAAAGGAGCCAAACCAAAATGACATCCATTGAGCAAGAGATTGAGGCTGATCGCAAAACTTGGCTTGCAAGGGTCAATATTAATTTGGAGAAGTTGTTGGAGAAGGCAAACAAGGAAAATAACATGTTGAGGCACATGGTGAATCATTATTGGGCAAGAAAGCATGTTTGCAATGCACAAATCAAGATCCTGAACGCTAAGTTGAAGAGGGCATTAAAGCGGCGTAAAAATTATGAAAAAATTCAAATTTTGGCCAAATATTCCTTGGCTCAGCATAGTGCTTGATGGTGGACATTCAGCCCAAATTTAAGGAAATTTGGGAAACATTTTATCAATTTTGATTTTTTTGGCCTAAGCACAGATTTTCCTGCTCAATGCGTAGCGCCACTTGGCGTGCGCTTATAATTGGCAGCTCCTCTTGAAGAAAACTTTGTATTTCTAGATTTTTCATCAAAATATATGCATGCCTACCCATTACCTAAATATTTTGACATGTTTTGGGTTGCCTAAAGGGTCAAAAACACCCTAAAAATGACCTTTCTGCCGTCTTTTGGACACACAGGAAGCAGTGTTGGGAAAACTCATTTTTGGAAGGGCAAATGACAACCAAATTTAGAAATTATACTTGGGTTGGAAATTAGACAGGCAGAGATTTCCAACGAGCTATCTTTCACTCAATTTGGACTCCGGGAAGGCCCTCAAAATCAGCTCCAAAGTGGCACGATGCATAGAGATTTCAGGCGCGGCGCATTGGGAATTTTGGATCCTTTTTCACTCAGCGGCTTAGATTTTCGCCTAGTTTTGGCCAGTTTGACTTTTTTATCTCCAAATGTGAAACTCTTGATGTAGCTTGATGTAATTTCGTGACTTTGATGTAATTTTGGCACATTTTTACTCATCCAAGTAGATTCATTCACCAAAAAGTGAAATGTAACTGAATGAATTAGTTTCCTATCTTATAGAGGCAAGATGTTTCATTGCCTATTTTCCAGTTCTTAGTTTAGATCTTGTTGAAACAGCTCCTAAACTAGTGAGCTCGACCCATAGAGGCATGGGAATGAGTTAGGCTGGTCTATATCTTGTATTTTCTTAGTTATTTTCAGAGGTTGGACACTTGGGATTGCTTTGGACTTCATTGTACATTTCATCTCTACATTTTGGCAAAGGAATAGACCAGGGTTTGCAGCACTCTTTGGGATCCATGTGGCTCTATGTTTTTATGGTGTGTTTTTCTCTGTGATTGTAATTTTACTGAAGTTTCATGTGTATCATTTCCCTTCTCCTTTCTTCTTAAATTAAACAAACAAGTGATAAAGGTGGAATTCATTAGATTTGCAGTGCTCTACCTTGAAGCTTTGTTTAATTTTCCATGTTTTCAACTATCTGAAGAGAATTCTTGAAAGCCTCTTGCCCTCTTCATCTCCTCACCAGTCTGAACTATCCATTCATTCAACCCAAATCATCAAAACAATTGCCTTCCTTGCCCCATTCAGAACTCTGCAAAAACTAGGCCTCATCCCCAAACCCAAAATCTACCTCTCCCTTTGATCCAAAAAAAACATTCAAAAGAAGATTCAACCTCCTTACATATATACCTAGCCTAGAATCAGCCTTTTTCAAAGTCATCTCAAGCCTCACTTATTATTTTTGCTGAGATTGACAAGGAGAGAGCCCTCTCCTAATCTGGTAAGGCTAGCTACCAGATTAAGCATGGTTTGATGTTACCCTAGACTCTGCCTTCCTTCAGCCTGAGGTAGATTTAGGCAATAACAGGTCGATTTCCCCCAAGGGTAAAAGTTGAAACTAGTCTCTGAAGAAACCCCTTCTGTGTCTGCTCTAATTGATCTCGACTATGTCCCTTTGGCCGACCAATATTTTAAAATCATAGGCACATAGTGCGAAATCGATCTCTATGAATTGCACTTGTAGCTAAAACAAAAATATTTGGACTAGCAGGATGATTTCAAACTCTAGGATTCCTTATTTCATTTATATGAACTCCCTCAGACCAATGAATTCCCTAACCAAGTCACTTGGTGTCAAGCTAGGTATGATCCCATCAAAAGGGTTGTGGTAGCTCAAAATGGAAACATTCTAATTTATATCACTCTAGAGATGATTAACCAGATGTTTTTGATCCCACAGAGTGATTCCCTCATCCTTTTCTCCCAAGATTCTCTCATGGAGTTATAAGATAAGCTCCCCTTTCCTCAGAGAGCATAAATCTTTGAAACATTCTATCCTGATGATGTTGAACTTCCAAAGAAGAACCCTCCTTACCCATCCTCCATGTTCCCTGAAGCTACTAGACATATCATTTCCTTAATTTCTCATTTATTAGGCTATCCAGATGACAGAATAGTGGATGATCCCATTATTGGTTACTTCTCCATTTAATCTAAAGACCATAAGCTTACATTCATGTACAATTACATCCAGTTGTTGGTTGATAATATGCATGAAAAATTGATTAACTTGACAATTCAAGGAGTGTTTAAGTACACTTATGTACTTATTTATATGTTTCTTTTTCATTTGGGAGATTAATTTCCAATCAAATTGTATAAGCAGGATGATCAGGGAAATAAGTCAGCTATCCACTAGACTCAGCTGGTCAGATCCATCTCAACAGAGTTTTCTTTTACAGATTTCAATTGATTCATTTATCCATCAATTTCCCAACTTCTAAGCAGCCCGAATGAGCCTAGAATTGGCTAAGACATCAAAAGAATACTTCACTTATGTGATCAGGTTAAAAATGGAGACTACTATCTGTACCATAATTACATAGAGATCCGAGAATATTGTTATGCATTAACACATTATAAACTGCCCAAATATGTTCCAATGAGAATTTTCTCTTTGGAATATATTAGACAGATGATTAACATGGATGAATTGCACTTGTTTCAGGAAAGATAAAATCATAGTTCAAGATCAAGTCTAAAATAGGCTCTTTTATGTGAAATACTGGATTAGCAGGGATTGAAGCAGACGCCATCTTGAAAAGGATGAATCTCCAGCCAAGTTTCACTTGGTCATGTGATCCTTTCAACATCATTTCAAACATAAGGGTCGAGTTGAAAAAAACTCCATACAATCATACACCTAGGCCTGAGATTGAGAAGTTTAAGAACCAAGATCTATGGGCAGAGAATCCATTGCAGGAGGTAGAGGATCAGATTCTTTCTACATCCACTCTGTAGACTCAAATCTCCCAAGAAAAGAAGCAAAAAATGCCTAGATAATAAAAATCAACTTCTACAAATATTGCAAAAGAATTCATACTTCAGTAGAAGAAGCAGAAGATTGATTTTACTATTTCTACAGAGGAGAGCCAAAAAGAACTAAAAATAATTGACTTGGGAAATTCAGAAGTATCTATACCAGCAGAGGGGAGTGTTCCCAATACTCCATCACCTTCTTCAGATTCTAAATAACTGATGGAGATCATTCAATCAGTTGTAACCAATAGAAGATATGATAATAATATTTTCTCTAAATTTTTAGAGATCAAACATAAGAATGAAATCTTTAATGCCAATGTCTACTGTAATTTTTGGAAGTAGAGTTCCACATCACATCACATGCTACTGACAGCTTTTGATAATGAAAAGGGAAGGATGCAGATGGCTTTTCCGCAAACCCAAGTCCCTTTCCCCAAAGCTCCATCCGATTATAAGAAAACAATTTTCTCATGTGAGGCAAATCAAATTCATCCCATAGATCAAATGGACATGTAAAGAAAGTCTGGAGAAATTCTTTTCTCTACCATGACTAACGCAGCCATGAAATTATCCAAGTTGAGAAGAGCCTTGTCAAATGTACAATCACAACTCAAGATAGAAAAACTTTCCACTTTAGCTAAGGACAATAAGTTAAAGTCTTTAGAAGATATTGTAATAAAGATTACATATGACCCCAATGATTGTAAAGCTATAGAAGATATTTTAATGAAGAAGAATGCATATAAAAAATCTCTTCGAAAGTAGCTAAATTTTCCTTATACAGAAGATCCCTGGAACAATGAAATAGAGGAGAGTGAAGAAGATAGAGAAGAGATGCTCAAACTCATGACTGAGGTAAACATTCAGATAAATAATATGGAGGAACAAATTGAGGGATTTCTTAAGGAAAAATAACAATCAAATTAGCTTGCCATGATCCCAGTTTCAGCGGTGCCTATTGTAGTTGCAGGTATGGATCTGAGCTCTTCATCAACAACAGTGGAATCTACATCATGAACAGGTGATCCAACCAAGATTATGCAAGATTTGACTTTACAGAAGGAGGATAATGAAAATCTTATTGATAAATTTAGAAACTTAGAAGCTGAGAAGATAAAGAATGACACCCTGTACATGGAAGAGATGCAAAAATATCACACATTAATACTGAAGGTTCAAAAGTTAGAATGTGAGATTCTAATGGCATACACCTTGGCCAAAGCCAAGGAGAGCATCTGGACTGAAATAATCCAAGCAATGAAAAAAGTATGTCCATCCATACAAATCGTTTTTTTATCAGGAGGAACTAATCAACAAATGTAAAGCAATCATTGAACAAGAAAAGGCAACACTCAAGAAAAAACCAGTAAAAGCCTCAGAGATGATTAAAGTGTTGAATTCAAAGAACAGGGCATAATTGGAACAGATCAACATCACAGACAGAACAACCACTATTTTGGAGATAAAAAAAGTGTTTCAGAAGAAGAATCTACTGAATCAATTAGAGACTAAATTTCAAACTTTGGACATTATTTTCCAAATATTTCACACTAATTTTAACCTGATAAATGAAAGGGGGTTTCTCGGATTATTAGATCCCATTAAAAAATTGATCAACTTGGAGGAGTACTGTAAAAATCTCTACACAATAGCCATTGACAAAGCCAAGTTTGTAGGAATCAAAGGTCTTACGATAGGCAAAGATTTTTTAGAAGCATTAGATTTTTGTTTGATAATTAAACATGAAATCAAATATCTATTCATCAACAAACCTACTTTTGAGAGATAACAAAAGTAGATGAAGTTTTCAGGAGATTGGTAAATCTGGATATATCAAGTCAGGACATATGGGATCACTTGTGTGAAACCATCGAGTAACTTTTGTCTCCATCAACATGCCAACACATCAACACTTTTTGGGGCCACATCATCAACTGCTTCCTTAAAGACAGTGACAGATCACTCATCAGTTTTCATATTCCTATTACTTGATGATATTTTTGTAATCATTTTAGATATTTCTTGTAATCATTTTAGATATTTCTAAGTGATATAAATTAGTATAAATAACTATTTTTTGAGTTATTAATGCTTTCACCCTTTGATGAGCATTTGTAAGCAGAAGTGTATGAGCTTTTTGATGATTGATGATTAATAAAAGGATTTTGGATTTGTTTCAATCCGTTTGTCTCCTTGTAAGTTTTTCTAGTATTGATTTCACTTTTTTTTCTTCATATATTTTATTTTTATGAACATAATTAGGTACGAGAAAGTTATCATTCATTCTATCTTAAATCCTATGAACTTATAATCCATTTTATAGATTTACTTATTGAACTATTTTTTTGTATAAGTCCCTCTATATCAATTAATTTTCAGTAGTCTTCATAATGTTAAAAATATTTTGTTAAGTTGTTAAACATTTTTTGAAAGTATTTCATGCTTATGGTAACTTAAACATTCAATCTGAATATTTAACTAATCATATTTTCTTACAATTTCTTCCTTCACATATGAAAAATTAATTCATTGTTTGAAGTAAAGAAACAACCCTTTTCTTAATACTTAATACTATCAAAATTTTAAAACATCTGTTGGAATTTTCTTAATACATTGGTCATCCAAAAACATTTATAAAACTAAAAAAATATTTTAGATGCTTTGGCATAATTTATTGACCTAGAATTTTCTTAGAGGACAACACCACCCTAATGTTGTGGACAATCTCTCATGCGATGATTTTTACCACAAATCCAACATAGTAAAGGCTTCAACCTACACCCTTGTTCTGCTCCTTAGACCGCAATTACTCTCCTCTGTTGAAATCATTGAAATTATTATGCGGCGTTGCATTCTCTTTGTCTTAAGGCCTTGCTCTTTTCTTGTCTAAATTTCTTGTATTCCTTGCATTACCTTTCCATTTTGGTTTAATATGTGATCTGCACTTTGATTTCTCATAACAATGATTTAGCTTCCAGATGGCCTCCTCCAATGATCTAGGTTGTTCGAACTCAATATTATCTCTAAATTCTAATGGTAATCCACTAACAAACCTCTGAAATTTATTCTTTTCATCCTTAAGATATGGTAATTTCCTCAATATCTCCAGGAACTTGGTCATATACTCCTCATCTATCATAGATCCCATATTTAGCTCATATAAATCCCTCGCCTTGTAATCATAGTATCTCTCCAATAGGTACTATTAGGACCCTATAATATAGGTGTTCGTTCTCAAGTTATCAATTTGAGAAATATTATGATCATGGTTGAAAATTTTTCATTATAAGGGGCTTAGCAACAAGGGCTTACTGAATTGCCAAATGCCTCAAATCAGATAGTCATTTACTTAATGTGTTGTCACCAAAGGGTTGGAATTACCATGAAATCACATATGTGTGTCTTATCCCTCGTGCATTTTCCACTTATGGACGATGAGCTTTGATTAAGATCAACAATTTAAATTCATTTTCGGACCCCTTCAGCTCTTCCAAGTTTAATGGATAGGGGCAGTCTGAAAAGTGTAGTTTTCAAATCCAAGCCTAGACCACGTGCCAAGATGTGGGGAGTTCACACCCCCTAGTTTGAAACCGCTTACCACTTGTTGGGCCCTCTGAAAAGTTGTGTCAAGACTTGATGTGAAGACATTGACCGAGGAATTTCTTTGCACTATCGCTAACCATCAAATTATAGTGGCATATCCAATGTTTCAAAGCAGACATCACATGGTAGGTTGGATATGTTTTCACATGAGTTTTGAAGGTTTAAGGTGGAAAATTTAGGGGTTTCCATGAATTTGGCTATGATCTATTTTTTGCAGAAAGTCTGACTTTCGATAGCTAAGGAGTCCAAATATTTTAAGGGTTAGCTTCCGAAATTTAAAGCATTCGGTAGCTAAAAGCACTTAACCGCACCTATTTCTTGCTACTACAAGTACCTAAAATTCCTAGGGTTTGTATAGTTGTGTCATTTCCATGTCATAGTTTTTATGTAGGTCATCATGAAAATTTAAGCTGCCACAACCATGGCAATACATCATTTTATCCGATTTTCCCAAATATCATCACTAATCCATATCCCCTTATCATGAAACCCTAACTCAAGTTGTGTCCATTCATTTCATTTAAATCTCGAAAATGGTCATGATGCCTCTAGCACATTTTAATTTGGTCGACATTCAGTCAGTTTGTTTCAAAAATCATCCATAGAAGCCTAAAATATCCGAGTCTACATTAGTTCCTTGCACTTCTGCGTTCTCGGTTTCTTCTATTTTGCCTTGGTTTTCATGTGTTGTTAGTGTCATCATCAATTTTCTGCATACCCTAGCCACCCTATGATCTCCATAGTATGTTTGAAATCGTTTGCAAGTTCTGGAGAAGAGGATGTTTACTAGAGGAGCATTGTTGAGGAAATAATTTCCAGATACAACTTATCTTGAGGCACACCCTCATGCATGCAAATTCTTCAAGCATGTGGGTCGCTATAGATTTCCCCACAAGTTCCATGGATACCATCAAGGTATTACAGAGGAATTTACAAGGAGTTTTTATGGTTGCAAAGTGAAGTTGGGACCAATGACTCTGCAGATTGATGAAGCAAGTGTGGCACCAGCCATAGAAATTCTAGGTGAAGGATAGAGGTGTTTTAAGACCACCTCCACCAAAGAATTAGATTTTACGTTTTTTTTCAAAAAGGAGAATCATAACTTGGAATGGCAGAAATACATCCCGAGGAGTTATTTACAAGAGCAGTGGCAAGAGTTGTTGAAGATGATACAGGTTTATATTACTTTTGAAGGGAGTTATGGGAGGAAAATGCTATATCATTTCAGGTTACTCCTCCACTTCACAAGTAAGAAACCACTTAACATGCCTTTTTATCTTCTGAAAAGCCTCACTAAAATGGCTTCCAAAGTCCAAGCTAAACACTAGATAGCTAGCAACAGCTTATTCTAGCATGGATTAATCAAGTTAATAGTGTTAGAAGAGCTTAATAGGAGAAATAAAACATGGAATTATTTACTATTTTAGGGATATTTTGAACAAGAAATCTAGCCAAAGAAGAAAGGAACTCCGACACAGGAGTTGTATTCTCCAAAAACTAGAAAGAGGACAAGGAGGGCTTTGTCTCCTATGCAAGCAGTCACGAAAAATTCTCCCTAAACATCCAAGAAATCTTAGAAAAATCTAGATTTTGGGAAAGAGGCAGGGGTTGAAGGTGAAGCTACAGGTGTAGAGGCTCAAGAGGAAGCTAAAAAAACCAATATTCTCAACCTTCCATATTCAAATTCGTAATTTGAGTCTTTAGCTGCAGGAAAGGAGGCATAACGCTTAGCTGCAAGAACAAAACTAGAATCTTTAGCTGCAGAAATAGGAGGAGGGCCATCAGTTGAAGAAACAGAAACCCATGGAGAAGTTGCAACATCATCACAAAAAAAGACCAACAGAAAATCTAAAACACAAAAGTTGTAGGAAGAAAATAATGAGTTTGAAATTTTTGGAAATACTCCTGAAGGAAGAGAATGAAACCCTTAAGCAATTATCAAGCAAGATCAGTTCAACACTTGATCAAATGGCCATTAAATATAAAATGATCAAGCATAAGAAAAAAATGCTTCGCTAGCATAATTTCAAGTTACAAAATAAGAACAAGGTTTTGAGGTTTAAACTCATTCACAAGAAGCTTAAGCCTCAAGCTCACCACACACTTGATGCCTTAGCTCAAGTTGCACTGGAGTTCAGTGAAAGTGGTGATAATGAATGCATCAAGGTCAAAGGAAACATCACCAAATTTTGGTTAAGTTGAAGAGAATTTAAACTTTTTTCAGCTAAATTCCATTTAAGAATCACCAGTTAGCTACGTAAAATCATGCCCAGATAATTGGCAGCTAAGCGCGCTCTATTTTTCCTTCCTTAGCTGCCGAAAGTTCTGTTATAGACAGAAGACATACAATCTCCTCAAATAGATGTTAATATAATTCTATAGGATCCCCAAATCCTCCAGAGAAATCTTATAATTACAACTCATCCTCAACATGCTTTTGACACCTTAGTTTCAATTAGATTGCACCTCAAAGAAGATCAAACCAAATCTAAGTTTGTGGGAATTTTGTCATATTTTCCAAATTCGAGTTCGTAATCAATAGAAAACATTGTCTATTTTTTCCTTTCAACATTAGAGGTCGAATATTTTGTAATTGACTAGAAGATAGGGCCATAATTGTAAAAGAGATGAAATCTCTATTTTGGGGTAGAACACAAATAAACATTTTCCTAGAATATCTGAAATAGTTAAAGCAGAGATTTGAAGCATCCTTATCTGTAGGATCTGAAATGTAATGGTGAAAAATTATAGATATATGATGTAATATGGGAAAAGGGTTGTTATACCTGGAGGGAAGGCTATTGTAGATATTTTCAGCTGGCTGTAAGCTTCCTTTTCTTGAATGAATGAAAGGACCTTGTTGTTTTCCAGATTCTTGTGTCATGTTTTAATGGTGAAGTTTCTTATTGATGCTATATGCTTTTATTTTATTTCTCCATTATTTATCTCTTTATTGTTTATAAGAAATTTTTTTTCAAGATTTGTCATTGGACACCCTGCTCAGGCTTTAAACAATATTCATGTTCTCCTATAAAGTTTAAATGTAGAATTTGGATAATGTCTGCTCTACATTTAGATGAAAATATTAATATTTTCTTCTCTACCACTCACAATTATTAAAGATCCATGGCATGACTATCTCATCTGGTTACACATGATATTATTAAATCATTCATTTAAATATGCTTTGACTTTTTGACTCCATTAGCCCAATGGTCCTCTTCTATTGTCTCAACCACAAATTTCAAACAAACCCCTCTTCCCTAATCACTGGCCTAAAATACCCAATCAAACAAAGCTACATATAATAGAGATCACTCTTTAATTCTAGGAGGGCTAGATCCTAGGCTCAACGCAGTTTTGATGTTGCCTCCACGATTCAGTCTTTCAACCTTGGAATTACATAGCACTAACATAGTGGCGACCATATTGGGGATATTGAACATAGTTTTAGATATGGTTGATGATGGTGGACAAACATCTATACACAAGGAGGTTGAAATCATCCACCTGGCGACTCCACAGATTTTAGTTGACCTAAAGTCTCCACTGGTATAAGAATCCAGAATTGTTATGAACACATGGTAACTCCATTCTCTAGTTGATTGGTTTTCAAAATGAATTAAAGAATACAACGTAGGTATTATCCTTTGGATAGATCACAGATCCCAAGTTTTCCAAACCTTATGCCAAACATTTATCGGTTAAAATATCTTCCCGTGTTTAAAGATTAAAAAAGGATATGATGCCGTTATACATTTGTTAAGGTTTCATATGCACATCCGTAAGTTTAAAATCCGTTTTCCAGAATACTGTCTTAAGAAAATGTTTGTGGCGAATTTAGAAGAGAAAGCTAGATCTCGGTATGAAGACCTACCAACTGCCAGTATACATTCTTTGAAGTGTTTGCATGCTGTGTTTTTTGACGAGAACAAAGAATATTATCCTTCTTTGTCAATAGCTCAAGACTGTTGTGATATTTTTCAAATTTTTATTGAATATCTGGAGGATTATTGTGATGATGATCAATTTAAATGTTGAAATACTAGAAGAAAGGAATGATGTGCGTTGTCTAGAGGTTCATGAAGGTTCACCACAGGAGAAAATCCTTGCAGGAGGAAGACAAGTTGATTAGTAGATGGTTAAGGAAGAACTTAAGCTTAAAGAACCTAATCAAGTAGAGGACAACAGTGAAAACCTACAATAGTTTGATTATCCGGAAGAAAGGACAACATAAATTAATAATCCAGATTCTCAAGATCTTCAGCCAAAAATATTTTCCTCAAAGATTGAAGACAAATCAAGTTTTCCAAAAGAAGACTAATCAAGTTTGTTGATTTAAGACTACTCAAATTTTCTTTCTGAGCTTGCAGACAGTGAAGAAAATCATAAAATTTCTCCACCATCAAGTTCTCCTTGGGATATTAATGAAGTTACACAGCATATTGTTATAGCTCATGATACTTTTCCCGAAATGATTGATATTTTGCAACTTCCTTGCAAGTTTCTGAATGATAAAGGGAATGATGAAGAGCACATAGAACAATTGATTATAATGGAAATTAAGGAAAAAAAAGTTTCTTCCTTGATATTTGAGTACATTTAGTGTGAGCACAGAAACAAAGGAGCAATTTGGGATGAGGTATGTTTTTATGTCACCAAGCATATAAAAGATCTCATGTTGCATGTTTACCGAGATCCTTTGAGTAGTGTATTACAACCATCAATAAAGGAAGAATTCACCAGGTTTATCAACAGAGCTATTGAATCCAATGGAAGAGTTAAGTTGCCATGTTTTGAATCCCTTTTTATGACTACAAAAATGGAATGCCAATTTCAGTTAAGCACTCATTTTCTTGACTGGTTACATTGGAAGTGAGATTATTACTTAACGTGGTAATATTTTTATCAGGTTAGAGTAGAGATGGTGCTAATAAGCTTACAATACAAGCATATTTTATTTTTCAGTATCTATTTATTCATTCAGGTTTTCAGGATGAAGCAGTGTAGTTTCATTTCATATTCATAGGATGCAAATAAACTTGACGAGAAAGCATGTGGTGTGCATTCACTTAATGGTAGCACAAATCAAGAAGCAGGTTGAGGTAATAGCCCAATGGATAAGGAACTGAAGTTACGAAACCAAACATCGGGGATTATTGACACCTCCTCCGGAGCTGCCATACCCATTTGGAGCCAATGTTAGGACCTATAATATAGTTATCTGTTCTCCAGTTATAAATTTGAGAACTATTCTTATCACGGTTGAAAATCTTTCATTATAAGGGGCTTAGTAGCAAGGGTTTAATGGATTTCCAAATGCCTCAAATCAGATAGTCATTTATTTAATGTGTTGTCACTAGAAGGTTTGGAATTACCATGCAATAAAATATGTCTCTTATCCCTCGTGCATTTTCTGCTTATGGACGATGATCTTTGATTAATATCAACGGTTTAAATTTGTTTTCGGACCCCTTCAGTGCTTCGAAGTTTAATGGATAGAGGGGTTCTGAAAATCACAATTTTCAAATCCAAGCTTGGACCACGTGGCAAGCTGTGGGGATTTCAGACCACCTTCATTCGAAACCTCTTACCACTTGTTGGGCCCTCCAAAAAGTTGTGTCAAGACATGATGTGAAGACAATGACCAATGAAGTTCTTCGCACCATCGCTAGCCATAAAATTACAGTGGAATATCCAATGTTTCAAAGAAGACATCACATGGTAGGTTGGAAACATTTCCAAATGAGTTTTGAAGGTTTAAGGTGGCCGAGTTAGGGGTTCACATGAATTTGGGTATGATCTAATTTTTGCAGAAAGTTTGACTTTCGGTAGCTAAGGAGTCAAAATATTTGAAGGGTTGGCTTCTGAAAGTTAAAGCTTCTGGTAGCTAAAAGCAGTTAACCACACCTATTGCTAGATGTCGCAAGTACCTAAAATTCCTAGGGTTTGTACAATCATGTCATTTCCACGTCATAGTTGGTACGTAGGTCATCATGAAAATTTAAGCTTCCAAAACTGCGCCAATACATAATTTCATGTTATTTCAACAAAGATCATCACTCATCCATATCCCCTTATCACACAATCATAACTCAAGTCGTGTCCATTAATTTAATTTAAATCCCAAAAAAATTCATGATGCCTCCAACACGTTTAAATTTGGTCGACAGTCAATCAGTTTGTTTCAAAAATCATCCACAGAAGCCGGAAATATCTTAGTATTCATTAATTCCTTGCACTTCCGCGTTCTCAGTTTCTTCTGTTATGCCTTTTTTTTCATGTGAAGTTAGTCTCATCATCAATTTTCCACATACCCTAACCATCCTGTGATTTCCATAGTCTGTTTGAAAGCATTTGTTGGTTAGGGAGAAGAACATGTCGACTGGAGGAGGGTTGTTGAGGAAAGAATTGCAAGATACAGCTTACCTTGAGGGACACCCTCATGCATGTGAATTCTTCAAGCATGTGGGTTGTTATATATATTGCGAGAAGTTCTAGGGATACCATCAGGGTATCACAGAGGAATTTTCAAGGACTTTTGATGGTTGCAAAGTGAAGTTTGGACCAATGACTCTGCAAATTGATGAAGCAAGTGTGGCAGCAGTCACATAAATTCCAGGTGAAGGAGAGAGATGCTTTAAGACCACCTCAAGAAAATAAGTATATTTTAGGTTTTTTCTCAAAGAGGGGCATCAAAACATGAAATGGCATAAATACATCCCGAGGAGTTATTTACAAGAGCAGTGGAAAGAGTTGTTGAAGGTGATACAGGTTTATATTACTCGTGAAGGGAGGTACGAGAAGACAATGCTATATCATTTCAGGTTACTCCTCCACTTCTGAAAATCCTCACTAAAATGGCTTCCAAAGTCCAAGATAAGCCACAGACAACTAGCAGCAGCTTATTCCACCATGGATTAATCAAGTTAATAGTGTTAGAAGAGCTTAATAGGATAAATAAAACATGGAATTATTTACCATTTTGGGGAGAGTTTTAACAATAAATCCAACCAAAGAAGAAATTAACTCCCTCACATGTGTTTTCTTCTCCAAAAACCAGCAAGAGGACAAGGAGGGCTCTATCTCCTATGCAAGCAGTCACCAAAAATTCTCCCTCAACATCCAAGAGATCCAAGAAAAAGATATATTTTGGGAAAGAGATGGGGGTTGAAGGTGAAGCTACAGGTGCAGAGGTTCAAGAGGAAGCTACAACAACCAATATTCTCAACCGTCCATATTCAGATTTAGAATTTGAGACATTAGCAACAGGAAAAGAGGCAAAACCATTAGTTGCAAGAACATAACTAAAATCTTTAGCTACAGAAATTTGAGGAGGGCGATCAGTTGAGGAAACAAAAACCCATGGAGAAGCTATAACATCATCACAGAATAAGGTCAATAGAGAATCTAAAACATAGAAATTTCAGGAAGAAAAAATGAGTTGAATGTTTTCGAAAGACTCTTGAAGGTAGAGAATGAAACCCGTAAGAAATCATCAAGCAAGATCAGTTCAAAACTTGATCAAATGGCCATTAAATATGAAATAATAAAGCATAAGAACAAAAGGCTTCACCAACATAATTTCAAGTTTAAAAAGAGGAACAAGGTTTTGAGGTTTAAACTCATTCACAAGAAGCTTAAGCCTCAAGCTCACCACACACTTGATGCCTTAGCTCAAGCTTCCTTGGAGTTCAGTGAAAGTGGCGATAATTAATGCATCAAGGTCGAAGGACATCTCACCAAATTTTTGTTACATTTAGGATCATTTACACTTTTTCTAGCTAAAGGTCATTTAAGAATCTCTAGCTAGTTGTCGAAAATCATGCCCAAATAATCGGCAGCTAAGCGCACTCTTTTTTTCCTTCCTTAGCTTCCGAAAGTTCTGTTATAGACAAAAGAAAACCAATCTCCTCAAATCAAGGCTAATGGAATTCTACAGGATCTCCAAAGCCTCTAGATTAATCTTATAATTACAACTCATCCTCAACATGTTGCTGACACCTCAGTTTCAATTAGATTGTGCCTCAAAGAAGATCAAACCAAATCTATTTTTGTGGGAATTTTGTCATATTTTCAGGATTTGAGTTTGTAATCAACTGAAAACTTTGGTTGTGTTTGCCTTTCAGTATTAGAGGTTAAATACTTTTTAATATACTAGGAGATAATGCCATAACTATAAAAGAGATCAAATCTCTATTTTTGGGTAGAACACAAATAGACATTTTCCTAGAATATCTTAAATAGTTAAAGAAGAGATTTGAAGCTTCCTAATCTATAGGATCTGAAATGTAATGGGGAAATATTATAAAATATAGGATGTAATATGGGAAAAGGGTTGTTACACCTAGAGGGAAATTTATTGTAAAGATGTTCAACTAGCTGTAAGAAACATTTTCTTGAGTGAATGAAAGGACCTTGTTGTTTTCCAGTTTCTTGTGTCATGTTTGAATGGTGAAGTTTCTTCTTGATGCTATATGATTTTATTTTATTTTTCCATTTCTTTATCTCATTATTGTTTATAAGAATTTTTTTTATAATTTTTCATTGGACACCCAGATCAGGCTTTAAACAATATTCATGTTTTCGTCTTAAATTTAAATGTAGAATTCAGATAATTTCTTCTCTGCATTTAGATGAAAATCTTAATATTTTCTTCTCTACCACTCAAAATTTGTTAAATATCCATGACATGACTATCTCTCCTGGTTACGCATGATCTCATTAACTCATTCATTTAAATACTCTTTGACCTTTTGAATCCATTAGCCCAATGGTCCTATTCTATTGTCTCAACCACAAATTTCAAACAAACCCCTCTGCCCTAATAGATAGCCTAAAATTCCCCCCAAAAAAGCTACATTTAATACAGAGATCCATGTCTGCGTCTAGGAGGGCTAAATCCTAGGCTTGAAGTGGTTTTTATGTTTCCTCTAGGATTCAGTGTTTCAACCTTGGAATAATTACGGAGTGCTGACAAGTACTTCTTCCTAAATAATCTCTAGAATTCATCCCAAGTCAATTGCTCTTCATGAATAACTCTTACATTATTTTCATCTTCCCACCAAATATATGCTTTACCTTTAAGCCTGAATGTAGCTATTATGGCCCTCATGTTTGTTGAGTAATCATGCAACATGAAGAAATTATTCATCCCAAGTAACCAAGCTTCTATATCATGTGGATTCAAGTTTTTTTATCCGTAAAATGTAGGTAGTTTTTCTTTCTTACTTCATCTACAAAATATCCCCTATCATTCCCCCTGTAAGGATGATAAAGGAGATGATCATGATACCTGTCAGAATCAGAACTAGAATATAACATGTGTTCATCACCTCTCCTATCTAGTGTATCCAAGAACCTGCCATATATGATTGTGTCATCTCTATATAACTTGTGTCGAACATAAGACCTACTGCCATATTCCCCATTGGTCATATTCTCCTTCCCATGGCTAATTCTAAGCGTTCCTTGTCTCCGCAAGTCTCACAAACTCTGAATAATAGAGGCATTGACTTCTACTTGTTTCTCTTGTGCCCTAGAAAGTCTCTCTTGTGATTGAATAATTTTTTTATCGTCTCCTTTGAAACTCCTTATTTTTTCCTTTATAATTATCAATGTATCTATTATGTGAGGGGATTATTCCTAACCATGTTTCTCATCTGATCCATACAGAGAATATCGTGAATGTCTACCACTCTACTAGCCATATTTTCACTTCTCTTCCTGCAAGGTACATCATGTCAACTAAACTAAATCATAAACAAAACAACGTACCTCAGTTTAGTTCAACGGAGGATATCGCATTTTCAAGATCAACCAGATTAGTGCAATACATATTTAAAAATAATCATATCCACATATAATCATAATTTCAACCATTATTTATTCATCTATGCATGACCATACCAACCACATGCCATGACCTCATGCATGGAAACTATCACAATGTCAATGTATGTGCAAAAATAGGTAAACATTGTCATGCATAAACAATGATTAACCCAACATACACTCATGACGACACATTCGACAACAACACCATCAATTTTCACATGGAGACACAATGACAACCATGACAACCACCATACATATACAACAAGCACACAGGCCACAAGAATAAAGAAAAAATACGTAATCGACATGTATGCATGACCAACACACTGCCCCTCCAACCCAAGGGGTGAACCTTCTCTGATACCACTTTGTAAGACCATCCTCCCACATTTATGCAAGCTAACCCATCTACTGGGGTAAACATGTGAAAAGAGGACACTTTGATGTGATTCAACCTCCTACGCTACCTTAAGGAAGTGGAACCAATGGAACACAACCACATTGACCATCCACACATTCTACAGAATGTCCAGGATCCAACCAACCTTTCCAGGTGCTTAAATACTGAATAAAATTGTATTTTATAGAACAAACACCATGGCCACTCCCATGACAAGGAAACAATGTGAATAGAACCCTCTAGCTGCTCCCACAATGACTATGGCCTTTTTCAGGTAGTCTTGTGCCAGCGACCCCAGATTCTGTGCCACTTTTATTAGGGCTAAGACTCAAACCACTTCCTAGAACTCCATGAGACTTCTAGAAATGATAAAAACACTGAAACAATGGTACTAAAGAAAAAAATTATCAATGACTTAAATGGACCCCTACTAGCCATGATAGACATTTTTTCAAACATGTCAAAAATATGTAATCTATGGGTCTCAAAAACAGATCTGAGCATAGGGGTATTATATTTATCTTATAATTGTTAAGAAGCATTGACACCTCATCATAATAGATTTATTATCCACTATTAGCTCATATAGTCATTTTTCAACCATATACTAATTAAAATATGATGAGATCCATACACCATCACTGTTATAAAGCATACTCATAACCATCATATAATCAACAAAAATAGTAAGGATATGACAACCATATAAACCACATAATGACAAGTAGATTTACCCATCAAATATAAGAGGAAAATAACTCTTATTTATTTATTTATGTGAAATGAAGCCCGGTTTGGGACTTCCATGTACCACCCAACCATAGACTATGATGAACCAAATCTCTCTTTCATCCAGTCACCTTTGTGCCATATTCCAAGAATGAATGTGGGATCTCAAGGAAAAATCCAAATATAGCCAAACCAGGGCTTCTAGAGGCCAAAATGCCTCAAACCTTAACCAATAATTTCACCTCATGGTAAAACATGACTAACCATCACCAGATTGGTCTCTACCCAAATTTTCCATGGTTCCATAGCATTTATTCCAACTGGGGTTTCTAGGACTCGTAGCTCAACCCCCAACTTCCGTCGATCTTCCAAAGTGTTTGTCCAACTAGGGATTCTAGGATTAGTAGCTCAACCCACCAAGGGATTCCAGAGCGTTTTCCCAACCAAGGCTTCCAAGACTAGTAACTCAACACAAGTAGTTACAGGGTTTTTAGAGCATTTTTCCAACCAAGACTTCTAGGAACTAGTAAATCAAACCAAAACCAAAGGTACACGAGAACTAACAAGAAAAGAAAATGTAAATCCCAAAACACCATGGATATCAAGGAAATGGAAAGGTAAGGAAAAACCACTATCAATCTAGGAAATCATCCATGCCAATGTTAGGTTATAACCAAGAAACCACATGCATGTCCAAACTAGCAAGAAAATCATACATGAAACTCAATACCTACAAGTAAAACCCATTGTAGTTGTTGATCCCGATGTCCTCTTATGATTTCCTACTTTTCCTTTTCATTATTGCACAAATACCAAGTATTCCACACTCCTCCAAGAGTGCTCCAAGAAAACTCAAAGTGTCCAAGAGTATGAGAGAGAGAGAGAGAAATGACAGCTCCAAAACTGAACTGATCAAAAGCTACCAACTGATCCTCAAAATCCTTTTTATTAACGAGGCCTCTATTTTCTTCAATTTCCATTATTTTACTTCATTTTCCTCCTCACATGCAACTTGTGACCTTTCACCTTCATTTTCTCGTATTTTCCATTATTTTCATAAGTAAAATGCCAATAAATTCCCCTTTTACTTTCCAAATACTTTTCCATTTCCTTTGATAATTTCCATGGCCATCAATTAATCACAAGTGATCGCCATCACTATGTTTTTTCCCAACATTCAGCTTGGAATATGTGTCCCATGACGATGGCCTTATTTTACCTTTATTATCTTTATTACATGGATTTTTGACCAGGGTCGTTAGACATGTCTTGCCATATATATCAACTAAGTTGTTTTGGGTGAATGATGTAAACTTTGGTTCATAGAATCATTGGTTGGTTATAGCCATGCTTAAATAAGAAGTACATATCAATCATATGCGTTTATATGTATTTTCCTCATAAATCCTTGTACTTACATTGTATATCACTAGAATTTCTAGTATATGCTCAGGGGGAGCATGGTCATTAAGAGAGGTTAAGGTGTTGATTAGGGTCATGTCTTGTATCAGAGCTCCTTGGTTCACATCAGCAGCTCATATTTATAGTTTTCAGCATGTCAACGAGAGTACTTCTTGATTCTTCCCTTTTCCCTTGATGCCAAAGGGGGAGGGAAGGAATTGATGTTTTGTAGGACTTTGAAATCAAGTCCAAAGGAGGAGATTGTTGGAATTATGGCTAATGTGTTTTCCTTGATGTCAACCTAGATAGTTTTCTTGGCACTAATTATTTTACAGGAACAATAGATATGCAGGATTCTCCAACAACTATATCTCTATGGAGTGTGGAATTCTATTTAATCACTTGGTTAATGATATTTTGTCAATGTGGTCCAATCCCATTTCATAAAGAATATTTTTTGTGGTAGTTGGACTTATGTGGAGTTATAGTTAATCAATATTATGCATATAGTTAATTTGAGTTGGTCAAAGTGGTCAAATTCCCTTTCATAAAAGAATATTTTATAATGTGGTTATGGATTTGGTTGTGTGTGGGTCATCGATGGTTGATGTGAAAAATAATTTACCTAAACATTGAGGTTATGTTCCAAAGGAGTTGGTCATTGATACTTGGTAAATAAGAACAAAAAAATATTCTTGGTCAAAATAAATTATTTAACATTGAGACTTTGGTACAAAGGTAAAATATCTTCAAACACATTAGCAGTTAATTCCCATGGTTTTTCTAGTTTGAGACATCCCTCAAAATTTATATATTTGTAATCCAAAAGGGTTTTTAAAACACAAGTGGTGAGATCGATCTAGTTTGTCTCGGTTTCAATCTACTGTGAATTTGGTGAGAGGAATACAATGCCTTTGATGCAAAATGACTAGTTCTGAAAACTAGTCCATGCAAAATTTTTGGTTTTGTTCTTAAGTACTGCAATGGAATGATCAACATGTGCATTTTTGGTGTGTCTTGGCACTCGTAGTTTTCAATGATGGGAAAATGATATGATGTATGCCAGTTGGTAATAATGTTTAGTTTTGATAGCTTTTATATGCACAAAGATAGCGAAGTCTAATATTTAATTGATCTGAAGATAAGAACCTATAGTTATCGCAAAAATGTGTTTTTGGATTTTCCTCTGATTTGATTTATTTATTGTAGTGAATAATGAATGAAGAAGAAATAAATTGCAGGGAATAACACAATTATTGTGGGAAATTTCACTCAAGAAGTTGTCACGAATTATGTTATAAAAGGATTAATTGTTTGAATAGTTTAAACTACTACCTTTATTTTTAGGATACATAAAATTGGGTGCTTTAATTTTGAATCAAGTTCTAAAGGTTCGTTGAACTGCGTATGTGCAAGTGTTGGAGGTGCATTGTTTTTGGTGTTCATATTCTAGGTATGAGTAATTCTTGGAGGACCATTGTTCTTGCATGAATTTATTAGCACCTTAGATCTATCTCTGCATTAAAATGTCCATCTATATTAGTGTTGAATTATTTGGATCGAGGATATGATTAGATTTTGTTGTGAGATATTAAAATTTTCTCAAAAATTTTTAGGCTCATCTATAGTTGTCACTAATAAGTGGAGTTTTCTCAAGATATATATTGTTTTCCTTGCAGATTTTAGCACACTCTAATTTGGATAGACACCATTTAAATTTCATAGATCCATATAGCTAGAGTAGGAAATGATTTGGTGATCCATAATCAATTTGAGATTTAATAATATTTTCTTGAAGGGATATGCACACAACATTTATCTGAATATCGATCCTTCACTAAAAAGAGTGCACCATAAAATAATTTCTATGTAGATCTGTAATACTCCCAAATGGGAAAGAAACAATACATGAACAGAATAATGGAAAGAATAGTGAATAAATAAACACATAATGATATGAGACAAATGTACAACCATATTATTAAACATATAAGCAAATAATAGGCACAAGATCTTGAGGATCAAGTTACTCAAGCAATACAAAACAAGCCTCTACAAGAAAAATATGCCTTCACATGAGAAATATCTACCATACAAATGCCCTAAGCTAAGGCATCATAATTTTAGAGCATAAAATGTTGCATAAATATATATCAATGTATATATGTCACTATATAGCTCAAATAATGCTAGGAGTGAAGATCTAGCCTCCTAGAGACCTTTGCAAGAGAACCTGGGAAGGGTTTATGGAAATACACCCAAATAAAAATCGTGATCTACAGCCCTAGGACTGAAGAATCACTACAAACTTAAGCTCATGAAATAGAAGGCTGAAATAATGTGGATCTGATATAGATATCCTCAAGCATCCCCTCCAATGAAAGGTTGAACCCTTCACCTACAAGAAAACACTCTAAAAGAGCCAATAGATCCTCCTGTGAAATTTCCCTCCAAAATAACGCAATTCCCAACTGAAACTATGATGTAAATGATGGGGATAGGTTGGCCTCGTGCCAAATATTTTAAATGTGCTCAAGAACCCTCCTTGTTTATCTCCCAAGAGAAGGAATCTTTCCTCCTATGAAAAACTAGCTCAGAAAGTGGGTTTCTCAACCCTCCACTTCAATACCCTGCAATACAACACAAATCTGAATAGAAACTTAATTTTATCTTAAGACTAAATCTTCCCTAGAATGCCGAATATGTGGAAATGATAGAGCAATACTCTCCCAAGATGTCTCTCAAGGGACGAGGTGGGATCCCGCTCGGGAACACCCTGTGCTAAATAACACTGCAATCTTAGCTAAACAGCTGAAGAGAGCAAGAAAGTCTAAAAAAACATATCAAAATAATAATCATAACATAACCCCATATGGCTGCCATCCTCTTCCTTATAAACAATGTGAGCCTTCTCACCTTGGCTCCCACTCATTAGGGTTTCAACCATCATGTAATCAGTCTCCATCCAAAACTGTGTTGTCCCACCATTAATGTTGCTACTCCATAGCAATGTTGTTTGTTTTGGTCAAAGTTGACCTATTCAACATGATTCAGCCCCTTTTCACACCTAAGGGTCTTCAATCCAACTTTTAGATGCCCTCCATTAACACTAGGAGTGTCGTTTGTTCCTACTAAGGGGATTTATGCGTCTCCATACCCTCTTATTCATCTAGCTAAGAGAAAAAATCAAAATTTAATTTTCCAATTAGCTGTGTGCTAATTTAGGAATATTGCAGTCCTCCCCTTCCAAATGTTGTTTTTCCTCAAGAAAATACAAGGATAGAATTGAAGAGCCTCCCCTCTTCCTCCTGTAGCATCTCCATGTGATAAGCTCCTTTAATGAACAAGATGTTCTCTCATCAATAAGTCTTCAAGTTGCTCCTCCCAAGTGTATAAGTATGCCTTAGGTGAAAATCCCAAATGGATCCCATTATGAAAAAGTGGGATATCCATGGAAGCAACTATATGTGATCTAGAGGCCTTCTTGAGGCATGGAATCTGAAATATATTGGGAATCATCATCTCCATGTGAAGCCTCCATTCCAAGCTATCATCCACAAAAAGTGAGTCACCCTCCAACATTGCAACTCATGAAACATCTCCTCCACCTTAGGCTCTTGTAAAGAAGGTGGGATGCATAGCTGAACATGATGGATCAAATTTTCCATCCCACATTGTCTCTCTCTCCACTTATGATAAGTGTAGAGCTGCTACTGAATATGGGCTGCAATAATGTTGCCTTCCTGAAGCAAAAAGGCAATAGGATCCTCAAAGACCCACTCTTTGGTTCTTGCCCAAATCATCCCATACAAAATAAATATGACATTTTCATCATATGGAATCCAAATGAGAGAAGTACTAAAGGTTTTACATAGTGCTGGAAGGTACCAACAGTCTCCCAAGTATTCACAATGCACTTTTACCAACTGCAGTTTCAGAATATGATATGGCAAGTTGTCTCCAAATAATTTGCTAATTGTGCATATCATCTCATCTACTAGTAAATAGTAAATGGCATAGTATATCAACTGAGAATACAGGAAATAGTACAAAACTTTCCAAAAACCATACAAGATATGGCTATCTCCATCATAGATGTTGGTCCAAAAATGACCATGAAGCCCAAATAGAGGCGTACCCTCTTGTGGAGCAATGCACTATATAGAGATGGTAAGGGAATGAAAATATTGTGTTAGATAATCAATAAATGCAAAGACATCATTCTTACCATGTATTGAGATCAAGATGATAATAATATCTATGAATGAGACTTCTATAGTGATATGACATATCTCCATGAGAAGGAATAAACCATGTGTTGCATGTAAAGCATTCTTTTTATGCTTGGATATCCATGTCAAGAAGATCATATCATGGTAATAGATGTCTCCATCCACTACTCCATCACTCTCATCTCCTAATTTTCCAGCAAGTGCACCATATGTGAAATGATCCTAGGAACACTCCATCAATAAAGCCAAGTTCCCACGTGACAACATTGTTGGCCTTTGTAATAAGGCTCCTGTCGTCTCATAGCTCCATCCTTTGACATACCACATGTCAAAGCTATCAATCATAATTCTGCTATATGTAGGAGATTCATTCCAAAGTGGAAGTACCTCTTGGTCCTCCAAGGCTAAGGAGTAGCTCCTTTGCACCATGATAGTGCCATCTCCTACTCCTGCAACGTCATGCAAAGTATGGGAGAAAATCATCCCATACTCTCTCAAGAACCTCCAAAGCAACAAAAACTCTTCTTGCCTCCCCACACCATCACCATATAAACTATGGAAAAACAACATGATGGTTGACATGAAATATATCACATCACTCCAATATACCCAAACTCCTTGCTTCCATATGATGCAAGTGCCATGCCAAGTTACATCCACCAACATACCCTTAGAAGAAGGATATGTCACATGATGACGAAACTCTTTCCAGAGTAGCCAATGCAGTCTTGCCTCCTACTTCCACGTGTCATAAATATGAAAATGGCTTCCCAACCTCTTTCTCATCAACATCACCCACCCAACCAATGATGAGTTTCTATCATCATGTCCAAAAGTGGCACCCCTCGAATGGAGAATACCATCCTCCCAAATCAGATTTTTTTCTTTGCATTTCATGGGATGTTGAAATGCAATCTCCTGGAGATATCCAAATTAATACCACTCCTTAATGACCAAGTTGATCCCATAAGGATTCAGATATTATGAAGGCAAAATCTTCTTATTGAGCAATGAAGTGCTCATCAAGAAAGACCCATCATAACAATGGAAGATAAGATGCTTCTCATCAACCATCTACCTATCCTCTGCTATACATGTAGAAAGGTCATTGGAATGCTCCAATAATGGTTGGGCCCCCAACTCATCACTGTTGTTCAATGAAAGTGCTTCTGATCTCCTTAATGGTGTATCTTCTTTCTCAAGATCATGTCCAATGTTGAACATATAGTTCTGCATTGCATGGTTCAATGTGTGCAACTCAACAATGATACACTAGGATGAATGTATATCTCCTCCTTGAAAAAATCAAGGTTTCTCACCATAGTGATAGTCTGCTTCTCCAAATCAGCAATGTACTTTGACCCTAGGTCATGCAATGGTACATTCCCACAATCCTCCATATGATGTGTTGAAGTAACAGAAAATGGAAATATGTGCATACCTTGGTAAAGCTTGGGAACATCTTGTACTACTACAAGGGTTCCTCCTTCTGGTGTGATGGCTTCCCCAACTACTGATTATTATGGTTGTTCTTCTATGGTTGCATCAGCGCTGGTACAAGTCTCCTCGTCCTCATGCATCTCCAGAATAGTGCATCGGATTCTATATGTCAAGAGATCAAGACCACTTTTCAAAGATGCAAGCGTTATTTCTCCTGATGCAAGTGTTCTGGCAGCAAGTGGTGGTGAAGGCTCCTTCTCCTCTGATTTCTTCTTGTGAAAATTTTTTATCAACCTTTGAGTAAAATCTACATATGCAGTCACTTTTGCATGACTCGAATGGCTGAACCACCAAATGTTTGCTTCACCCACAAGGTGCAGCACTGCAATCTCAACAGCTTCTTTCTCTACTACTGGATGTAGCAGGAAAAATGCATCCAAATTCTTTCCCCAAGCCCTTACTGTGCATGTGGATGACCCATTAAAGGTAGACACTAGGAATCTATTGCCCTCTTTTCTTCTATTGTTGCAAGGTCTGCTTTCGTCTTTGAGCTGAATGAAATGTGGGGGAGTTAGATTCTCCTTGAAAGCTCTAGGTTGAAACTTATATTCTACAAGATACTCACTTATAATCTCATGATCTAAGTTTCCTCCATATTCATGCCTCTTGTCTTCAAAAGAAAATGGCATAGCATGTTTCTTTGGAGCTCTATGTAATACTAGATCTCCTTTTTTATGATAGGAAGTGCATGGACCTTCCTCATCTTGAAACCCTAGTGTGGTTTCACTCCTTTTCTCCATTTTCCTTTGTCTGACCTCCTTAGTGAGGTCCTTCTTAGATCTAAAAAGAGATGAGATAAAAATAATTCTCTCCATCATTATGATCTCTTTGTCTTTCTTCTTAATTTTCTGATAGCATAATGGTTGAGATCCACAGGTTGAGCCAATATTATGCTCTAATACCACTGTAATATTCCCAAATGGGAAAGCAGCAATACATGAACACAATAATGGAAAGAACATTGAATAAATCAACACATCATGATCTGAGACAAATGTACAACCATCTTATTAAACATATCAACAAATAATAGGTACAATATGTTGAGGATAAAGTTACTCAAGCAATACAAAACAAGCCTCTACAAGCAAAATATGCCTTTACATGAGAAATAGTTGCGATACAAATTCCCTAAGCTAAGGCAGCGCAACTTTAGGGGATAAACTGATGCATAAATATATATATATATATATATATATATCAATATATATATATCAATGTATATCTGCTATTATATAGCTCAAATAAGGCTAGGAGTGAAGCTCTAGCCTCCTAGACACATTTCCAAGAGAACCTGGGAAAGGTTTCTGGAAATACAACCAAATAAAAATGGTGATATACAACCCTAGGACTGAAGAATCACTGCAAATTAAAGATCATGAAATAGAAGGCTGAAATAATGTAGACTTGATATAGATCTCCTCAAGGATCGCCCCCAATTAAAGGCTGAACCCTTCACCTACATGAAAACACTCTAAAAGAGCCAATAGATCCTCCTCTGAAACCGCCCTCCAAAATAATGTAATTCCCAACTGAAACTGCACTGTAAATGATGGTGATAGGTTGGCCTGGTGCCATATATCTAAAATGTTCTCAAGAACCCTCCTTCCTGATCTGCCATGAGAAGGAAACTTTCCTCCTATGAAAAACTAGCTCAGAAAGTGGGTTTCTCAACCCTCCACTACAACACCCTATAATACAACACAAATCTAAACAAAAATAGCGTTGTAGCTGAAGAATGAAGCTTGGCCAGAATTTCGGATATGTGGAACTAATAGGTCAATACTCTCCCAAGAGGCCTCTCAAGGGAAGAGGTGGGATTCCCTTTCGAGAACACCCTATGCTAAACAACACTACAATCTTAGCTACATAGCTGAAGAGAGCAAGAAAGTATAAACAGACATATCAAAATAATAATCATAACATAACCCCCATATGGCTATCATCCTCTTCCTTATAAACAATGTGAGCCTTCTCACCTTGGGTCCCACTCATTAGGGTTTCCACCATCATGTAATCAATCCCCCTCCAAAACTACATTGTCCCATCATTAATGCCACTCCTCCATAACAACGATGTTTGATTTGGTCAAAGTTGACCTATTCAACATGCTTCAACCCCTTTTCAAACCTAAGGGTCTTCAATCCATATTTTAGATGCCCTCCATTCACACTAGGAGTGTCTTTTATTCCTACTAAGGAGATTTATGGGTCTCCATACCCTCTTATTCATCTAGCTAAGAGCAAAAATCAAAATTTAATATTCCAATTAGTTGTGTGCTAATTTAGGAATATTACAAGATCCATGTTATTTATTGAATAAATGAATTGTCTTCTGTCTAGAATTTTTTATTACACTAAGTAAAATTTCTTGTTGCAAAAATCAATATTTTGTTGGAGCCCTTCATTCCAAAATGTGCACACTAGTAGTTAATACACATTGAATATATTTTCATGAGTTACCATAGGGAAGCGAGCTTTATGATTTCGACCGAATGCTTTTTTTCTCACTATTACATACTTTATGACTAAGGATATATCTTCGATATTTTCACATAAAGAATTTTTTCAAAAACCTTAACCATGTACTGTTAGTACTTGTAACAATTTATCAACATAATTTGCATTGCAGTTTGTTCTTTGGAGTCATAGATGAAACGTTGCATTGTTTCCATGGTTTTCTGGTTGTGAATGGATTGATAGTTTGTAGAGAAATGATTGAGGAAGAGTGTTGACAAATTTCTTGTTACACTAGTGTTATTATTATGACAACAATACTATTCTTGTGAGAGTGTTGTTTGGTTGAGACATTTGGAGGAATATGAGCTTGGTATTGATGTATTTTACATGTTTGGGTTTGTTTGCTTATGAATGTTGGTTATTTTTATAAGAAAAATAAATTAATATGTTAGCAATGACTTGAATGGTGTATGCAAAGAACAGTATGAAAAGATCTACGATAGAGGTTGTATGCAGAAACCACTATGGAAGATGGATTATCCTCTATTGTTTCGTTTACATTTGACGATTTGATAAAGATTTTGTATGCATGGATTATAACACAAATCAGAATTTGTTTTCAAAGGTCTACTTATATATGAACTAGTGATTCAATTAATGGAGTTTGGATATTCTCATGAGATATGTACGAAAAATGTTATGAATCTATGTTGTTGGTTTTCATTGATAATATTCATTTATCCATGTTTCTAAGTGCCTACTTGGGGAGTTTGATGTTGGCATATATTTAGCAATGATATTTGATGTCACATTGAAATTGTATGGTAATGGTTGCACGAGTTTGACTTGGATTTAATAGTATTGTTCATTAGAGATTCATTGCAGAATATTGGGTTTGATGGATTATTGAAGATATTTGTTAATGATTTGTTTAGAGAGGATACTGGTATCTTGGAATTTAGTTATTTTGATTGAGCATATGGTTAATGTGGGTCCAGTTCGAAAATTGGATGAAACCTGGGTTGTGGGTTTTGTGTTGCTTCGTGTTTGAGTTAGGTGGATCTAGTGTGAAATACTTTGAAACATGGTCCACATAGGTACTAAGGGTTGGAGCCTTTAATGATGGGGTGGTAGCTTCCTTCTGGTAGGATCTAGTAAACATGATCAGGGAGTAGTATATTCCTTCCAGTAGGAGCTAGAGAAAAGAGGAGGTGGGAGCCTCTATTAGGTAGGATCTTGCATACTAGTAAGATTATGTATGAGTGAAAGATGTAATGAAAGGTTTTATTTATACTAAGAAAGAATAAAATGATGAAAATATTGGTGTTTTTTTTCCCCAATTTTTTTCCACCAAAAAATCTAGTGTCCCTATGTGTGATGTGTTGATTAGGCATTGCAATTTATGGTCTACATGTTCTTATGGTTAATGATCTTCATGGATTATTGTATATATTTAGATCTCTATCACATTGTTCTTGTAATGAAAGTGTAAATTAGAAAATGAAAGTATAATATACGAAAAAATTGATTGGACATGAAATATTGACTCACCACCCCCTCCCCCACCCCCCCACCCCCCCACTCAGTATTTCTAACACTTTCCATAAATCTACTAGAGATGTTATCCATTTTGTGGATTCAACCGAGCGCAAGTTTGGTGCATATTGGGTGGACACAGGCAATATATTTGGAGCATATCTTGAAGTGGGAAGATAGGATAAATATGCTGCATTGGAAAATTAAACTAGATTAAATCCATTCATAGCTTATAGAAATTCATTTTCAAGCCAGAAAGTGTAATTCACCCTCTCTTCTAAGAAATATCTTGCATGAGATTTGGTTGGAGTGTTGACTAGTAAAGGAAATATTTTCCTTGGGAAAGAACCATATACTTTACACATCATTGTTTGGATTTTTGCTTCTATTGTAGTTGCCACATTTTCTTACTAGTATGGAAATAGGCAGCACAAAGGAAAATATTATAAATTTCATATATGATAGTTACTACAATAACAAATACGTTTTTCTGGGAGTTTGTGCTTTTCCATATTTCAACCTCACAATATTTAGATATACTTTCAAGCATGGAAGTTACTAGCATAAAGAGTCTTCACATACTAATAATAATCTTTCTAGTGTGAGAATGCACTAAAGTGTTTACCTCTGTATTTGTATAAAAACTAGGAATAGAATGTACAATGTGAAAATAGGGATGGCATAAGAGGTCCATATATCACATTATAAACATGTTTTAAAAGTAAACATTCCTCATTCTTTAAAATTCATCTACCGTGAAATTTTATCAGGTGTAGGCATTATGGCTTGTGTAGTTGAAATTAGGTGTGTGTTGGTATTGATGTCAACCTTGTAGCATGTATTGCGAATATTTATTCATACATATATTGTATGGTTACATCTAGTTTTTGTTGACAATGATATGGTTATGTTGTAGTTGATGTTAGCCTTTGATGTCAACCTCATGATAATGTATCTTGTTGGGAATATGCTCTTCATGGAAGAGTTGTCTTGTGTTTGCATGTGCTTCATCCAGTTCTTCATGATTATGATCATGAAGATGACTTAATACAATGATAGTTTTCCCTTATGATGATGATGGAGATGTATTATAGGTTTCTGCAGAGATGTTCTAGCTTTTGTAGTTGTTAGAGGCATGCTTTTGGCATGGTGTCAACTTTTTTGGACACCCTAACATGTTGATCAGTTCAACAGGTTTGTAATAATTGACATTATGAATTAGAGCATTCATATGAGCATGATCAAATGGTGTATTCATTCTACTAGCTTAGCAGGTGATTCTAGGTAGTGATAGGATGATTTTGGAAGTTTTGGAGTAGTTTTGAATCAACTTTTGGGGTCAAACTTGGGTAATGTAGTATTGCATAGCATTGGGGGAATTATATCTCAGGTTTCCTTCATTAGAAAGACATTAGTCCTTATATGAACGCTTTTAACAAAGGTAGAAGGAGCATTACCCTACCCAAACTCTAGTTTCCCACATTCCTTACGCATCAGATGTTTTTCAAGGGATGGAACAATCATAATTTCCCATGGTATGAGTTGGAATCTTCTGTTGACTTGATCTATAGCTTATATAAGTGTTTTGTAATATTCCCCAAATGGGAAAAGTGGGAATATAGACCAAAACCATGGAAATGGCAGTGTAAACATTAGATCAAAACAAGAGGCCAATATGGAGACCTTCCATTCATTATAACAGCAACAAAATAGTACAAAATAATGGGCCACAAAATGTACTACAAGATATAACAAGCCTCCAAATAAGAAATCCCTCTATAAGAGGTGTTGCTACTATATCAATATATCAGAGACACTGGTACAAAAAATGAGTACAAAAAATATATGGGGCTGATATGTGCCATGCTAGATGAAAAAATAAAGATCTAGGCTCTATAAAACCTCCATAAAAGAACCCAAAAGGGTCTCCAGGAAAAACACCCAATAATACAATGTGAGTTGCAGCCCTATGGTTGAAGTATGCTACAACAAATGACTAAAGAGTAAATGGCTGAAGCTGATATAAGGATGAATTTTCTCTCCTCCAATTAATCCTCCAGATGAAAGGATGGCCCTTTCACTCAATAAATCACCTCCCAAATCACCTACTGCAGAAACCCCTTCAAATCCTCCCTAAAATAATGCAGATCCAAACTGATACTATGCTGGAGGGGATAAATATACTGTGGCCAGATGCCAAATGTGTCAAATAAGCTCCAGGGCCTTCTTTAATAGCCTCCAAAGAGAAATTTAACCTCTCTCCAACAATATTTAGCTCAAAAATATCCCAAATCAAACCTCCACAACTTTTGCCCTACAACATACGTAGAAATCCTCAACAGGAATTGCGATGTACATTAAGACTAAAGCCTTGGAAAAATGCCTGATAGTGGAATGTAGTGAAAAGTCTCCCAAGAGGCCTCTCAAGGAAAGAGTTGGTATTCCCGATCATGAACACCCAGTGCTAAACAACACTTGTAATTTTAGCTAAACAGCCAAAGAAAGCTATATTGTCTAAACAGACCATATATCAAAACATAACATATCATAATCTAAATAATATGGATGCCATCCTCTTCCTTATATAAGAAATGAGATTTATAACCAAAATCCCCATCCATTAATGACACTAATTCCATGCAAAGAGTCTCCATCTAAAACTGTGTTGTCCCTCACTGAATGCCACTACTCCATGACAACACTGTTGATTTGGTAAAAGTTGACCCAGTGAAGGAATTCTAGCCCCTTTTCACACCTAAGGTGATCAATTAAGCTGCCAAGATGTCTTCTTCTCATATTTGCATTTATTTTACTCATTACTAAGGATATTTATGGATCTCCATTATCCTCTTATTCATTAAAAAATAAAGAAAACCAAAAATTAATATTCCCACTAGCTCATGGTTAATTGGGAATATTACAGTCCTCCCCTCCCAAATGTTGCTTGTCCTCAAGCAGCTAACAAGGTGAGTGCTGCAAATCCTCGCCTCCATCATTGGTGACACCTCCATGTGATAAGATTACCTCATAAGCTAAGTGTCTCCTAATCCATCCCTCCATGAAATGCTCCTCCCAAGTTCTCATGAGATGCAAATGACTCATCCACAAGGAAGCAATAGATCCAATGAAACAATCATGTTTTGACCAATGTTCTCCATGAAACATGTAGCATAATGAACATGAATAATATCTCTCCCAAAGGGCACATTCAGTCCTTCCATCCTCCCTCCAAACATTCCCATAAAAAGAATAGGAACATCATCTATGTATGGGATCAAAACCAAGTACATATGAATAGCAATATGAAAAAATGGAGGTGTTCATAGTCCCACATGTGGAACCAACATAGTATATCTCCCGACTGCATCAGATAATTATATGGTAAGTGGTTTACCCACCACTTACTTGTTTTCCAAGGTTTCTCACAAGTTCTGAAAAGGTGATAAATGTTTGGTGCGTTTGGAGTGCATCCATAGTGATACAACATCTCCCTATATCCTCCTAGGGAGTGGCCATGTTCAAAAATGTTATGGCCTAAAGTTGGCTATGAATTTTATATGGAAGAATGCTCCTCCTTCGATAAATGGCATGCATATACATGGTAAAGGAATGAAAATAATCATCAATTGAAACATCATGCATATAAACATGTTCCTTACCATAATTTCTGCTCACACAAATGGAGTGGTCCATAGATAGATCCCCTCTCATTCCAAAAGAGGAAAGAGATGGTTGTGATAACTCCTCCATGGAGTTATGTATCTCTCCCATCTCCACATGATCCATGCATCTTTTCAAATGTTGATATATCTACTCCTCAAAGCCTTCCCAAGTGTAGCCCTCCATGATAGTGTTGTAGGCTCTCATAGAATAAGTATGGCTGAAGAGAAAAGCATCATGTGCTCTTTGCAGTAACTTATCGTTTAGCTTGGAAGCTCTAGATAAGAATATCCTACCATGATAGTAGATGACTTCATCTTGGACTAAATATCCCTCCTCTTGAAGCTAGTCATCAAGTATCATGCATGTAAAAAGATCCTTGGAATAATCCATCAATAGCTAGGATTTTCAATATGGATCTATCCTCCATAGTGGCAGCGCTGATGATCTATCACATTGAACATATTTCATATGGTTTCCCTTCTCTTTGACATCTCCCATGCCAAATTCATATGTTGGAAGGCTGCTATCCTTACCATGCTACTCCTTCCATGATGCAGAATTTGAAATGAGAGTGGGTAATGATGATGTTGGGAGAATTTCTCTCTCCTCCTTGAGTCTACCCAAGACTCTCAGCGTTATACCATGATATACCAATGCTCCCATTCCTCCTAGATCAATGAATGGTGAATCATGATGTGATACATGTCTCACCAAATCTGGATTAGGTGGCCTGCTAGGTGTTTTGCCACAAAACAATAACGTCCCATGGGCCAAACTCATGTGCATAATAGATGGGACTGTTAGGTCATTGATTCCACTGTGCAAATACATCTCTATTTTCTTTGTGGAAGTTGTATGTGATGGATATGTGTGCATGCTCTTAATCATTTTATTTTTACCACTCTTTCTATCCACCCATTCCATCTGCAAAGTTTCCCAGCCTGTGGTGACCTTCCCAAAATTTATCAACCACTGCACACCTAATATCACATTGGTGTCAGGTATATCAACCACAAATAAGTGATCAGTTAATTTATATGTCCCCATGGTGATAGATAAGGATGGAACATAATTCATGCACTACATAGTTCTATCTCTTCGGACCAAAACAGAAAGCCCTCAAAATCATTAATGGATATTGTCCTCCTCTGCACTAGTTGGGCATCATAAAATTGTGGGAATCCCCATTGTCAATAAAAAAAAACCCTCTCATCTAAGATGGAACCTTGAATCCTCAAGTTCAAGTACTTGGCTACTCCTCTCAATGATCCAAGAGCCCCTCCAATTAGAGAAAATTCCCCATTCCCATCTCTTGATGGTGATGGATCATATCTTGCTGTGTCAGTGCTGTGATCTCTTTCTGGTTCATCTTCTTCTTCCTCCTAATCATCTGAGAATACCTATATGTAGTGTTCCTTTCCTGTTGCACATCTATGTCTGGGTGTGCAAGATTCTTGGCATGTCAATAAAAGCTTCCTCCTACTCAAATATCTTCGGACATCATCACTAAGAGGTTTTTTATTTTGGCTCTCTTTTGAGAAAGGATTCTTCTCATATTTTCCCTTTGATGGAAAAGAGGGCTTTTGCTGAAATGTTGCCTTTTCTCTTGGCAAGGCATATTGTAGATCTCTAGCCCTTTCAATGGGATCTTGAAGGGTAGTGGGCTTGGTAGACTTAACCAACCCATGAAGAGGTTCTTCTAACACATCAATGAACATATAGATCCTTCGTGTTGTATATAAATCAGGAAACATAACATAAAGTTTAAGAAATTCATAAATATAAGTTTATGGATTACCTGATTATTTGAGCTTTGCTAGCCCCATGAATGGTGCCTCGGCATCTCTTCTATCAAACCTTTCCACCAACCTCCTTGTGAACTTTGAATATGTAGTCACATTGGCATGACCCAATGTAGACAAGCCATGGAACCACCAATCATGTGCTTCACCCTCAATTTGTAGCGCTGATATCTTAATGGCCTCCATCTCTGGTACTTTGTTTAGCTGGAAATAGATTTCAATCTTCTCTACCCATGATTTGGCAGTGAATTTAGATGACCCATCAAAATTGGGTAAGAAAAATATGCCCATAGTGCAGTGTATATCATTATTCTGAATGAATCCTCCACCTCTATTATGATGTATGGGTCTCCTATTGTCCTTGATATGAAAAAATTCTTGAAAAATCAATTTTTACTTGAATATTTGAGATTGAGAATCATACTCCATGAAATAGTCTTCAAGAGTTTGTTGTTCTTGAAACCCTTCATTTCACACTGCTAAAAATTTAGGCATTATAGAGTGTTGGGAAGCTTGTTGCTGCTGCTCTGGTTGATTACTCCAGTGATGAGAAATGTTGGAGCCTTCACCATGCAGAAATCCTTTATGGTATTCCTTGTATATATCCATCCTCTTCTCCTTTATTTCTCTAGCAATGTCATGTATAGTTTTGAGAAGTAACTTGGGATACTCCTTCTCTCCATCTTCTCTTGATAAAGGGGTTTTACCCTAGTCTTCTTTATCATTTTTATAGTTAAACTTCCATTTCATTCGTCTTAGATTCCTTCTCTCTCTATCTATGAGAGGATATCCTTATTTTGATGACATATTGGCTTTTCAAGATGTACAAGTTATGCCAAGATTATGCTCCGATACCACTGTAATATTCCCAAATGGGAAAAGAAGGAATATAGACCAAAATGATGGAAATAGTAGTGTAAACATTAGATCAAAAAAAGAGGCCAATATGTATACCTTCCATTCATTATAACATTAGAAAAATAGTACAAATAACGGGCCACAAAATATACTACAAGATAGAACAAGCCTCCAAATAAGAAATCCCTCTACAAGAGGTGTTGCTACTATATCAAAATGTTGGATACACTGCTAGAACACAATTTTAAAATCATTTCTACAACAAAATTTTAGTACACAAAATATATGGGGCTGATATGTGCCATAATAGATGCAAAAATAAAGATCTGGGCTCTATACAACCTCTAGAAAAGAACCCAAAATGGTCTTCGGGAAAAAAACCCAATAATACAATGTGAGTTGCGGCCCTATGGCTAAAAGTATGCTACAAAAAATGACTGAAGAGTAAATGGCTAAAGCTGATATAATAATGAATGTGCTCTCCTCCAACGAATCCTCTAGATTTAAGGTTGGCCCTTTCACTCAAGAAATCACCCCCAAATCACCTACTGCAGAAACCCCTGCAACTCCTCCCTAAAATAACAAAGATCAAGACTGATACTGCACTGTAGGGGATAAATATAATATGGCCTGATGCCAAATGTGTCAAATAAGCTCCAAGGCATTCTTTACTAGCCTCTAAAGAGAAAGGAACCTCTCTCCAACAAGACCTAGCTCAGAAATCTCCCAAATCAAACCTCCACGACTCCTGCCCTGCAACACACACACAAATCCTCAATGAGAGTTGTGCTATACATTAAGACTGAAGCCTTGGAAAAATTCATAATAGTGGAATGTAGTGAAAACTCTCCCAAGAGGCCACTCCATGAAAGAGGTGGGATTCCCGATCAGGAACGCCCTGTGCTAAACAACACTTGCAATCTTAGCTAAATAACCAAAGAAATCTATATTGTCTAAACAAACCATATATCAAAACATAACATATCATAATCTAAATAATATGGCTGCCATCATTTTCATTATATAATAAATGAGCTTTCTAACCCTAATCCCCATATATTAATGACACTACTTCCATGCAAAAATTATCCTTCTAGATTTGTGCTATCCCTCATTGAATGCCACTACTCCATGACAGCGTTGTTGATTTGGTCAAAGTTGACCCAGTCAAGGTGTTCCAGCCCCTTTTCATACCTAAGGGTGCTCAATTAACCTGCCAAGATGTCTTCTTTTCATATTTGAATTTTTTTTATTCAATATTTTGGAGATTTATGGATCTCTATTATCCTCTTATTCATTAAACAAGAAAGCAAAACAAAAATTAATATTCCAACTAGCTCATGGATAATTGGGAATATTATATGTTTAGAATGTGAATAAATTTTTTATTTGATTAGTGGATATAGTGGAGAATTATTTTTAAATATAGGAGCAAATCCGGCATTTATAGTTTAGATTGTTGAGTACAGGGTGAGTAGATGTGAGTGAAGATAAAGGAGGTCAAGATTATGTTTCATATGTGCATAAAACCAGTGGGAGTGAGCATTGGATAATTTGTACAATGTTCTAGACCTTCCTCTGAGTAGATTTGGTGCGTGGAGATGTTGTATCTGGCTGCATAGTGAGAAGATTTGAAGCATTTTATAAAATAGATCGTATTTGTAGTTGTTTTAGTAGAGATTGTTTTGGAGACTTTTGCATGGTGCTAGATAGCATTTTTGGTGGTGATTTGATGCATGGATAAGAGCCACTATTTTCTTGTTGATAGAATGTTTGTGGTGAAATTTGTTTGTTTTAGGGTTTCTTGCTACTGAGATTAGGATTGCAAAGTTGAATTCTTGTTGAGCATAACTTCTTGGATCCAGTTTGAAAATACATAAAATGAGGTTTGCATAGTGTAGTGGAGCAGTTACTTCATGAGAGTGGAGCAGTGATATCAAATATTCATCGAAAGGAATAGTTTCTCCATGTAATTGGAGTTGTATGTTCTAGTCAGAGTTGGGCAAGGATCGTTGATCATGGTGGCCTTTAGTGGATAGTAGTCCATAGATTCGTGTGAGAAAAAAGTAGTCTGAGCTAATCAGTGGAATTGAGTCTCTTGGCTGATTGGAGTTGACATATTTTATATGAGATCGAATCTCGAGGCTAATTGGATTAAGCTAACTATGTAAAAGACAAATTTCTTGACATAATAGAGATTCAGAGTAGAATAGCAACAACAAGGGTTGTTTTTTTCTCAGATGGGTTTCCACTAGAAATATCGTGTCTCATGTGTGATGATGATATTTTTGGTTGTGGTTTGATGTTTTTCTAATCCAGATTCATGCAATAACACAAAAATATACAAAAATAAGCATAAAAATAGAGATGAAGTGGAAATAAACCTTCATTTCATTAATATCATATAACATAATTATGCATGCAGACATAATGGAAATAAACTAGCTACAGTGATGGTAGGCTTATCTATAAGAAGTTATGTGGGGGCTACAGGTCTCTAAGCTGTGTTACAATGAGGCTTGAAGGCCTATTTATTATTGAGAAACATTGGAAAACCCTAAACATAAAAAAACCTAACCCTAGGAGATGAAGCGCCAAAAGAATTGGCCATGTTTGGGTAAATTGGTACATCAACTTCCCGGGGACATAAATTTGGCATATGATCTATGTTTGATGCGCTCAATACCTCATTAGAAAGATCTATCCAAGAAATACAACTTTTTATGTGAGAAACATCAAAGGAACTTCCATTTTGCTTCTGATTTTCCCAAAAAAACATTGTTTAGGGCCTCAAACGGCACTAGAAGTTCAGGACCCAGAAAACTACTAAAAATAGTAAATTGTGCTACAATTAAGGAAAATAAAAAACTGAAAGAAAGAATATTGGGAGTTCAAATGGAATAGGCAGGTGGGCACCAATATCCACATGGATCATTTTCTTTTAGTTCACATTTCTTATATCTTTATATGTTTATCATTTACTTGCATGATCAATGTGAATCTGCTAACAAATGTGTGATTCAGTAAAAAGAAATAAAAGGAAAATTTGGTAAGAAGACACACTACTAATTCAGCCCCCCCTCTTAATATTTTTCAAAGGTTTCCAAAAATCGGTATCATAATAGGGGGCTTGGTTGCATCTTGATCGTTGGAGAGTAGATCTAGTGTTTGTTGGCACAAATTTTGAATTTTTTTGGAATGGATTGAAAAGAAATGGTTGTCCTCACTGTTATAGATTAAAAAGTGTTGAAAAATAATGTTAAATATAAATTATTGTCTAGTGGATCTAATATTTTTATATTAGTATGTGAAGGTTGTGGAAAGTATCTAATTTCACGTAAATTTTGCAGCAGGATGCACAAGCTATGTTAAGCCCCTATAATAATAGTGTATCCTCTTATTGTTATTGTTATTGTAGCCCCCTTATTGTTATTTTTGTAAACACGTAATCCCCATATTGTTGTTATTGTGCCCCATAGAATCCCACTATTGTAATTTTTGTTCACTTACTTTATTATTGTTATGTCGGCTTTAATTATATTGTGACCCCTTAGACCCCTATATATAGAAAAAATGTTTTATCATTTGTATCATCCAATAATTTTTCATTTATGTAATGTAAAGGAGTTTTCCCCCTCGAAGTGGATAATTTTTAAGTCGCCGATCTATCTTTTCTTCTATTTTGTGAGCTGGTTGCACAACATTTGGTATTAGAGCTTTGGATTCTAGGGTTTCGCTTGTTAAAACATGTCATCTTGGAAATTTTGCTATAGTTTTTTTCCCACGAATAGTCAAAAGCTGAAATTGAAACCATGTGGATTCAAACTCTTTTTGAAACTCATGCCAGAATTTTAGATCTTGTTTCGCTATATTTTCAGAGATATGATCTGAGGAATTTAGGGTTTTTGCAGGCTCCAAAATTTCATCTCAAACAGGTGATCGAGGGAAAATTTTCATAACATTCATTTCGGGCATCAAATTTGAATTCTATAAAATGTGGCAGAAATTTCACAGAATATAGTTTATTATATATAAATTTCAGGGCCGAAGGTCAAAATGGTAAGACGCAGAATGTCGTACAATTTCATTCTATGAAACTAGTACATAATTAGTTCATTGTGGGAGATCGAACCTAAATTTATCTTGAAGAATCCAAATTAGGTCTGACCTGTTGGATTGGAAAGAAGACTCAAAGGGCTAATATAGGATAAAATCTCAAATATTGGGGATCCTAAATCACAAAGATACATTTGGTTCAATATCAAGCTCCTCAAAAGCAAGAAAAAGGTGTGTATGTTTTTTAAATTGCATAAATTTTGTTTTAAAAATCAGTTTGAAGTGATTCCAAGGGGATATTGAAGCATTGATATCAGTATTACATTCGAAAATTCCTCCAAAAAAAATCCCATGCCCATTAATCCCTTAAAAATCTCTAATGTGACACATGAAGAGGAATAATTGCAACATGATATATCAAAATTACGAGACCAAGTGCAGACCAAGTGCAACAAATTTCAATCTCGTAAAGAGTAACCAAAAATGAAATGGAAGCTAATATAGATGGTATGGAAGCTAATATGGATGTTCTGAAGAATGTCATGGAAGATAATATCGATGGTATAGAAGCAAAACTTGAAGGTTTGAAGGAAGGTTTGACAAAGTTCCTACAAGAAAATCTTCCTAATGGCGAAAAAGTAGTAGAGGAAACTCATGATGAGAAAAAAATAAATGTTAATCATGATTTCATAGACTCTAACATTGGATTGAAGACCCATGATATTACAAATCTCGATATAAGGAAGTTTTATGGCAAGGATCTCGTATCATGCATACTACATATGGTGCAATATTTTGATCTCCATAATGTGCAAAACACACAAAAGGTACGCATTGCAAATTTATATTTAGAACCCAATCTGTTTGTATGGTATATATGGATGTGTTCTCATAAATCACTTGTCACTTGGTTAGTTTTTCCAGAGGAAATGATACCACATTATGAGGATGAAAATAGAAACACCTTCATTAGCCAATTGATAAATCTCAAACAAAAGGGTTCAATGGTAGTACACATTGAGGACTTCCAAAAATTGAATATCAAGGTAGTAGATATTCCAGAGGAGCACAGGTTTGATGTATTCAAAGGGAATTTAAAGGATAACATCCAACATGAGGTTCACCTTTGGGAACTTGATTCATTGGTGAAGGAATTCAGGGTGGCAAGAAATGTTGAAAGAAAAATTATGGAAAAAAGGAAGTCTACCAATCACAATTATAAATATGGAAATGTTGCTTCTCATAGCTTCCACAACATACAAGGTTGACACCACAAAAATTGGAGGAAAAAAGAGAAAAAGGTATTTGTTATAGTTTTGATAGTGTGGTAATGTATTTGGCATAAGGGCATATGAAATACACTTCTTTAGCAAGTTGGATGCTACCTGCATAAGATCACATAGAAAAATGATTTCCTATTGTTAGTTGAACAAATTCGACACAATGTAAACTAAGTTTGAGGGAAAACTAAGCATACAACACTAAAAATGAATCAAAACACAAGATACAAAATACAAAATATCAATGGATCAAACATCCTAATAACACAAGTGGAGAGTTCTCCCTTTATTAGGTGCTGGTGGTGAAAAAAGATACAATGTTAAACACTTGAAGGGCGTCCTTTGAGCTATGGAGCTCAAATACCCAAAACAAGGAGGTTCCTTTCCCTCAAGTCCCTGCGAGTGTCTCTTCCCTCTCTCAAAGGATGGTAGATCAAGATCAAGTTGTGAACCTATCTCTCTTAGACTGAGATGTTGGTTGGTCACTTACGAGACCTTCTAATCCCTCTGTTGTTGGACTATGCAAGCTTGTTTTCTATGAAGCAATTTGGCCAGAATAAAAATTTATCTCCTCTTCTTCTTCCAAAGGCTAGATTTTATAGACCATTTTAAAATTCTCCCTCCTTATATTGGCCCAAGATAGATGGTGACACATGGGTGGAGGTAGGATTCCTTTATGTGCTGCATTAAAGCCTCAAGGTGGCTCAAAGACGATTGTACTTGGTTGGGTTGAGTGAGAATATTTTTAACCAAGCACGCCAAGTGGTCTCGAATGGTGATATTCCATCATCCCTAGGACTGCATGACTATCGAAGAAATAGTCGCAATGTGTGCCAAAAGCCCCTGTTTATTACGTGTTGTCCATAAATTTATCCTTTGACCTTCGAAAGAATTATATTTTTTGGCTCTTCCTAATGTATTCCTTCTTTGGAAACCTTTATCTCTACCTTTTTCTTGATATTTCTAATAATTTTTCCCTGTACTATTTTCTAGTGTTAACAGTTTCACCCTAATGTATGAGGTCTAGGAAGAAATGTATAGCTGAAATACATTATGGTTTCTTTTCTGTGTGATTCCTTTGAGACAGAGAGAGAGAGAGGGTAATTTTCTTTGGAACTAAGTTGGGAGACTCATTGTCTTAAGTAAAAAACACACCATGCTCTATTGGAAACCTGCTAGAGATAGAATGAATAAAATATTTCAATGAGGCAATTATGTCCCAGGCTCGTGATGTTTTGACTAGTTAGGGTTATCTGACATATAGTGGTTTTGTTTATGTCACTTTTGGTAGTGACCTACTGTTGGTTGATGACAACAGTTGTTGATGCCCTTTGGGGCATTTTTATTTGAAAGAAGGTTGAGTGTGGTGTCCACATGCATAATCTTGGTATGGCATGTTTGTTTAGAACAAGTTGTCATTTTATGCATGGGTCTTTGATTGTTGGGGACTTTCCCTTGTAAGCATTGCTGAAGGAGATGCATATCAAGTCACGGGTCTTCAACGAATTCTGACAGAGTGAAATGGTTATGAAGTACGATACCCTCTTGAAATGAAAGCTTATTTTGAAGTTTAATTTCAAGAGGATCGATGACATCAATGGTTAATGATGATTCCCATAGTGCCATCTAGGAATGCCCCTATTGAGGCGAGGATTCATCCAAGCTACTACCCCCTTCTTGGAGAATTGTTGTTGAAGACGACAAGAAGGATGGATCAAATGATCGAAATGAGTAACGATGCAAGGGACCAGGGCTTCAGATGTTGCAGGGAACGAGGTGATGGGTTAACTAGGTATGATGACGATAAATCGCTATAACTTATGATGGTAGTTAAGTGGCCCGAGTTCAGAGCTGTAAATGCAAGTGGCGGCAATCATAACAATTTTTGGTGAGGAAATCCCTCGAGTTGGTAGGAGATCCAGGTTGGTTGTATTTTTTTTATGAGTTTCATGGTTGGGTTTGGTAAAATAATGTGTAGCTTCGACCAAGGGTGATTAGGGATTGCTTCCAGCTAAGAAATGTAATGTGGATGTCTATTTATAGATGCATGAGAAAATTATATTTATATATGAGGTATATTTATAGATATATGCCAAGTTCTATCTATAGATTGCATGTCTATTTATAGATGCATGTCGACTATTATTATCCCTTAATATTAGTTGGAAAATAAACAATAATATATTCTGAGTGAGCACTTGGAAATATTTAACCGAAGTGGAAAATAAATTAGCTAAGTGAATTTCAATTTAAGTGGTTGGTTGGTGGGACATGCAGGTTGACTTGAGTTGTAATAGAGTGATTCTAGTTTTAACAAAGTTGGAAGTGTAGCTATGAGAGTTGTAAAGTAGTTTAACTCAGTTAAGTGAGTTAAACTCAGTTGTGCTAGTTGTAACTGAAGATACACTACTGAGAGATCAAGTGAATTAATTTTTAATTAATTGACAATAAGTGTCCTTACATGCAACTGAATATTTACTACTATTAACTACATGCATGTCTGATCCAGTGGAGACCCAGTTGAGATGTAGGTGAAAGGGAGAAATTGACTATCATTTGTGACATTATAGGTTGCACACATGCAACCACAAACACATTGGATGGTCCTATGAGGATTGCATAGTCAAGGAAGGCTAGAATCATTCATTAATGGGTTCTTGACCATTAGGGATTGTATAGTGGAGGCAATATGTTGGCTAAGGAACTTGCTAACTTTTGTATGACAATGTGAGACAGTTAGCTATTGTACCGAGAGATCTTGGATTGGAGCTTTGTATGTAATTGTTTCATGATCCATGATACAATACATAATAGAATATAGTGGGTTTTTTAGCTATATTCTTTCCTCGGAGTAAATTATCTTTGTTATGTGTCATTGATCTTTCTTCGTGATAATGCTATTGGCGATTGAGTTTTAAATTCCGCAAATATTTTGTAGAAGTGATTATGTATTTAACAGTGGCATATAATTTTTAGATCGCGAGAATATAATAAATACATATTTTTATTAAACTTCTACATGGTATCAGAGCAGAGGAGATTACAATTGTGAAGTAGGAGTTGAGTTTGTTGGTGGAAAGAATTCGAATTTTTAGAAAGGCTTTCTTGGTGCTACAGCTAAGTTAACATCGAAATGGCTTTCAATGGCTTGAGGTTAGAGTATGCACTCGAGGGAAGCTTGAACTACATTTCTTGGAAGGACAGGATGGAGGCGGTCCTGGAAGATAATGGCTTGATGGAATTCATTGACAATGATGTTCCTAATCCTACTTCGACAGATGTTGCTTTACTTGATGCATGGAAAAATAAAGTGGCAAAGGTGAGCAGGATTCTGTTGGAAGGAGTACAAGACCACATTGTCTCAATCCTCCATGGGGAATCCACACCATATGCCATGTGGAAGGCTTTGACGGATCTGTTCCAAAGCAACAACAACCATAGGAAATTGGCGCTCAAAGATAAACTCAAGAAGATCAAGATGGAAAATAATGACACTATTCTGGTATTCTTAACAAAGTTTTTCCAATGTCGGGATGAACTTGGGAGTGTAGGAATAAGTGTTGTTGATGATGATTTGGTGAGCTTGGCTCTCCTGGGACTTCCTAAGAGTAGGCACAGTTATGAATACTCTGTCAATAGATGGAAAAATTTGTCAGATTGGGAATGACTGTGGTTAGTCTGGTGCAGGAGTAGTTCAGGTGGAACACCATAGATGGCTCTTCATCAAAGAATGATGATGAAGAGGATTTTGCTTTGGCTGCCAAGGTGAAGAAGGTGAAGGGGAATAAATTCCATTCTAAATATGAGTTTGGTGAAGATGGAAAGGAGCACAACATGTCCAAAGTGAAGTGTTTTCACTGTCACGAGTATGGACATATTGCCACCAATTGTCCACAAAAGAAGAAGAACAATATGGTTGTTGGAGCTAGAGCTGGTGAGGCTCTTGCCTCACAATTTGAGCTTGAATTCTCATTGATCGCATCTATGGTGTCAATTTCATTGGGATCGGGGTGGTACTTAGATAGTGGTGCTTCCTTTCACATGACGGGAGATAAGAAAATTTTCAGTGACTTCGAGGAGAAAGATCTCCAGATGCATATTGAGTTGGGTGATGATGGAAGATACAGTGCGACTGGAATTCATAGCATTACCTTTCAGAGGGTGTCATGTAAACTCTTTCATTTAAAAAATGTAATGCATGTACCATGTTTGAAGAAAAAATTAGTCTCAGTCGAAATGTTAGAGGATAGAGGCTATGATGTTGTCTTTAGTGAGGGAAATTTTTTCCTGCAAAAAAAAGCAACATGGCAAGGCAAGAAGGTTGGGATTCGAGTTAAGAATATCTATAGACTTGATGTAGATGGGATTTATACAGAGCTTTGTACTACTGGGAAGTGTGAGAAATCCATGCAATTGACCCTTGAGAGGGAGTTGGATTTGCATGCAGGTAAGAGTGAACCTCAGGATACGGAGCAGCCACAAGATGAGGATCATGGAGTGGGAGCAACCACTCATGTAGATAAATATCGAGCCAGATGGGTAGAGGGAGTGCATGCAGCTATAACACCACGTGAGAGGTGTGGTGACATGCATGAATAATCCCAAGAAGAAATTTATGGGCAGGATTCATTGAGATGGTGTGGATCTCATGAATCGAACTTGGCTACGAGGAGCCCACAGAGCAGATGTAGCAAGATTAGTTGGATTAATGCAGTCAGATGTCGTGAGGACGTGAAATCAAAGTGACAGTGCTAGATACTGGAGTGCAGATCAGAGTTGACAGTAAGTGCAGAGTGCATGGATGCAGAGGTCAACAACGCAGTGGATCCAGAAGACATGTGAAGTTGGTACTAGTAGAAGTCAGAAGACTTTGATGACAGATGCATTATATTTATTCGGTTGTTTATAGGCTATTCATTTTCGGAAATGTTGCATGCAAAGGTTGCAGGGTGCATGCATGGATTTTCATTTCACATGAAAAGACATTACCTTCTTATTGAGAGGGAGTGTTGAAGTTTGCAACAAGGAATAGTGAAATTTGCATCTGGAAACAACATCCTTGATCCTAGTGAAAATTAAGCACCTACATTAGGTGGGGCCCATAAAAGCTATTTTTTGGTGGATGTATATTTATAGATGCATGAGAAAATTCTATTTATAGATGAGATCTATTTAGAGATGTATGTGCAAGTTTTATTTATAGATTGCATTTCTATTTATAGATGCATGTCGACTATTATTATCCCTTAATATTAGTTGGACAATAAACAATAATCTATTCTCAATGAGAACTTGGAAATAGTTAACTGAAGTGGAGAATCAATTAGCTAAGTTAATTTCGAGTTAAGTGGTTGGCTGGTGGGACATGCAGCTTGAATTGAGTTGTAATAGAGTGATTCTAGTTGTAACAGAGTTGGAAGTGCAATTATGAGAGTTGTAAAGTAGTTTAACTCAGTTAAGTGAGTTAAACTCAGTTGTGATAGTTTTAACTAAATAAACACTAGTCAGAGATCAAGTGAATTAATTATTAATTAATTCACAATCAATGGTCTCACATGCAATTGAATATTTACTACTATTAGCTACATGCATGTTAGATCTAGTGGAGACCCAGTTAAGATGTACGTGAAAGGGATAGATTGACTATCAGTTGTGACATTATCGGTTGCACACATGCAACCACACTTACATTGGATGGGCCTATGAGAATTGCATAGTCAAGGTAGGCTATAATCATTCATTTAGGAGTTCTTGACCATTAGGGATTGCGTAATGGAGGCTGGTTGTCTGAAGACAATAAATTGGCTAAGGAACTTCCCAATTTTTGTATGACAGTGTGAGACATTTAGCTATTGCACTGAGAGATCTTGGATTGGAGCTTTTTCTATAATTGTTTCATGATCCATGAAATAATACATAATAGAAGATAGTGGGATTTTTAGCTATATTATTTCCTCAGAGTAAATTATCTGTGTTAAGTGTGATTGATATTTCTTCATGATATTGCTATTGGTGATTGTGTTTTAAATTCCACAAATATTTTGTAGAAGCAATCCTGTATTTAATAGTGGCATATAATTGTTAGATCGGGATAATCCAGGAAATACATATTTGCATTAAATTTCTACACTACTTGGGTTGATGCAATGGTGGAGGAGTATGACTCCATTGTCAAAAACAGAGCTTGGGAAATTGTTCCAAGACCGGTTGATAAATTATTGGTAGGTTCGAGATGGATCTACAAGGTAAAGCAAGCTGTTGATGGGAGTGTGAAGAAATAAAAGGCTAGATTTGTGGCCCGTGGCTTCTCACAAATCAAGCAGATATATTGTGATGAGACCTTTGTAGTTGTCGCAAGGTACTTTTCCATAAGGACCATCCTTGCACTCTCAGTGCATATGGGATGGCACATTCATCAGATGGATGTGAAAACTGTGTTTCTCAATGGGATCATTGAGGAAGAGGTGTACATAGAGGAGCCTGAAGGTTTAGAGTTATTCAACAGTGAGTTGCATGTGTGCCAACTAAAAATATAATTATATTGGCTGAAGCAAGCACCTCGTGCTTGGTACACTCAGATAAACAGCTATTTAAACGTACAAGGATTCACGAAAAGTGAAGAAAATGAAAACCTATACGAAACTATGGTGGAGGGTAATATTTTAATCATTTTTATTTATTTTGATGATTTAATATTGACTGGTGATGAGCAGAAAATACACTCATGCAAGGAGGATCTTGTAAGGGAGTTGGAAATGAAGGATTTGGGCCTCCTTCATTATTTCCATGGATTGGAAATATGGCAGCAAGATGGTGAACATTTTCTGTCTCAAGGCAAGTATGCAAAGGAGATATTGAGTAAGTTTAATATGGAGGGTTGCAAACCCAAGGATACCCCTCTCCCAGGAAACTGGAGGAAAGAGGATGGTACTTCTGGAGAGATAGTGGATGCTACTGTCTATCGACAGATAGTGGGTTCACTAATGTATTTAGTGAACACGAGACCGGACATTTTCTATGTGGTTAACTAGTGGAGTCGAGTTATGGTTAAGCCTAGCAAGCTCTTTTGGAATGCGGGGAAGCATGTCTTGAGATACCTGAGGGGCACATTAGAGTATGGTCTATGGTACAGACAGATGGATAGAGTGAATTTGCATGGCTTCATAGATGCAGATTGGGTTGGAATTCCAATGGACATAAAGAGCACATAAAGGGGGATATTTAGCATTACATTTATAGTTTTTTCTTGGTACAAAAGGAAGCAAAGATCTGTGGCACTTAGTTCAGAAAAATCATAATACATGGCAACAATTCAAGCTGCGTGTGAGGCTATCTAAATGAGAAAGATCTTGGTTGGTTTTTTTGGTTCTCATATGGATCCGACAGTTATAGATTTTGATAATCAAAGTTGCATTAAACTCTCAATTAATCATATGTTTCATGATATATCCAAGCATATAGATATCTGGTACCATCATCTCATCTATTGTGTGAAGAGGAGAATTATGTTGCTTCAGTACATTCCCATGGAAGATCAGGATGCAAATATTCTAACGAAGGCACTTGTTGGTGTTCAGGTAGGGATGATTTATCCATCCTAATCCAAAATTAATATTATCAATCTGGGAGCATATACTTTCAAGGCAACATGCAAGGTATATGAAAGAAAAAACACGTAATCCATTCAACTGAGGGTTTACAGTTAAAACTCAAACATTCACGTGAAGTAAAGTTAATGCAGAACATTCAATAATCTTAATCAGCGAGAAATAAAAATAACAACCATATCACAATAGAAATTAATCCACACATATACACAAATGCAACACCTGATCAGAAGTGTGGGCCCATCTCTCTGATTAGGGCTGTGTTGATTACGAAATACTTTGGAACAGTAAAACTAGATGTATTTTATTGATATACAAAATGTGATTACAGTCTTCTCTTCGGAACCCCGAATTACGGAAACGATGTCCATTTTGTACACAGTACAAGGGAATAAAAGATTTCCCTGAGACATGATAACCGCATGTTCAGAAATGGACTCTGGTTGAAACAGAATGAGCATCAAATATTCTGGATGGGGCAAAGGCCGAGAATAGGCCCAGGGAGTCATGGTCCAGCTGCACGCTCTCCCTTTGACAAGCCGTTACCGATTCTTGTTGCGATCTGCTGGAGAGAGGGTTCCTCTCTTTCAATCTGTAGCCAAACACAAACCTTAGTGTTGCAATTAGGTAAAACCCCGCGATTTTACTTCATTAATAAAAATATCCCAATTGGAAAAGTCAGGGTTATATACCTCAGGATTTTATCATGGCAAATGTGGGTAAATTAAGAAAAAAGGGTCAAAAGGGATAACAAAATTGGGCAAAGAAATAGCCGAATTCAGTGCCCAACATCTCCCCCCAGCTATCCTTCTGCATGCCCTCATGCAGCCCTTTGCCCCCGCAGATCTGGGTTCTGCAACCTGTGAGCTTCATGAAGCCTGACAAGATCATACTCCAAAGTCATCTCTTTCCCTGGAACTTTAAACCCATCTGAAAGGAGGACCTCCTTCCACCAGTTTGCCAGAACGTTATATGCTGGGTATAGACTTCTACCGGTAGCCAAAGAATAGGATATTGAAATCAAAGCCCCATCCACCGAGTGCCACACGTTTGGATACATGCCATGTATCTTGGTACTCGAGTGAGTACTTGTGCAAAATTGGGTGCCCCAAAAGGCTCCCTGCTTCTGAAAGTTGTTGGTGACATCATCCATCTCCTCTGACAAGAATCTAGAGCTTCCTTCTAGAAAACAGTTATTTGGTTGACACAAAGGTCAAGACACCACCTTTGTGTCCTCAACATTCTGGCTTTGTTTTCCTCAAAATTCAAAAAGGCATAGTGTTTTTTAAACACGGTGTCTGACCTTTCATGCTCTTCCCTTATTATAAATGTCTTAGTGACTTAGTTAGACTCAAAAGTGTCACAAGCCTTCTGCCAATGAATTTGATTGAGCGCATAAGATGTGAGGGTCCTCAACTGAATGTCCCCCACATATGGGACCGGGTTAAAGTCTCTATCGAACCGTAACAAATATCCATGCAAATAAAATTCACACATTAGATGCTGAGTGGGTACATCATGATTCCTCATGATCCAGAGGAATTGTACACCATCCTCGATCTCATAACTGATCTCATCTCTGATGCTCTCCATGCAAAATAAAAGGAAACATTCATGTAAAAATAAAGAATAGCAAGAAGCAGGGGGCGATATGCTATCACCTCTTGCACCAGATTGAACATTTGTTCCTTATCATTTTTTAGCTTGACCACCTACTTTTCTAGCTACTCCATCTTAAGCTACTGCTTGGCATGCCTTAAATTCATAATATCCATACACTCCACATATCCCAATATGGCTGTGAAGGCTTTCTCTTTGGTTCTTTTGATTTCATTTTTGTACTGGGCTGCAGTAGACTTCCATGTCTATAGCTCGTCCGTTAGGGTATACTCTCGGGCTTCAAAGAGCTGTTCAATTGGATCTGTCTCTGTTTCTGCTTCGACTCTGTCAACCTTGGGTTTCTTGGCCTACCGTTAATATTTATTTATTTGCTTCTGCATCTTGTAAACTTTTCTCCTCAAACTCCTCACTTCCATTTTCAACCGCATGGTTTCCTTTAACTGATGCTGATATCTTTGCTTGATAGGGGGTCTTCACAACCTGCCCAACTCTACTTCCTCTTGCTTCACTTTTACTTCCTCAGCTCCGACAATTGGAGGTGATTTCCTCAGAACTGCCTCTGCTGGGTTGGCAGACGGTCCAATTTCCACTGCCTGCTCTTCTTCTATTCTTTCTTGCTTTACCCTTTTGATACCTTCATGTGCCATTGGTGCATTCATCGAGACCACTTCACTTGGTCCCTCCTCTCCACCAATGGTTGTTCCTTCATCAGGTACATTTTCCTCAAACAACGGTGCCCCAGTAAGATACCCTTCTGTTGATGTGCCTGCTGGGGTTTCTTCCAGCTGCAGTCATCGTTTCAGATTTGATGCCATAGGAATGGAAAAATTTTCTTCTTCTCTTTGTTGTGGGGAACGAGTTACCCATTCCCCCTTAGGCAAAAAGATAGGAAACTGGAACAAATTTTCTCCATCCAATCCTGAGGTCAACGCTGGTTCTTGTGGACCAGCGTCGGCCTCACTCCTTGCTTCTCCCGCCATTTCCCTTGTAGCTTCTATAGTCGGAGTGGTCACGACTGTTTCCTCCACAGGTTCCATATTAACAGGGGATCCCTTTGGAGTGGCCTCTCTGCCAATTACTTTGTCTGTCTTCTCCACTTGCTCTGCAGACTAGGCTAGTTCTTATGGATCAGCCTCAGCCGAAGTGCCAGTAAGAATTTCTACAACTTCAATTGATTCGTCTTGCATTTGTAAAGCCGACTCCTCTTCACACTCCTTGGTCTCCATCTCCATTTCCTCAGGCTCCTCCTGATCAACATAATCATGCTCTTCGTCTCCCTGCACAGTCTCATCCTCTCCTTCATCCTCTTGCAAAATTTGTGGTTCCTCTGCCCTAACAGCTATGGCAGCTTCAATTTCTTCCTCAGTGGAGTTTCAGAACCACTCCCACATAATCAGAATCCTCTCAATGGCATTCAACACTAACAACCGCACCAACCCATGCTGGGAAAGGATCGCTAACACCTGTCGCACCTCTCGAGCCGAGTTCACCATCAAATTCAAGCTTCTTAAAATAAAATAAGGTACGTTCATTGAAAAGGCTTCCGCCTGGGGAAACCGCAGGTGCGCCAGTATACGCAGATGGTATTTAAAGAAAATGGAATATATCCATGCGCAGGTTATATATTTGATCATAGCCTCTGCAACTTCACTCCATGGCCGCAGCAATGACATTCTATCGTACCCTCGACCCTTCTGCGCGATGCTCTCCCCGGCTTGGAGAAAAGCTTCGGGGAATTCTGGAAGAGGGGTTCTTCTGGAAAACCAGTGTTCACCTCCCTATGGCAGTCCACTGACCTCTGTAATCGTTTCCTCTGTAGCTGGAATTTAAATTCCGCGAACCCGAGAAACTCCTTCCTCCAGGTTCAATGCAAATTCCAGTGTAATTTTCTCATCCTAGCCATTCAGTCTATCCAAGTAGACGTCCCAACCTGCATTTACGAATACCTGCAATACTTCCCGATTGTGTCAGATCCTTATTGAATCATCGAGCTCATGGCGCACAGATAAACCACCCATTACTGCGAAGGCAAAAGTGGCAAGATTACTATAATCAGCTGGCAGGGGGAAGGGTGACAGGCTCCGAATTGTTAATGACTATAACAACGTCATGGCCATTTCCAAATATAATGGATAAAATAGTACTGGTACGTTTGAAATTAATTGACAGATTGTAGTGGTACTGTTAGATATTCTTGGTTTTAATACGGAATTTTTACAAGGTGACTGATATGACTGTTATGCGTCCAAGTACGCATCCCAACTCAACGAATTAATTACAAGGTACGTAAGGTCATTAAATTTGATTTATTAATAGTCATGTGTCATAAGTACCTTTATTAAGTACATCGTCAGTCAGTATGATGGTACCCTCCCCCCAACTTAAAGTGACGGCCATCGTCGGCACGCTCTGACTGTCCTTTCGGTATATTTAATTAAATCTGTAAAAATCGATGGAGACGTACCTATGAACTTACCTTAAGGTAGAGTAACAACAAAAATTTTTGTCATGAATAGTGAGTAACAGCAAGAGTGAGTAACGACAGTGACGGAGTAACAGCAGTTACAGAGTAATGGCAGTGAGGGAGTAATAGTAGTTGTGGAGTAACGACAATTGCAGAGTAACAACAGTTATGGAGTAACAGCAGCTATGGAATAACAACAGCTACGGAGTAACAGCATCGACGGTGTAACAACAGTTTCGGAGTAGCAGAAACTACAGTGTAACATCATTGACGATGTAACAGCAACTTCGGAGTAACTTCGGAGTAACAGCAACAATAGTGTAGCAACAACTTCGGAGTAACAGCAAAAACGGTGTAGCAGCAACTTCGGAGTAACAGCAACAGCAGTGTAGCAGCAACTTCGTAGTAACAACAATAGAAGTATAGCTTTCCTCCTAGCCATAAATATTTTATTATTCCTGCAAAACACAAACAAGTGAGAAATAACCACATTTTTTTTTTTTAATGGGGGGTGAGAGTGTCTTCTGTTGCAATAATCATTAAATCAGCTGAATATGAAAGGGTTTTAGCAAAGGCATCTTTAGAGGCTGGGCGATGATATAATTTTAATGGTGTCCATTTACTATAAATGTAGTCTGATTCTCATCAATTCTAATTAATCTAACTATTCCATTATCGAACACTGCATCCACTTGATATGGTCCAATCCAGTGAGTACAAAGTTTGCCTTTGAATTCCTTAAATCTGGAGTCATATAGTAACACCCACTCCCCTTCATGAAACCCCTTATTTTTAATAAATTTTTCATGCCATTTCATCCTTTGTTGTTGAACAGTACTGGTTCTCTAGACAGCTGCAGATCGGATCTCCTCTAACTCATTTAGCTGTTCCAGTCGGTGTTTCTGTACTTCTAATAAATCCAAGCCTACTTCCAGAGCTGTTCTGAGTGTGCTAATTTCAAATTCCACTGGAAACAGAGGAGATTTCCCATAGACCAGTTCAAATGGGGAAAATCATGTTGTATTCCACTATGTTGTCCTATAGGCCCATAAAGCTTCTGGAAGTTTCGGTGCCCAATCCCGATGATGACTTGCTACTGTCTTTGTCAATATATTTTCCAATACCTTGTTTGTACTCTCTACTTTCCCATTCGCCTGTGGATGATAGGGGGTTTTTATTCTATGTTTGACCCCATACTTCTGCATCAATTTCTCTATCATATGAGATGTGAACTGTGATCCTCCATCTGATACAATTTCTCTTGGAGTCCCATACCTAGAAAATATCTCTTCAAAAAGGAAGTCTGACACTACTTGCTCTGTTGCCCTCGTGACTGCTCTAGCTTCCACCCATTTGGTTACATAATTAGTACAAACTACGATGTAAGCTTTTTGATGAGAAGGTGGGTTAAAAGGGCCAACAAAAACAATGGCCCATCTCTCAAATGGTTCAAGGACTATCTGGGGTTGAAGAGGCATTTCATCTACTTTCCCAGGTTGTCCCATCCTTTGATAGCTATCACACCTTCTAATATAATCTCGAGCATCACGAAAAATGGAGGGCCAATAGTATACCATCTGCAGCACTTTATGGCATGTCTGTTTGTCTGCAAAATGTCCTCCACAGGGTCCATCATGTGCAGCCTTTAGGATCTCATAGATATCATCTCTTTCCACACAACGTCGAATCTGCTGATCAATCCCTGTATGGAAAAGATATCCTGCCATCCATGAATAGCGGGCACTCTTATGAATGATCTTCCTCTGCTCCTTATAAGATAAGTGACGAGGCACTTCACCTATAGAAAGATAATTAGAAATATCTTCATACCACGGAGTATTAGTAGATACTGCAAAAAGATGCTCATCTGGAAAATTATCATCAACTAGTGTATTCTTACCATCATGTTCTAGCCTAGATAAGAAATTTGCAACCACATTGTCCTTCCCTGGTTTATCTACTATAGTAATATCAAATTCCTATAGTAGCAATAGCCATCGTGTAACATGACTAGGTTTAATAGGTTTGTTCATTAAATACCTGATGGCAGCATGATCAGTGTGCACAAAGGTAGAATACCCGGTATTATAATGTAGGAACTTGTTGATGGCGTAGACAGCAGCAAGGAACTCTTTCTTAGTCACCGTGTAGTTTAATTCAGCTGGAGCCAAATTTTTACTAACATAGTAGACTGCATAAGGAACTTTATCTTCTTGTTATCCTAATACTGCACCAAATGATATTTGAGAAGCATCTGTGTCAATATGGAAAGGAAATGCCCAGTCTGGTCCTCTAAGAACTGGAGCACTATAGACTAATTATTTAATCTTTGCAAAGGCTACCTCACAGTACTCTGTCCACACAAATTCTGAATATTTTGTCAGTAATTGAAATAATGGGTGGGCTACTTTTGAAAAATTTTCCATAAAGCGCCTATAATAACTAGCATACCCAATAAAAATATGTACATGTGTGGGCGTTTTAGGTGTTGGAAAGTGCAGAATTACCTTTACCTTTGTTGGGTCCATCTTGATTCCTTTAGTTGAAAGCAAATGTCCCAGAACAATTCCTTGTTCCGTCATCAGGTGACACTTTACTGTACTCAAGGAAACACACGCTTGTATGCACCTTTCAAGAACTTTTTCTAAATTTTTCAACCCCTCCAAGAATGAGTCCCCATATGGAGTGAAGTCATCCATATAAATTTCAACACCATCATCTATTAAATCAGAGAAGATTCCCAAGATTTCCCTCTGAAATGTTGCAGGGGCATTACATAGGCCAAAAGGAAGGACCCAGTATGCAAATGTTCCCCAGGGACATGTGAAAGTGGTCTTGTCCTGATCCTCAAGAGCAATTTGGATTTGGTTGTATCCACTAAACCCATCCAGAAATGAGAAAAATTTCTTACCAGCCAATGTGTCTAAGACTTGATCAATAAATGGAAGAGGGAAATGATCCTTCTGCGTTGCCTTATTTAACTCTCGGTAGTCCACACAGATTCGACACTTACCGTTTTTCTTAGGAACCATTACCAGTGGTGAAACCCATTAGCTGTTTGAGATAGGGTAGATAAACCCTGCATCCAGTAATTTCTAAAGCTCTTCTTTCACAATGTTTTTTAATGCCGGGTTCATCCTTCTCTGAGGCTATCTTATAGAACGACAATATTCTTTGATGTATATATGATGGGTTCACAAATTATCAGGGATCCCCTGCATGTCTGAGTAATCCCAGGAAAAATATTCCTTACACTTCCGAAGAACATCTATCAGTTGCTTCCTCTGGGACTCTGACAGACCTGGATTGATATTTAGGGTTTTCCCTGATTCTATCTCTACTTGGATGCTTTCATGAGGTGCATCAACATCTTCTTCTAATTTTTCTGCTGTCTTGATATCTTCCTGAGTCTCATAGCTTAAAATATATTCTAAGACTTGTTGATTCGATTCTGAAACGGAACAAGGATCGTTCATAAAGGAAGTGATCACATCATCTTCTAATTCCATCTTTAACTGAAGGGCCTGCCCGATAGTAAGGACCAGACTCACCTCTTCCTCTTCTTCTTCGACCTCCACCATAGATACAGCCTTATTGCTGGCTACTGACTTCTTGGATGCATCTGGTTCTGTCGATGGGTATAGCACGAAATTCTTGGTGTTATGACCATTAGAAATGACCATATTTCCTGATCGGCATCCAATATAAGTGTCTGCAGTAGCCAGCCATGGCCTCCCCAAAATCAAAGGGTGGCCTCCCACTGAATACTATGTATGCAGCACCATGAAATCGACAGGGTAATTTCATGCATCTACTGAAATTGTCACGTCCTCCAACTTCCCCATGGGCTTGAATATGGACCTATCTGCCAATTCCAACACTGTAGGTGTATACTTCAAATTATAAAGGCCTATGTATCCATGGTTTCAGTAGTGATGACATTGATGGCAGCGCCCAAGTCTACCAGTACATTTGGAATCTCCACCCCATTAATCTTTACATTCAGAACTAGGCTCCCTGGATCTCCATATTTCACTGGTGTTGATTTCCCCATCATGAAATCCGATAGTTTTCCCATAACATGTATAGTGAGGGGGTCCTTAGAATTCTTTACAGACTTCTTCGAACAATACTCCCTAAGAGTATTTGCATAAATTGGCACATCTTTCATAGCTTGTAACAAGGGAATTTTAACAAATAAATTCTGCAATTCTCCTAATGAGTCAAATTCAGCTTGTGGGCTTGGTTTACTTACAATCAGTCTCTCTGGGTAGGGTGGCTCAGATTGAGTTTTTTTTACATGAGGCACCTTAACAGTTTGTTTCGGTTCTCTATCGGTTAGCTGTGCCTCTCTGTCTTCATTATCAAGCTATTAAATGATGATCGGAGGGGGTTAGACATTAACTGTCTGGCTAGATCACAAATTCATTTCATACAGATCTACTATAGAAATGCTATACGAAGGCAGGTTAAGAACATCATCTTGGTGAGCTCCTTTATTATTGAGGTTAGGATTAGGCTGCATTGGAAGCTGAGGATCGACAGGTTGGTTACCAGGAGGCACAATGGAGGGTAATTGGAGCTGTTGTGGTATCTTTTGCTGTGACATTTGCTGAGGGAACTGCCTTATAGAGGGTCCTCACCAATTTGGAGCCCATGATGAGCTCATACTAGCCTGAGGGTTCCATTGTGTCCATAGTGGGTGCTGGTATTGTGGCCACATAGGGGAGCAAGGTATGGGTTAGGGATTCATATTATAATTATTGAAATACTGAGATGGATCCAGATACATACCTTGATTTTCCATTGGTGGTCGAAATTGCCACGACTTCCAGGCACCCATAAGATATAGTTGCTCCATGTCCTCCCCCGCTCCTTGAAACACTACTTTCAGGCCCGGCAAGGAAGGGCATGAGCTGGTAACATGATTTAGCTCACAGATGTCACATTTCTCTATAGAATTTAATGGGCATTCTCTTTCTAAATTATTCTTCTTGCATTTTGAGCATAATATCACCATATCCCTTTCCTGCTCCAACTAATTCTGCTTCACTTGCAAAGTATCCATCTGTGTTGATAGGGTACTAAGAATATCTGTCTTCAGGTTGTCTAAAAGATTCCCAATGTTTTCTTTCGTAATACACCTGCTAGATCCTTTTACTGAATGAACCCCTGATCTGTTTCTTTCAAGCCCTCTTGAGCACCGGATACACAAATCGCAAATATTTTCAAAATTTTCCTTGGAGATGTCTCCTTTCCCCAAAATATTCAACATTTCCATTGAATCCTCTTGAAAAGATCGGAGGAGGATAACCTTCAAAATTTCTTTATCCAAGTCAGAATGTCCTGACCTCTGTAAGAGGTACTTAAACCTTTACACGCAGTCTTCTAGACTTTCATCTTCTTTTCGTGTAAACTTGAAAAGCTCCTCCTTGATATTCTAGGATTTACAATAGTCCTGATATTTCTCCAGGAAAGTTGTTCGCATGCCCTCCCATGTGGTAATGGATTTCCCTCCAAGGCCCATAAACCATCACAGAGCCGTCCCCTTAAGTGTAGAAGGAAAAATCTTCAATTTATGGGCATCCGTCATGTAATCATACCCCCGACACACTATATCAAACTCAAACAAAAATGTGTTGGGGTCCTCTGACATGAGCCCATGGAAATTTGGTAAAGTTGCCAATGGGATAGGCTTTGTAGGCACACCTCCTCCTGTATTCTCAATGGGAAACTCGATAGTAGAGGTTGTGGGAGCCATGAAAATCTTCCAATAGTCGTTGGGGATTTCAACAGGCTCTGTAGAGGATGACTGGGGTCTCCTTACTACTGGAACTTGAGTGGCTTTAGTAGTGATCCCCTGGTTTTTCCGTGATAAAAATATCGCCTCGTTTCTACTGCCTGTGTCCTGATGGCTCAATCCCTCAATGAAAAATTCCTTTCTCTTATTGACGTAGTTTGATTCTTTCAATATTCTACTTGTGATCTCTTCTCCTTCTATTCCCAATGCAAGATCCTCTTGATCAGGTCCAATGTTACTTGAGCCTTCCACTAATGGAGGAACCTACTGTACTGAATCACCAATAGATGCCAGAGTATGCACTGGTTGATCTACTGATTGTCCTTCGGATCGTACTCTCCTAGCCCCTGGCCTTGCGGCTGCACAAGAAGATGCTTCGGATTCTGCCTTTTCGATGATCTGCTAAATGTAAGTCTTTCTTCCCAAATCTGGTCTTCCCTTCTTTGGGGCTCTCACTCTGCCCCTCTTATTTGATTCTTTGTACATACAAAAATTAATGTGTTGGAGAATCTCTTCACGAGCCTACAACACTTCAATCCTAAAGTAAGGTGTCAAAGGACCATTCCTTCCCCAAGACAAAAGGATTTAAAAAGAGAAAAATAGCAAGATGGAAACTAGAGTTTCAGACCCAAAGTAGGGTGTCAAAAGACTCCTCCCTCCCTAGATAAGAAAAAGAACCACACAACCCACAAAAGGACCTAATACTTCCCAGATCTGAAGCAAGGCGTCAAAATACTCCTCCCTCCCCAGGACAAGAAGATGGCCCAAACTTAAAACAAAAGCAAAAACAAACAAACCAAAATCAAAACCTACGCTCAGGACCTGAAGCAGAGTGAGAAAATTCGTTCTCTCCCCAGGACAATAGGTTGACCCTTTGGTTGCCTCGAATCATTGCTTGCACCTTGTAGCCTCCCTGGCAATGGCGCCAAAATGTTGGTGTTCAGGTAGGGATGATTTATCCACCCTAATCTGACATTAATATTATCAATTCGGGAGTGTATACTTTCAAGGCAATGCACAGGGTATATGCAGGAACAAACAAGTAATCCATTCAACCGAGGGTTTACAGTTAAAACTCAAACATTGTCGTGAAGTAAAGTTAATGCAGAACATTCAACAATCTTAATCAACGAGAAATAAAAATAACAACCATAGCACAACAGAAATTAATCCACACATATACATAGACGAAGCACCTAATCAAAAGAGTGGGCTTAGCTCTCTGATCAGGGCTGCGTTGATTACAAAATACTTTGGAATAGTAAAACCAGATATATTTTATTGATATACAAAATGTGATTACAGTCTTCTCTTCAGAACCCCGAATTACAAGAACAATGTCCATTTTATACACAGTACAAGGGAATAACATATTTCCCTGAAACATGATAGCCACGTGTTCAAAAATGGACTCTGGCTGAAACGGCACGAGTAGTAGATATTCTGGATGGAGCAAAGGCCGAGAATAGGCCTAGGGAGTTGTGGTCCAGCTGCGCGCTCTCCCTTTGACTAGCCATTACCGATTCTTGTTGCAATCTGCTGGAGCGAGGGTTCCTACCTTTCAATCTGCAACCAAACACAAACCTTAGTGCCACAATTAGGTAAAACCCCGCGATTTTACTTCATTAATCAAAATATCCCAATTGGACAAGTCAGGGGTATTTACCTCTAGAGTTTATCATGGCAAATGTGGGTAAATTAAGCAAAAAGGGTTTAAAAGGATAAAAAAAGTGGGCAAATAAATAGCTAAATTCGGTGCCCAATAGCACTCACAAGGAGAAAATTAGAATACCATAGAGATAGAGTCGGGGTGAAGGATAATCCCTTTCTTGTTGAGAGGGAATGTTGAGATTCAACAAGAAATTTTGATCGTAGTGAAAATTAAGCACCTACACTAGGATGGGGCCCTCAGGCTATTTTTGGGTGTATGTCTATTTATATAGGTATATGCATATATATTTTTAGATGCATGTCTATCTTTATTATCCCTTAATATAAATGGACAATAAATTGTAATATATTCTCAATGTGGACTTGGAAATAGTTAACTGAAGTGTAAAATTAGTTAGCTAAGTGAATTTCGAGTTAAGAGGTTGGTTGGTGGGACATGTAGGTTGACTTTAGTTGTAACTAAGTGATTAGAGTTGTAACAAAGTTGGAAGTGAAGTGGTGCATGAGTTGTGCAATTTGTAAGTATTTTAACTCAGTTAAGTGAGTTAAACTCAGTTGTGCTAGTTGTAACTGAAGATACACTAGTGAGATATCAATTGAATTAATAATTAATTAATTCACAATCAGTGGTCTCGAATGCAGCTGAAGATTTACTATTATTAAATGCATGCATGTCAAATCTATTGGAGACCCAATTGAGTTCTAGGTGAAAGGGAAGTAAACTATCATTTGTGACATTATTCACTTGCAAACAAGAAAGAACACACACATTGGATATTCCCATGAGGATTTCCCAGTCAAGGTAGGAAGGAAGGCATCAATTCAGGGATTTCTTTCAGCAGGGATTGCATAGTGGAGGCAGGCTTTCTGGAGACAGTAAATTGAGCAAGTGATTTGCCAATTTTTGTATGATAGTGTGAGACAATTAGTTGATGTATTGAGAGCTCTTATGATTGGAGTTTAGTATGTAATTGTTTCATGATCCATGATATAATATACAATAGAATATAGTGGGGTTTTCAGCTATAATCTTTCCCCAGGAAATTATCTCTGTTGTGTGCGATTGATCTTTCTTCGTGATATTGTAAATGGTGATTGTGATTTTAATTCCGAAAATATTTGTAGAAGAGATTCAGTATTTAAATTTAGCATATTTTTTTGATCGGGTGAATCCAAGACATGCATGCATATTGTATAATTTCTACAGTTATATCAGATTTAATCCATGATATACATGCTTGTTGTATAATTTTTACAATATATGCGAGCGTATGTAAGCTTCAAGTAGAATTTTGTTTCTTCACTACAACAATAGAATCTACCTAGGGAATTACTGATTGACGTCAAAGTAGCTATATTCCACATATGTAAAGGATGTTTTGGGAACCTTTCCCAAAACAAAGAAGTTAAAATTGAAGCTGAGAGAGTGTTGAAGGAGAGGAACCAAGGCTGCAAATAATGTCCTACACTACCCTAGAACCATGAACCCAAATAAAAAATATTTTCATGGTCTTCAACTTTGTCAAATACTACAATTAAGAAATATATACCTGGAGGGTATTTGTTGAAATCATCAAAGATAGAAGGATTCAACTGCTTATAAATCCATGAATGGAGGTCTATGAGCCTTGGACATATGCCACTAAACTTGTGCATCAAACATGTTCCAGAGAAAAGTTTAGCTTCAAATTCTTAACCACCAAGGGAACCTCAATCAAGGGAGATTCAAGAACAAGCATCCCAGAGAAGTAAGATCCAAACACAAGGTTTTACATATCACGAGACAACCTCGAGGGAAAATTACATGGAACAAATTGAATAATTTTGTCTAAAGGGAAAAGAGGTCTCCTCCTTATGAGATCCCTCCTAGATTGAAGAAGGAGTGAAACTCAAACCACTAGAAACAAAAAAGAGGGCAAGACTAACCCAACTAATAATGACGTAGAGTTATTTGCAACACCCTTGAAAGTGCTCTAAATCGAAGCCTAAGAGAAGCCAACCATAGAGGCAGGTGGACTCTTGCCCAACATTGGAAGCGAATACATTTTTTTTTCCATTGAGGAGGGCAAGGTTGAAGAATGCAACGACTCAAAGGTCGATGATGGAGGAGAGCTCAAAGATTCAAACGCAAAGAGAGCTAGAAGAGCCTCCATCTACAAAAAACTTGGAAAAGGGGGAAGCGGTTGGCTAGGGCGGAACCCTAGTCATCGCACCGAAGGAGAGCCATAACACCATTTTTTTCCTAACATATAACAATATTCTTAACCATGGAGATTCACCTTGATTTTACCATGGATATTCTTAATTTGTAAATAGTTTTTGTTATAATACCATGGATTTTCATTATCACATGCTCAAAAAACCATAACTTATTTCATATGACATCCTTTAATTAAGCAATTTAATTAAAAGGAAAAAAAAAAACATAACTACTTTAGAGATTATTAAAAATATTCTAAAATATTCCTTAAAGGTTAAACCCCTATAGTTCACTTAATAATCACTAATGATTAAATTAAAATTGTGAAAGTCCTATTCCAAAATAAACACACCTAATTCAATTCTGGTTTAAGTTGGTTTATCTCAGTAAATTGGTGAACGAACTACATATCTATATAATTAGTATTACTTATAGGTTTTTACACTAAACTCTGGTACAAGTACATGAAACTTTCATATTTGCAATCATAGTAAGCTAAAAGGTAAGGCAATTATTTATACTATTGAAAAAAGAAACAACTCTCTGTAAACGTAATAATATTTTAAAAAAAAACATGATTAACATTGGATGAATAGAGAATGGACTATGTAAAGGGTCTTCATTCAAATCCCATTGGATGAATAGAGAATGGACTTAGTAAAGGGTCGGCTTTTAAAGCCCAGATGGCACTGTAAGTCTGGTGCATCAGTTACCATAAATTAGAGCTTACCTCTATAATTAGAAAGGAAATAGGTAGAGGTCATGTTTTCCTATGATATACATCCAATAGAAAAACAATACAGAACAACCCTATGGAAAATTGTGTAGATTTAAAAATAAATAAATTATTATTACACTTCTCACTTAGGAAGGACTTGAACACTAGACCTTAGGGTCCAACATCTTAGCTCACATGGCTATCACTAGTTGGGATATATTTCACCTACATAAGTAGAATGATAAAAAATTGAATTATTTATTTAAAATTATATTGGTAATATATTATTTAATTTGAATTTATAATAAAAAATTCCAATACAAAAAAATAGAGAAATTTATGTAGAATAAGAGAGCGTTGAATTATTTGTTTATTTATTTAAAATTCTATTGATAATATATTATTGAATTTTAATTTATAATAACAAATTACAATTTAAAAAAAAAAAGCAGACAAATGTACTTAGAATGCGAGAGCTTTGAATTATTTATTTAAAATTATATTGGTAATATAATATTTTTATTCTTACAAATATTTAGGTGTTGACATTCACTATCAACTCAACTAGAACTATAGCATTGAGAAATTAATTTTAGGAGGTTGGAAAGCTTACTACGAGCTTGAAAAAATTGTATGAAAACTGATCTTTGGGTTTGAAGTAAAAAAAAATTCCTCTCGAGACTCTCGTCAACCCTGTTATTTTATATGGATGTGAGGTGTGGGGTTGTAATCTATATAAAGATTCTTGGAGAAATATTGAAATGATCCAAAAGCAATTCATAACCTACAACCTCAAGATTAAAGGAAATACTCCCTGCCCTATTATCTTAATTGAATCTAGCCTTTCACCCATTGAATGCACGACTATGTTTAGGTATTTGACGTATAAGAATAAGTTGTACAACATGGAGCCCAAGAGACTCCAAAAAATTTATTCTAACTCTAGTCAAAACCACCTTCGGCTCAAGTGAGGGTGGCATAAGGATGCCAAGTCCTAGATATATCATTAGGAGATAAGGAATGTAGGAATTTATAGGGTAAGTTTCGTAGATCAAGAACCAAAGGATCACAAATCAGTACAGCAGTATAATCACGTGGTTAAAACCCTCAAAGAGGGAAACAGTCCACACCCTGAGCCAACACGACCACTTCAAGGAATTTATTAATATAAAATAAAAGTTACATATGTTTCTCTCATAAACGGTTACCAGAAAAATGACCCTCCATGCTCTTTAAATAGAGATCATGGACCAATCGGGTGTTAAGCCACGGATCAAGTGTCGTTAATACCGAGGTGAGAGATAACTATCGGATCACTACAAATCGTGACCGTCGGATTATAAGTTACAAATGTACATGGTAAAGAAACACACTTTACCTAATTCTACACTAGAATAAGTTATTCTTAACTATTTCCTATGTGTCGGAATATCCTAACATTCCCCCTTAAGAACAACATGGGATAGGATTGAAGGATTTACAAAGATGACACAAAAGGAGCCTATTTCCTATGTGTCAAAATATCCTAACATCCCCCCTTAAGAACAAATTGGGATAGGATTGAAGGATTTACAAAAGTAACACAATAGGAGAAGGAAGGAGGCATTAGAGCGTATCCCCACTTAATGACAACTTTCCTGAACTCTAAGCATGGATCGAAGTTTGGTAAACTTCGCTTCTGTGAGAGCCTTCGTTAAGATATCATCTACTTGATCATTGGTTGGACAATACTGCACTTCAAGAACACGTTCATGAATGATCTTTCTGATGAATTTTATGTGGAGTTAAATGTGTTTCATGTGCTGATACTAAACTGGATCTTTACATCGCTGAATGGCACTCTGATTATCACACCAAAGTGTAGTTGAATGCTACTCACGAAGACCAAATTTAGATAGGATCTGACGAAGCCACATGGCTTCCTTGTTGGCTTCAACTGCACCACGATACTTTGCTTCTTCTGAAGAAAGGGAGATGGCGCTTTGTTTCTTACAAGACCAAGTAATAGGTCTTGAACCAAGAATGAATACATATCCTACAGTGCACTTCCGATCATCAGGGTCACCAGCCCAATCAGAATCAGTGAAACCAATCAACAAGGGAGATGCTCCTCCACTGTAATGAATCCCAAACTGAACTATACCTCGAATATATCGAAGTATTATTTTAGCTTCTTTCCAGTGACTTTCATGAGTTTGGTGCATAAACTGAGTGACAAGACCAATGGCAAAGGAAAGGTCAGGACAGGTATGGGTTAGATACAAAATTTTACCAACAAGTTGACGGTATAAGGTAGCATCAACTTCAGGGGTAGTACAGTTGACTGAAAGCTTGACTCCAGACTGAAATGGAGAAGGGGTAGGCTTATAGTCTTCCATGTGAAAGTGGTGTAGAAGATCACGGACATACTTGGACTCAGAGAGGGTAATGCCTTCCTTGGATTGCAAGACTTGAAGACCAAGGAAATAATGCAAGTGTCCTAAGTCTGTCATTTCAAACTTATTTTTGAGGCTAGACTTCACATGGTTTATATGGTTTGGATCACTACCAGTAAATCATCGACACTTCAAGAATATGAAGGATGGTGAAGGAGTACACCTTCTTGGTGTAGGCAGTGTTGTCAAATGACACCTATAAAATCCATTATCTCGAGAGAAATTAAATCTATCATTTGGCATATGACACTGGGCTTGTTTGAGACCATAGAGAGACTTCCTAAGGCGAAAAACAAGGATGGAGTCTTTTTGGATAAAGCTAGGGGGTTGTTCCATATAGATTTATTCATGCAAATCTCCATTTAAGAAGGCGGATTTAACATCCATCTGATGGACTTCCCATTTAAAGGAGGTAGCAAGGGAAAGAACAAGACATATAGAATTCATTTTGGCAACAAGGGAGAAGGTTTCAGTATAGTCAATGCCTTCAAATTCTGAAAAACCTTTAGCGACAAGATGAGCTTTATGTCTATCCACTTTTCCATCTGGTCCAAACTTTGTTTTGTAAACCCATTTGATTCTTACAAGTTTTCTTCCTTTTGGAAGAGGAACAAGATCCCAAGTATTGTTTTCCAATAAGGAACGATACTCTTCATTCATAGCTTCATCCCAATTTGGATGACTGGACGCTTCTTCAAAGGTTTCTAGATCAAGTTTTTCTGGAACTTGAGCCAATAAGGAAGAGGCTCTTTCAAACTACGAACGTGTACGTCGTCGATCGGTAGGGTCACCTGTAAGAGAACCTACTGCATCCCAAGTAGAACGGACCCATCTTGGAAGCGGTGGAGTATAAGGAACAATATCATGAGCTGGAGGAGGATTTTCATCCTCGTTTTCATCATCTGAACTAGAGGGAATGCTATTAAAAATAGAATAGACAGAGAGAGGTGGCACATATGTCGAATCAGGCTCACAGGCCAAAGGTGGCACACCCGCCGAACTAGGCTCGCAGGCCAATATATTTTCATCAAACTTTACATCTCTCCTAATGATTATATTTTTGGATTTGGGTTAAAGAAGTCTATATCCTTTGACATCTTCAGAATATCCGACAAAAATACAATTTTCACTCTTAGGTTCTAAGGCTTTATGTTTCAAATCTGGAATATGGGCCTAAGCATCACTTCCAAAAACACGAAAGTGACTTACATCTGGTTTGATTGAGCTCCAAGCTTCTTCTGGAGTTATATTCTTTAAAACCTTAGTAGGAGTTCGATTTACTATGTAATTTTCACGAGTTAATGGCATACGCTAAAGTGAGACCAAGTCCTTTAGATTGAAGCATACAATTAGCCATTTTATTTTAAGGTGCGATTCTTCCTTTCCAGCTATGTATTTTGACTGAGGTATATGGGCAGAGTATGTTGCAGTAAATTGAATGCCATGCTCGGTGCGGAAGTTATAAATTTTGTTGTTAACATATTCTCTGCCATTTTACGATCTTAGCAGAATTTGGCGAAATCAGATTGTTTCTCAACAAAGGCCTTAAAGGCCAAGAACATGTTAAAAACTTCACTCTTGATTTTTAAGAAATATACCCAAGTGCGTCTGGAAAAATCATCAATGAAGGTTAAGAATTACTTACAACCAGAGAAAGAAACAACATGAAGTGGACCACATAAATCATTGTGCACAAGCTGCGAAGGGGCTGAAGCGTGCCAAGAGGCATGTTTTTGAAAACTATCCCGATGATGTTTTCCAAGTACACATCTGGAGAAAACACCATCCCAGCAAGATACCATAGGAAGGCCCATCACCATATTTTCTTTACATAGAGCTTGAATAGAGCGATAGTTTAAGTGACCAAGTCACTCATGCCAAAGTTTGCTCACATCATCATTATGAGCAACAAAAACAGAGGGAAGAGATGATGACCCAAAGTTGTCAAACTTATACAACCTTGTGGAATCATCAGCAATGCCAGTAGCTAAAATATGTTTAGGATTTTTGAGGTCCTTGATTACAACATCATGAGGTGAGAATTCTACTATTTTCCCTTCACCTGAATGATTTATCTGATAAACAGATAGAAGGTTGCATGATAGGGTAGGAACACATAGTACATCATTAAACTAACCATTATCTAGATGAATGGTTATAGATCCTACAACACCAAGAGATCTATCATCACCAACATAAATATGTTTGGTGTTACAATCATTTAAAGAAGAAAACATGGATTTATTTTTAGCCATGTGGTAAGAAGCTCTAGAATCAATGAGCCACTCATGAGAAGGAGAAGAAGAAGATAAATTTAATGCATAACCAGATCTTGATGCTTGAGAACCATAAGAAGAAAGTGTCATGCCTGAAGATGAAGGTGAAGAGTGCTCCGAATTGATGTTGTGCTTCTTCATTGTTGCTTCTAAGGCTTCCATCTTCTTAAAACATTTGGACTCTAAATGGCCATCACGATTGCAAAAGTCACAATGTCTATATGTCTTCTTTCCCTTGTTTTTATATGCGTTATCATTTTGGTGAGTTTCTTTTTTAGTTTGTGGCTAAAATTTCTTAGGACCCTTGTTTGGTTTCGGACCATACATTTTAGGATACTGCTTCTTGGGATTCTTTTGATATGATTGATGTTGGGCTGCTAAGGCTTTCTTAGAAGTGTTTCCAGTAGTGATAAGACCAAGGTGTAAAAATTTTTCTTGTTCTCTTATCACAGAATCACAAAAGGCATCAAAAGAGGGATTCTTGTAGGTGGTTCCTGAAGAAATGATGGCTTCTCTAGTGGACTGGAAGCTGGAAAAAACTACAGAGTATGCAGGGTCAAGCTTAGTAAGAATGCAGTAGATAAGGGTACCATCTTCCTTTTTGACCTTACAACCTTCTAAAAGAACTCTAAGGGTCTTGAATTTGGACAAAAAATCTTCAATAGAGGAGAGATTATTAGGGTCCAAAGTAAGCAACTCATTTTCAAGCTGATGGGCCCTGATTTGATTTTGAATACCAAAGACATTATTTATCTTGCCCAGGGCTTCATTATGGGTGTCAATGTCAAGGATATGAAATCGAAGATCTTGAGCAATGGACATTCCTATCAACCCTCGTGCTTGATCTTGTTTATTTTCCCATTTAGCAACTTTATCATCATCAGAAGGTTTATTTTCTATCCCTGTGGCTATTCTATAAAGCCCTTTACTTCTAAGTATATCTACCATGTGAGGTAGCCATTGGAAATAATTAGTGTTGTTAAGAATAACCAGGAATGAATTTTCCATTTAAAAATAAAATAAAATAAAAATGAAGCTGAGAATGTTAAGTCCCTATATTAATAGTATATCCCCTTATTATGTTAGTGTAGCCCCCCTTATTGTTATTATTGTACCCCTGTAACCCCCATATTGTTATTATTGTGCCCTTAAATTATTATTGTTAGGTCGGCTAGGATTACATTGTGGCCCACTAGGATTACATTATGGCCCCATGGACTCCTATATATAGAAAGGAGGTTTTGTAAATTGTATCATCCAAGAATTGTTCATTTATGTAATGTGTTGGAGGTTTCCCTCTCAAAGTGGCTTATTTCTAAGGCGTTGATATCTCTTTTCTTCTATTTTTGGAGCTGGTTACACAACATTTGGTATCAGAGGTTGGGATTCTAGGGTTTCGCTGCTCCAAACAGGTCATCATGGAATTTTCGCTATAACTTTTTTTCTACGAAGTTTCAGAAGCTGAAATTTTTAGGGTCGCAGCGAGAAATCTGAGGAAGCTTGTCTAAAAAGTTGAGCTTGGTTAAAATATTTTGGAAGATATCATCTCAATGGAAGTGGGGTCTTTTTCAGATCCTAAACGGTCATGTTGATTTTAGATGTAAATTTGTTTTCTACGAAGGTTAGAATCTGAGTCTATATAATTTTGAGTAGAAATCCTAAGGAAATTCTTCAAAAAATTTCAGAGCTTGGTTCGCAATATTTTTGGAGATATGATCTGTGGAAGGTAGTGCTTTTTCAGGCTCCTGAATTTCATCTCAAAGAGGTGATCGTGGGAAAAGTTCAATAACTCTCTCTCTGGAGATTGGATTGGAGTTTCGTCAAAATTGGTCGCAAGTACACGGCCTGTAGTTTTTTGGATATCAATTTCAGAGACAAAGGACGAAACAGTGACACGTGGCAAGTCCTACAAGTTTGCTCTACTGAACTAGTCCAAAATTAGGTCATTTTGGGAGAGTGGACACAACTTTGTCTTGGAGAATCCAAATCAGGTCAGACTAGTGGCATTCGAAAGATAATTTAGAGGGCTACGTTGGTACTGAAATTCAAATATATAAGTGCTACAATTACAGAGATAATTCAATTTCAATATCGAGCTCCTCAAAGCAAGAAAAGCTATACTATGACACATGAAGAGGAAGAGTTGCAGTATGAGATATCAAAATTATGGTACCAAGTGCAACAAGTTTCAATCTTACGAAGAGCAATTGAAGATGAAATAGATGGTTTAAAAGCAGAAATGGAGGCTAAGTTGGATGGTTTGAAGGATAAAATAATAGCAAATATGGATGATAAATTAATGGAAGATTACATCGAGCATCAACAACAAGTTCTCCAACTCTCAAAGGATAACCCAACTTTGGTGCAAAATCTAATGAAACAACAGGAAGATCAACATCACATCGAAAGAAGTTATGAAGCAGTCATAGAAACAAGAAATCGACAAGTACGATCAATTTCAGAATATCTCAGCAAGCGGAAGAAATTTCCTGTAAAATACTTCACATGGGAGGATGAGAATTTTATACAGAAGCATCAAGAAATAATCAAGCGTTGAGGACAACACTTGTTTGAAGGAGAGGGGCATGTTAAGTCCCTATATTAATAGTGTAGTCCCTTATTATGTTAGTGTAGCCCCCCCTTATTGTTATTATTGTACCCTTGTAACCCCCATTTTGTTATTATTGTGCCCTTAAATTATTATTGTTAGGTCGGCTAGGATTACATTGTGGCCACTAGGATTACATTATGGCCCCATGGACTCCTATATATAGAAAGGAGGTTTTGTAAATTGTATCATCCAAGAATTGTTCATTTATGTAATGTATTGGAGGTTGCCCCCTCGAAGTGGCTTATTTCTAAGGCGTTCATATCTCTTTTCTTCTATTTTTGGAGCTGGTTACACAACAGAGAAAAGCTAAAACTAACTGCTCCAATGGAAAGATCTCGAAAAATTAGGCTGCTTAAAAAAAAACGGCTCGAAAAACGGCTTCCAGATGAAGAAGTTATGCCTTTTGAAAAAAATTGAGTTGTAAATTTTGAATAGTTACGGGAATGGGATGAAGTGCGGCTCTTTATAAAATAAATTCTGCCCCTTTGAACAAAATTTTTTTACAAAAGAATCTTGAGAAGGAGACTTGAACCCAAGACCTCTACTCTCATAAACTAACCCCTCACCAAGTGAGATAGTAAAAGGATTATGTTATTTTAGAAAGGAGGAAGGGGGGATGATTATTATTATTATTATTATTATTATTATTATTATTATTATTATTATTATTATTATTATTATTGGAGGTGTGCGTACCTTTTCCTGCACACAAAAAATGAGCAAAAAAATGAAATGCAAAGCCTTACGGCAGAATGTTAGATTCTCGGTTAGCCTTAACGGCAACTATCACTTTTTTTACTATTTCTGATTTCCCGAGATCACACAAAGACACGGGGAAAGAGAATATGTAGCAAAAAAATCTCTTTTTCCTGTTTTTGATATGCCGAGATCGCACGGGGCGCACAACAAAGAGCATACACAGAGAAGAGGGCATAGATCCGGCAAATAAATAAAACCTTAATACAGAAAAAAAAAAAAACCGAAATAAGTAGAACTATTAACAAATATAACTACAAAATAGATGCTTTATACCTCTAGATCTAAACTGACATAACTTGGGCAGCCGAAAACCTTTTCGCATGAAATGAAAGGTGTTCCTCACTGTAATATATGCTCCAGACACAACCGAGTAGTTCTCCAAGCACAAAAATGTTTTGAAATAGCATATCTAGAAAACGGCATTTGCATGCAGTCAAACTAGCTTCGGATTTTGATCAACAACAGACGCGACCCTCAAAATAGCTCTGATACCATGTAGGAATTTACAAGGTAAGTTCCGTAGATCAAGAAACAAAGGTCACTTCTCACAAACAGATCACAAATTAGTACACCAGTATAATCACGTGGTTAAAACCCTCAAAGAGGGAAACAATCCACGCCCTGAGCCAACGCGGCCACTTTAGGGAATCTATTAATATTAAAGAAAAGTTACATATGTTTCTCTCATAAACAGTTACCAGAAAAATGACCCTCCATGCTCTTTAAATAGAGATCATGGACCAATCGGGTGTTAAGCCACGGATGAAGTGCCATTAATACCGAGGTGAGAGATAACCATCGGATCACTACAAATCATGACCGTCGGATTATAAGTTACAAATGTACATGGTAAAGAAACACACTTTACCTAACTCTACACTAGACTAAGTTATTCTTAACTATTTCCTATGTGTTGGAATATCATAACAAAGAAGTAGTTCCTCTTGGGGAATAAGGATAATATTTTTTTTTGTAAACTTGGCAGTACTCCTCTTTTAATCATCTATGAAGCAGGTTACAAAAAATATGTTTTTGGTGACCTCAACCTCCCCGTAGGAAACCAGGTCTATTGGCCACCGGTCAACATTATATGCCATCCAAAACTGAAATTTTTTTAGAATGTCTAGCCACATTTTCAACACTATATTATCTACTATCAAACTATATTAACAAATGAAAATGTAAATCTATTCGACATCAGTAAAACAAAAAGACATAAATTGCATGGTCATCCAGACCTGCTAAAAGTTAATCAGCCGAAGAGTCTACGAGGCCGGATCCTTCACGCTGGATCTTGGTATATCTTTTTGTTGCATGCTCTGAAGCTACTTCTCCATTCATTCGAGCCAGACATTCTGGTGGTATAGCTGCACTTGAACCAACTGGATTTCCTTTTGGATCACTGCGAGGCTTGGTTCCTCTTCTTGATTTTGTGGTTGCCTTGGTTGATTAGGTACTTATGTCCGCTAATGATTTTCAATAATGGCTTTCGCAAGTAGACTCTTCAGTATCCAATAAGTTTGGATGACCTGTCTGAACAGGGTCAACCTTCCTCTTTTATTACCCAGGTCTACTACCAATGGTTCCCATTATTTTGCATGTATTTATTCCCTTTCCACCTTCTCCTTCATTTTAGTTTCCAATTGGGAAATCCCAGCCTTCACCATTGCTGGTGAAATTTCATTGTAAGCGTGAAACAAGTTTTACATGTTCTCCACTCCTGTTTTCCTTCCTCTCTTCCTCAGTGGTTGACTCATGGATGTTGTTGTTGAGAAACCAGCTCCAAAAATAGAAAAAAAGAGATATCAACGCCTTAGAAATAAGCCACTTCAAGGGGGAAACCTCCAATACATTACATGAATGAACCATTCTTGGATGATACAAATGACAAAACCTCCTTTCTATATATAGGAGTCCATGGGGCCATAATGGAATCCTAGTGGGGCCACAATGTAATCCTAGCCGACCTAACAATAATAATGTAAGGGCACAATAATAACAATATGGGGGTTACAGGGGTACAAAAATAACAATAAGGGGGGATACACTAACATAATAAGGGACAACACTAATAATTTAGGGACTTAACATGCCCCTCTCCTTCGAACAAGTGTTGTCCTCAACACTTGATTATTTCTTGATGATTTTGTATAAAATTCTCATCCTCCCATATGGAATATTCTACAGGAAAGTTCTTCCACTTGCTGAGATACTCTGAAATTGATTGTACTTGTCGATTTCTTGTCTCTGTGACTTCTTTAGAACTTCTTTCGATGTGATGTTGATCTTCCTGTTGTTTCATTAGATTCTGCACCAAAGTTACGTTATCCTTTGAGAGTTGGAGAACTTGTTGTTGATGATCGATGTGATCTTCCACTAATTTATCATCCATATTATATATTATTTTATCCTTCAAACCATACAACTTAGCCTCCATTTCTTCTTTTATACCATCTATGTCATCTTCGGTTGCTCTTTGTAAGATCAAAATTTGTAGCACTTGGTACCATAATTTTGATATCTCATACTGTGATTATTCCTCTTCATGCGTCATAATATAGCTTTTTGAGGTCTTAAGGGGTATGGAATTATTTTTTGGACGCATTATAGAACCCAATACTGATAAAAATTCTAAAATATGCCCTTGGAATCACTTAAAACTGCTTTTTAAAACAAACGTTATGCAATTTTAAAAACCAAATACACACCTTTTTCTTCCTTTTAAGAAGCTCGATATTGAAACTAAATTATCTCTGTGATTTCGGATCTTCAATATTTGAAATTTAGCACTAAGGTAGCCCTCTGATTTTTCCTTCCAATTCCATAGTTTTGACCTGATTTGGATTCTTGAAGACAAAGTTGTGCCCAATCTCCTACGATGACCTAATTATGTACTAGTTCAGTAGAGCGAACTTGTATGACTTGCCACGTGTCAATTTTTTCTCCTTTGGCTCTGAAATTGATAGAATGGAAAATACTATCCATGTAATTCTAGTCACATTTTACAGAATTTCAATCTGATGCTCAGAGAGAGAGTTATGAATATTTTCCCACAATCACCTCTTTGAGATGAAATTCGAGAGCCTGAGAAAGACCTAACTTCCACAGATCATATCTCTGAAAATATTGCGACCCAAGCTCTGAAATTTTGCGAAGATGTTCCCTAGAATTGCAGATTTGCATTCTAAAAATTTCATCTTCTGAATATTCGTAGAAAAAAAGTTATATCGAAAATTCCGCGATGACCTTTTTAAGTGAAATTTAGGAGCTTGCAAAATGCCCTAACTTCCACATATCATGTCTTCAAAAATATTGCGAACCAAGCTCTGAATGTTTGCGATGATGTTCCTCAGTAATTCAACTTCATACTCTATAAATTTCAGCTTCTAAACCTTCGTAGAAAAAAATGTTATAGCCAAAATTCCATGATGACCTGTTTGGAGCAACGAAACCCTAGAATCCAAAGCTCTGATACCATATGTTGTGAAACCAGCTCCAAAATAGAAAAAAAAGAGATATCAACGCCTTATAAATAAGCCACTTTGAGGGGGAAACCTCCAATACATTACATGAATGAACAATTCTTGGATGATACAAATGACAAAACCTCATTTCTATATATAGGATTCCATGGGGCCATAATGTAATCCTAGTGGGGCCACAATGTAATCCTAGCCGACCTAACAATAATGATGTAAGGGCACAATAATAATAATATGGGGGTTACAGAGGTACAAAAATAACAACAAGGGGGGCTACACTAACATAATAAGGGACTACACTATTAATAGAGGGACTTAATAGTTGTCACCTTCCTTTTCCCCTTACCAAATTCACTTCAGCTGCCTCGGCCTTTATGACCCTCTGTTGTATCTTTCTTCATTTTAATTCTCGTCACCATTGACACCTAGTGCACCAACTTCAACGCCCACACCAACAAAATATTCAGCGGAGTTTGGGTCGAAGGAAAATTCCAATTACTTGAACCTATGATACAGTCATTTCCAGTGAGCATTTTAGGGTAAATATTCTTATTGATGCCAATTCCCCTCTTTTTAATTTCCAAATTTACCATTCTAAACCCAGATGCATAGGCCTGACAAGAGGCAAGAATGAGCTCCCCTGGAATCTCGACCAGTGTTAGGAGGTAAATGACCAGTGCCTCTATCATAAGGCCACCCCTAAGGAAACCATCCAAACTCGCAACTTGAATCCCAACTCTGTGCACCTCCCTGCACTGATATGAAGACCCTAGCTGACCCTCTACCTTGACCTTACTACTTCCCCTCCCATGGAAATGAGCAGAGCTCAGGAACTATGTCTTGTGAACAGTTTTTGAATGCCGATTATGGATTCTCTTCCCCTTGAATTCCTCATGACCCAGAGCGGTGGTCTCCCAACCCTCTCTCAACTCCCCTGACTTACCCAACAGACCCCCTGAGTAGCTAAGAATGCACCCATCCCTGGCTTCCCCAATTGACACAACAGGCAACCCTCTCCACTCCTTTCCTCCCCCCACAACATCTACTATCTCTCATACCCTTTTCCCCCTGAATCAGAAAATTGTAGCATGCCGAGATTTAAAATAAGGCTTTGCAGAAATGCCAGGAGGTTCATGACCTCCATGTGAGAAATGCAGGAAGCTACAAGGTAGTAAGCTAAGGAGAATAGGGAATAATTCGATTTCGTTGCCCCCATTCAACAAAACCCAATTTAACTTATTGTTTCTTCTCTATTCAACCATCCTCTTCCCCATTACAAACAAAACAAGGGTCTGAATGACATACCAAAGCCAATGTTTTGCAGGCGACCAGGAGTGAAGGCAGTCCCACAGGTTCGATAGCTTGAATTCCCTCCTCTCCTTCCACCTTTGTCTTTTCCTTCTACACATGTTATGTTTCATGCACTACATGCTAAACCTTACATACCACCTTCCAGACCCAGACCCTACAGTGTGCCAACTAGCCCACACCTTAACTATTTTGTTGGGAACAATAATGAGGTGGGGCGGGGGGGGGGGCGTAAATTAGTATTTACAATAATCACTATTTTTTGTTTTCATTTAGTGCTTTCTATACGCGACTCTAATTATTCCAACTAGCGTATGCACGTGGCTTTTGTAAATGAAACATGTGTATACCTAGATAACTTTAATGTTCAAATGTAATATCTAAAATTATGGAAATGCTATAACAATGATAATATCTTAAGATATTCTAAAGTTGGAGATCCAGCAATATGCAAACACAAAAATGGAGTAGCAGTGACACTCAACTCATAGAAATTTGAGAAAGATCCATCGCCATCTTATTAAGAAACAGAAGCAACAAATGAATACAAGGTCTTGAGGAAAATGATCTCAAGATAAGCAATGCTCAGCCTCAAGAGACAAGTACATAAATCATGATAAAACACTGCTACAAAAGTGTGCCCAAGCTATGACTGTGCAGTTTTATAAGAGCGACTGCATGCTAACATATGTCAAATACATAGATATACAAATATATGGCCCATACAAAATTGGGAGTGAAGATCTCAGCTCCCAAAGACTACCTCAAGTCAATCCTGGAAGGATTGGCTATAATATACAAAATCTACAAAATGCCAGAGTTGCTGGGTAGCAGCAGCAACTCAAGAACTGGAAATAATTGGAGAAGGTTGAAGATGTTGCATCTGATGAAATACCTCTTCCAATAGATCTCTAGAGTAAAATTTGATCCTCTCACCTAAGATCTCACCCTCTAAACATATATACAAAGCCCCACAACATTTTCTCACTAGAAATAACGCAGTCACTGAAGAAAACTGCGTTGTAGGGGCAAGAGAAGGGGTTGGCCCAATGCAAAGATCTGCAATCAACTCCAAATGCTTCCAAACTACTCTCTCAAAGGAAAGAGAGACTCCTTCTCTAAAATATCTGATGGAAGTGGTGTTGTGAACCCTCATTGCAATACCCTGCAACACAACATTATTCTGCTGCAGAAATAATGTTGTCTTGGAGGAGGATGCTTGGCATCAAGCTTGGATGTGAGTAAAATTAGTGCAATCCCTCAAGAGGCCTCTCAAGAAGGAGAGGAAATCATAAACATGAATCCCTTGTGCTAAGCAGCACTGCAATTCTGCTAAACAACTGGAGATTGCACAAAGTCTGAATAGACCATAAAATCAATAATTCATAACATGAGAAACAATGGCTGCCTTGCCCTAATTTTAAACAAGTGAAGGCCCCCTCTCCATGGATCCCACTCCTTTTAGGGTTTCCTCCACCAAATAACCCTCTTCCCATTCATACTGTGTTTTTTCTCTAAGTGCTCTCCACCTCTTATCCCAGCGTTGTTGACTTGGTCAAACTTGACCTTGTCCACTTGCAAATGACCTTGTTCACACATGAGGGTGTGAAAACCAGCTCCAATGATGATCCCCTTTCATACTATGAGGGATTTTATTAAGATTTTTATTATGCATGGGCCTCCTTGCCCATTTATTCTCCTCGTAGGTGAAATCAGAAAAATTTAATATTCCAATTTATTGTAGGAAAATTTTGGAATATTACAGTCCTCCCCTCCCAAATGTTGCTTGTCCTCAAACAACTACAAGGCTAGGACTAGAAAGCCTCCTTCCAAGGCATGGATTCTATGATGTTTTTAGGAACATCTTCCTCATGTGGATCCTCCATCCCCCAAGAAATCATCCATGCAAAATGAGTTACCTCCGAACATAGCAACTCCTTAAAGTCATCTTCCACCTCTGGCTCCAGCAATGTAGGTGGGCTGAAAATCTGATCTTGGTATAAAAAATAGCCTACCCCACGTTTTCCTCCTCTCCACTTAGGATAAGTGTAGAGTGTATGTTGATCCCGTGCTGCAATGATATTTCCCTCAAATGGAAAGCTGGAGATTAATCCTCTAAGGATCTCTCCTCCAATGTTATGAAACATGTTGTCCGAAATCACCTCATATGTGATGAGTTGGAGGTCATCATCATATGGCATCACATTCCTCATATGGCTCACCTCATGAGGAAACAAAGGTGTTGATGTAGTTTCCATACCATCTCCCATGATCCCTTTAGAACATGTAGTGCAAAGAGTGTGGGAGTTTTCTCCCTCCAAGGACACATTCACTCAATGTGTCTCTCCTCCAATCATGCTCCCAAGAAAATCTATAGCAATATCAATCAAGGGAACCATAAGGAGAATCATGCTGGCTGCCCCGTGTAGTAAAGGAGAAGGACAATGGTCCCTCAAATATAGCCAATGCAGTTTGACTCTCCCCTGCCATAGAAAATAAAATGATGGGTGGCCTCCCCACCATTTGCTTGCTGCCCCAATCTCTTCACAAATCTGGAGAAAGTGAATGATGTAATGTGCAATGTGAGTATATTATCCATGAGAAATATTCTCCCCATAACCACTTAGGGAGTGATCATCCATAATGGCCTTATGTAGACCACCAAATCTAGAAGGAAGAATATCCCTCCTTTGAGAAAATCCTTGCACATATATATGGTTAAGAGATGCATATATAGAAAAATCACTATGAAAGTCAACAATACTCTTACCATATGTTTTTCTCATTTAAATGGAGTGGCTCATAGATGAGTCTCCCCTCATCCTCAAAGGGAAAAGAGTTGATTGCTAACTCCTCCATTTTCTCATGATCCATGGAGTGCCTCCTCAAGTTCTTCAAGTGGTCCCTCCGACAAGAAGCAAAGAAATGTAATGTGGCATTCATGGTCAGCCCATGGTTCCTCCTGAAATGTACAACATGTATAGTAGGGAGAATCATGCTCCCAATGGGCATCCGCAATCTCAATCCCACTCTCCAATCGAAGCTTTCCATGAACATAGAGATACCAGCGCAATGGATCAAGGTCCAGAAAGTGGATCAAGGTCCCATACAAGGAACCAGCACAATGCATCCCTTTCCTGCATCAAATCAAACAAAAACAAGTGTTTTCCCAGCCAATTTTTTGCTGCCACAATCATTTTACAAGATATAAGCATCAAATTACAAAAGGGTGTTAGTGGTGCACACCAAAAATCATGTGGCCTTCCCCACAAACCACCAATGAGATAGCTAATCTCAATGCTACAAATGTCTTCAAGTACATCATTAGACAATATGAAAGAAGGAGCAGTCCTCCTTGGTACAATATGTTGCTCATAAAAAGACAAGAAGTACAAAACATAAGGTGAAATTGTACATTCTCCATTACGTACTCAAGGACTTGAGCTGAAATGGCTCAACTAAAAATGCTCCCTTACTCCCAATGAGTAGGAAGGTGGTTGTGATATCCTCTCCATCATCATCTGGGCTCTGCATCTCTCCGTATGATGAAATATATCTTGTTGAATGCCCTCCCAAATGAACTCCTCTGCCAAGGTAAGATATGCATCAAAATGCATGGAAAAGAATTCCTCATGTGTTGCATGCAGTAGCTTCTCCTTGAGACTAGAATCTTTAGTTAAGAAGACTCTACCATGTGAATAGATGACCATATCATCCACCATACACTTATCATCTCCATATAGGTCATCGAGAACCATGCATGCACCAAGATCCTTGGAGTACTCTACTAAGAGCTCAGATATCTAGAAAGGATCAATCCTCCTAAGAGATAGTGCTGGTGATCTGGCATGTGACGCTCTCCTCCTGCTTCTGTCTGCTACTTTGACATCCCCTATGCCAAAGTTCTCCTCCAAACTCTTCACCTCTCCAAATTCCAAGAGCGATGAATCCAAAGACAAGATGTCTTTCATCAACGATAGATTTGGTGGCCTCCTAGGTGGAATGCCTCCATGTAGTGAGACATCAATGTCAAGAGTGGACTGTACATACGGTTGGGAAACCTTTCCCTTGCTTTCACAGCGCAATACATTCTGCCTCCTCTTTGCACTAGCTCTCTAGAACATAGAAGGGTGGGTGCCTCTCATCACATGATGTTGATCTTCCTACCTTCCTCCTCCATCCGGCTGCAATGCTGCATAATCATGCTGCTCACTGATTGTGCTTGGACCTCCAAGTATGAGATCCTGGGGAATTCCTTGCAAAGATGCAAGAACCCCTCTAGTTGGAGCAAGAGTTCCTCCTTCCTCTGCATGAGGTGCTAGATCAACTCTATAAATGATAGCGTTGTTGCCCTTAGTCTCCTCAACATGAGTGGGAAACCCTCCAATGATTGGATCCTCTTTTGGAAAAGGGATCTCTTTGCCTCCTTGTGCCAAAATACAAGATGAAGGTCTTGCCTCCGACAAATTATCATGCAAGATATAAGCCTCCTTTATGGTTCTCTGAAGTGATTTTGAGTCTATGGTTTCTTCCATCACATGCAAGGGTTTTGTGTGTTTATATGTGTTTGTTTCCTCCACATGTGTTTCAGAATTCTTCCTACCAAATATTTCCATAAAATTTCTAATGAACATTGCATAGGAAGAAGTATTTTCATTCTTCAAAGTAAAGGACTCAAATAACCACCATGCATAGACCTTACCTCCAAAGTGCAGCGCTGCTATTCTGATGGCTTCATCTTCAGAAATCTGATGCTGCTACATAAAGGTGTCTAGCTCTTCCACCCAAGACCTGGCTGAACAAGTAGGGGAACCATCAAAGATAGATAGAATAAAACTATCCATATTATGCTTCTTTTTCCTCCTCAGCTTGACCTTGCAAAACTTCAGAAAAGTGACATGAGCTCTAAACTTCTGAGTTTGAGACTCATACTCATGCAAGAACCCACTAAGAGTTCCCCTCTCAGGCATTCCTTCTTCTTCTTTTCCTCTTATGGAAAAACTGGCCATGGGACTGCGTTGTACATCATAGCGTGTGGCTACATGCTCATAATCCCTATAATAAAATCTAGATTTTGACTCAGTTTCAAACCATCTTGGAGATCCTGTACATATCTCCCTCCTTATCTTCTCAAATTCTTCATGAATGCTCTGTACAGATTTTGGAAGAAGCTTTGTAAGCTTATCTTCCTTTTTCTCTCCACATAATGGAGCCTTCATCTTCTCTTTTCTTGATAGCATAATGGCTGAGATCCACAGGCTGAGCCAAGATTACGCTCTGATACCACTGTAATATCCCAAATTATGGAAATGCTACAATAATGAGAATATCTTAAGATACTTTAAAGTTGGAGATCCAGCAATATGAAAACACAAAAATGGAGTAGCAGTGACACTCAACTCATAGAAATGTGAGAAAGATATTATTAAGAAATAGCAGTAACAAATGAACACAAGGTATTGAGGAAAATGATACTCAAGATAAGCAATGCTCAGCCTCAAGAGACAAGTACATAAATCATGATAAAGCACTACTACAAAAGTGTGCCCAAGCTATGACTGCGCAGTTTTATAAGAGAAACTGCATGATAACATATGTCAAATACATAGATATACAAATATATGGCCCATACAACAATGGGAGTGAATATCTCAGCTCCTAAAGACTACCTCAAGTCAATCCTGGAAGGATTGGTTGTAATATACAAAATCTGCAAAATGTCAAAGTTGCTGGGTAGCAGAAGCAACTCAAGAACTAGAAATAAGTGGAGAAGGCTGAAGATGATGCATTTGATGAAATACCTCCTCCAATATATCTCTGGATTAAAATCTGATCCTCTCACCTAAGATCGCACCCCCTAGACATATCTACAAATCCCCACAACATTTTCTCACTAGAAATAACGCAGTCACTGAAAAAAACTACATTGTAGGGGCAAGAGAAGGGGTTGGCCCAATGCCAAGATCTACAATCAACTCCAAATGCTTCCAAACTACTCTCTTAAATGAAAGAGAGACTCCTCCTCTGAAAATATCTGATGGAAGTGGTGTTGTGAAGCCTCACTGCAACACCCTACAACACAACATTATTCTGCTACAGAAATAATGTTGTCTTGGAGGAGGATGCTTGGCCTCAAGCTTGGATGTGAGGAAAATCAGTGCAATCCCTCAAGAGCCCTCTCAAGAAGGAGATGAAATCCTAAACATGAATCCCTCGTGCTAAGCAGCACTGCAATTCAGCTAAATAGTTGGAGATTGCACAAAGTCCGAATAGACCATAAAATCAATAATTCATAACCTGAGAAACAATGGCTGCCTTGCCCTCCTTTTAAATGAGTCAAGGCCCCCTCTCCTTGGGTCCCACTCCTTTTAGGGTTTCCTCCACCAAATAACCCTCTTCCTATTCATACTGTGTTGTTTCTTTAAGTGCTCTCCACCTCTTATCCTAGCGTTGTTGACTTGGTCAAACTTGACCTTGTCCACTTGAAAATGACCCTATTCACACATGAGGGTGTGAAAACCAACTCCAATGATGATCCCCTTTCATATTATGAGGGATTTTATTAATATTATTATTATGCATGGGCCTCCTTACCCATTTATTCTCCTCCTAGGTGAAATCAACAAAATTTAATATTCTAATTTATTGTAGGAAAATTTTGGAATATTACATCAAATAAATATTCAGAAACTTTACTTAGCCCAGATCATGAGTTATGCATTAGAGATTTAAGAAGTAGATATGTGTAGTAATAACAGAGTAAATCATCACACAAAAGACATCACACATGAACACCAAGATTTTTAGGTGGAAACCCAAGTTGGGAGAAAACCACCGCTATTATCTTCTTTGTCTTCAATGTTTATTGTATATAAACCTACGTACAATGTTGTATTAATGCACACTCATATTAATATGTAGGGACCGACTTGTAGAAGGCTACAACCTTCTCTCGTTTTTCAGCCGCTACTGGAAGGTAGCTCCAACCCCCTGATCTTGTTTACATGCCACTACTGGAAGGGAGCTTCAACCCCCTAAAATGATTGTCAACTTCTACTGGAAGGAAGCTTCGACTTCCACACTGAACACTTCTACCCTCAGAGCCATTGCTGAGCATGTTTCATAAATTTTCACACTAGATCCAACAACTTCAACACAACACCAGTTGCAGAACAATGTTAATAACCATCAACCAATATTAAAATAGAATAGTGAGATCATTGTAACCATATTATCATTAAACCCAAACTTCTACATTAACATGCAGAATCAACTTCAACCCTGATAGTTCATACAAAAAATGGTATACACTACTTTATTTACGGTAACCTGTGTATACATATTTATATACTGAAATTAGAGATCTGAACAGACTCAAAACATATCAGAGACATTTAGGCACACTCTCTCAGATTTACATAACCCTTATTCAGTCAGCAGCAACCACCATTCTCAATCAACTACACACTGAACATATTTATACATAATCAATTAGCAGTATAAACGATATTCAAACAATCTAGATCTACATGAAGACTTATTTAACAGATAGTAGAAACACAATAGAAATGATCAAACATTTTCTTCAGCAATCTTCATAAAAACCCTAACTTCCCTACGTGCCTTTGTTGAAACAAAACCTTGGTTATATGCACTTTCACCGTGACGAACCTACGTATAGATCTATAAATATTACTGGACTATGTAACACTTCAAAGCAGAGAACTTGATCAGATAATATCATTTACTTCAGCAATTATGTGCTAGACGACAGATCTAAACAACTCATAAACAGATCATGCAAATACATAGTCATTTCAAGTCTAAATATCTTGATCCATTATTGTATTCATGAGTGCATCGAAATATGAGATATATTTAATGAATAGAGCCCAATCCATCTAGATATACTTCAGACTGAAGTATTCATTAAAATCTCATTCTCATACCACTTTTCACTGCTATGTTCTCCTCTTTATATAGTTTGAGCCTTAGCCAATACCATAAGCCAAAAACCACACAAGTGCCAATGGTATTCTTGGACAAGATCAAATAGTCATGAATGTGCTCAATATTGTGGGCTAATAACATGGTAAAAGCCTTTGGTATGGTCAAAATTAGTGAGCCAACACATACAGAACTTTTCTTCTTTGTACCCACGTGTATACGTGACTTTCTTCATGAAAACTATGTATACACTAATTCTGGATGTATATTCGGGTTCCCTTCATCAAACCTGTGGGTATACATAGGTTCCCTTCATCAAACCTACATATACATATTGAAACTTTACCTGAATCATTCCTATGTCATTGACTAGAATTCCTTTCTCTATCACATCTTAACTAACCTGTAGATACATCAATTTTACATCTTCAACAAATAGGTTGCTATCAAAAGGCAACTCATCATGTAGGTTTCCATCAAGGACAATACATTACATCATAATTCCACCAATATCCCTCTTTGGACTTGATGGCAACCAATCAATCATAATAAAAAACCAAGTTACTCTCCCCCTTTGATATCAAGAGCAAAGGGCGAACCGATAGAGGAATGTCGAGATTTGCACTGCACTATATGGACCATACTCCCCCTGAACACATGTTGAACCTTCAAAACAAATTTGAAAGAATCTATAACCTTTCTTGTACATATATCAATTACCCAACCAAGTGGGGTCACATATTTGACTCAAGCACCCAACCAAATGGGTTTACAAATTTGAAAAATTCCCTATATGACTGATATGACAATATTTACATCATAGGTCTCAACATGACCCTTACATCAAATTACCGATATGACATTATAACCAAGACCAAAGAACCTCAATATAAAGAGATCACTGAACACACTTCAGTAACCAAAATAATGCCAACAATGCATTATATCCAGTAAGGCTAATGCTCCCCCTAAACCTATGCATCCTAAACATTTTCGACAACCAATTCATCAAAGAATCTTCATCAAGAAGATAAATATCAAGGAAAGGAAATGTAAGTTGAAAACCAGGACCGCGAACTATACCCATCAACACTTGAGCAACAGATCCAAACCATATATGTCAGCAACATGAAAAATACTGTTTTGAAGGCTAACCTATAGACTTTATGACAGAAAGATCCATACGTGACTTTATCGCAAGAAACTCACGTATATACGTGACTATGCATCATGAAACCTGCGTACCAAATTTAATCTTTTGAAATCAAACAGATCAGATAAGTGAGGCAGAGACAACTCTCAGCTTTTGCCTGAGATATTCAAATGATTTTGTAGGAAACGTTTTAGTAAATATGTCATCAACTTGTTCTTTGGAGGGAACATACTCCAATTTAACATTTTTCTCAAGCACTTACTCTCGTAAAAATTGATACTAGGAATGTGCTTGGTTTTGGAATGCATAACAAGATTTTTCGAGATACTGATGGAACTTTTATTATCACATATGATGGAGATGGGAGGAGAACATTTATTTGAATATCTTTTAGTGTCTGCATCATCCAAATAAGTTGTGTGTGACATGATGCAACAGCCACATATTCTTATTCTATTGTAGATAAGGCAATGGAACTTTGTTTCTTGCTGAACCAGGATACTAATCGGGGCCCCATATAAAATGCACCTCCACTAGTTCTTTTTTGGTCATCAACATTTCCAACCCAGTCTGCATCTGTGCAAGGATGAAGAGTAAGATCAACATTCTTGGGATACCATAGACCAAAATCTTGAGTTCCTTGTAGATATTTGAATACTATTTTTACAGCCTGAAGATGTGACTCCTTTGGAGTGGCTTGGAATCATCCAACAATCCCAAGTGCATGCATGATATCCGGTCTAGTTCCTGTTAAATAAATTTGACTTCCAATCATATATCTATACTCTAGTTGGTTTACCATGGGAGAATCATCATGAGAACTAAGGTTACATCCAGTCACCATTGGAGTGCTCACAGGTTTGCAATCTTCCATCCCATACTTCTTCAAAATATTCTTGAGATATTTTTCTTGTGAGAGAAATATGTCATCTTTTTCTTGTTGCACTTGTAAGCTAAGAAAATATGTTAGTTCCCCGAGTAAATACATTTCAAATTCCTGTTGCATAATAAAAGAAAATTTATTACTCATGGATTCTTCATTACTTCAAAAAATGATGTCATCAACATAAACAACAATAATTAATAGGTTATCATCCTTAATTTTTGTGTATAAGCTACCATCTGCAGTTCCTTTTTTGAAACCTTGTTGTTGACGATATTTTTCTAGACGATAGTACCATGCCTGTGGAACTTGTTTTAGACCATATAGGGATTTTTTAAGTTTGCAAACCAGTTTTTCATCATTTCCCAGAATGAATCCTTCTGGTTGTTCTATATAAAATTCTTCTTCCAGGTCACCATTAAGGAAAGAAGATTTTACATCCATTTGATAAACCTTGAATTTTTGAAAACTTGAAAATGCAATAAAAATTCTTATGGCTTCAAGGCTAGCTACTAGTGCAAATGTTTCTTCAAAAGAAAATACCTTATTGTTGAGCATACCCTTTAAAATTAAGTCTATCTTTGTTTCTAATTACATCTCCATTTTCATTTAACTTATTTTTGAATATCCACTTTGTTCCAATAACATTTTTATCATGAGATCTTGGAACTAATTCCCAAGTATTATTATTTTAAATTTGATCAAGTTGTTCATTTATGGTCTGAATCCAACATTCATATTTACTAGCTTGATTTACATTTTTTGGTTCAATGGTGGATTAAAATGCTACATAAATGGGAGATCCTACAAGAGTTCTTGTTTGTACCCCTTATTCCTTTTCTCCCAAAATTTGAGATTATGGATGATTCTTTTGAACATACGTGGATGGATCCTTTTCTCTTGTTGATGTATCTTCTTCTGGTGCTTCATTAGGTTCTCCTTATATATTATTTTTATTTGATGAGGGAAAACATTCATCATCATCATCCTCATTTGTTGTTATTTCCCTTTTGGGAGCTGTGAGAGATTCATCAATCACAACATCAATACATTCAACAATATTTCGAAGTCTCTTATTGTAGCATTTGCATTCTTTACTTCTAGAAGTGTAACCAAGAAATATTCCTTCATCTGATCTAGGTTCAAACTTACCAAGTTTTTTGTCATTATTTTTTATATAAAATTTTCTTCCAAAAACTTTAAAGTGCTTCACAGTGAGAGTATTACCATACCAGAGTTCATAAGGAGTTTTATCACTATTTACATGAACATGAGCCTTGTTGAGAGTCCTAGATTCATCAAGCATAGCACGATCCATTTGTTGAACTGTTCTATTCATTCTTTCTGCCACGCCATTTTGTTGTGGAGTTCCAGCTACAGAAAATTGTCTTTTATGCCATATTATTCACAAAAATCAAAGAATTCATCTAATATATATTCTCCTCCTCGGTCATATCTAAGACATTTTATTTTTAGTTCTAATTTGTTTTCAACTAAAGCTTTGAAGGCCTTAAATTTTTCAAATGCTTCATCTTTATGTTTCAATAAATCGATCCAACACATTTTAGAAAAGTCATCATTGATTAAGATATAGTATTTTTCTCCATGAGGTGAATTTTTCCTTACAAGTCCACACAAATCAGTATGTATAAGTTCAAGAGGCTTACTTGTTGATCCTTCTTCGGCATTAAATTGAACCCTTGTTTACTTACCAAATTGGCATGATTTTCATATGGTACTTTTGGGTAAAGTGATGTTGGCTAGATCGCGAACAACTTTGAGCCTGCTTGATTTGCTTATTTGAGAAAATCTCAGATGTCCCAATATTCTGTGCCATAACAAGTTTTCTACAAATTTACCTAGATAATATTGCTCTTGGCCACCTTTTAGTATATACATATTGCTTGGTGTTCTTGTTCCTTTTATTACGGACTTTCCTGGTTCCAAGCTCATGAAACACACACTCTTTTGATCGAAAGACAACTTCATTTCCTTGATCACACATTTTACCAACACTCAATAAGTTATGATTTAATCCATAAACATACATAACATTGTTAGCTTTAACCTTTTCTTTTAGAAAAATAGATCCTTTACCCTTAATGATAACAGGAGAGTCATTTCCAAAAGTAACATTCTTTTCCTTTTCTAATGCATTGTATGAAATAAGTTTATCTTTATCACTTGTCATGTGTTTTGAACATCTGTTATCAATGTAACATTGATTTTCTTCTCCTTCTCCAAATAAAGCTATGCCGCAGCTTTCAAACTGTAATTCATTCCTTCCCCATACATTGAAACTTGTGGCTATTTGTTCTTTTCGCTGAGGTTTGCTCCTACATTCAGATTGATTATGTCCAAATTTATTGCAAAATGAAAATTCAATTTCGTCTTGAAGAGGAGAAAAAATGTTATAACTATTCCTCTTTATCCAGTCTCATTTATTTGCTTTCTTGATTCTATGGTCATGATGGTTTTGTATGCAACACATTGAGCAAATTTGTGACCAAAATTATGACATAAGAAACATTGTCCATTAAAAAAGAAATTTATGTGATCATAGAACCTTCTAGTGTTGTTTACCTTTTGACTGATATTTCTGTTATTTTTCATCCTTGAATGATCATGCTTTACCTGGACATTGTCTTTGTTCTTTTTCTTCGACTTCCACACTGAAGGCTTCTGCCCTCAAAACCACTGCAGACCACGTTTCATAAATTTTCACACTAGATCCAACATCTTCAACACAACACCATTTGTAGAACAATGTTAATAACCATCAACTAATCTTCAAACAGAATAGTGAGATCATTGTAACTAGATCACATCATTAAACCCACAATTATGTATCAACACGCAAAATCAACTTCAACCTTGATAGTTCATACAACAAATTTTATATGCTACTTTACTTACGGTAGCTTGCGTGTATACGCACATTTCTATTTAGAAACCTACGTATAGATATTTCTATATTTAAATTAGAGATTTGAATAGACTCATAAAATATTAGAGACATTCAGGCACACTATGTCATATTTAAAAAACCCTTATTCAGTCAGTAGCATCCATCATTCTCATTCAAACAAGCACTAATCATATATGCACATAATAAATTAGCAATATAAATAGTATTCGAACAATCTATATCTACAAGAAGACTTCATTGATAGACAGCATAAACATACCAGAAATGATCAGACATTTTCTTCAGCAATCTTCAGAAAAACCTTCACTTCCATATGCACCTTTGCTAAAATGAACCCTTGAGTATACGCGCTTTCACCATGAAGAACTTGCATGTAGATATGTAAATATTATAGGACTTTGTAACACTTAAAAATATATAACTTGGTTAGATCATATCATTTACTTCAGCAATTATATGCCAGACCACAGATCTAAATGACTCATAAACAGATCATACAAATACGTAGTCATTTCAGGTCTAGCGATCCTGATCCATTACTGTATTCATGAGTGCATCAAAATATCAGATCTATTTAATGAATATATCCCAATCCATGCAGATATACTTCAGACTAAATTATTCATGCAATTCTCATTCTCATACCACTTTGCACTATGATCTTCTCCTCCTTATATAGTTTGAGCCTTAGCCAATACCATGAGCCAAAAACCACACAAGTGCCGGTGGTATTCTTGGACGGGATCAAATAGTCGTTACTGTGCTCAATATTGTGGGCTAATACCATGGTAAAGACCCTTGGTATGGTTAAAATTAGGGTGCCAACACATATGCGACTTTTCTTCTTTGTACCCACGAGTATACGCGACTTTTCTTCACCAAAAATGCGTATACACTAATTCTGGATACTTAGGTTCCCTTCATCAAACCTGCAGGTATACACGGGTTCCCTTCATCAAACCTACGTATACATCTTGAAACTTTACCTTCAACATTCCTCTATCACTAGTTGGAATTCCTTTCTCTATCACATCTGAACTGACCTATAGATACATCAATTTCACATCTTTAACAAATAGGTTGCTATCAAAAAGTAACTCATCGAGTAGGTTTCCATCAAGTACAACATATTACATCATAATGTAAACATGTTTCCCTCATCATAAACTGCTGCGTGTGGCAGCTTTGGTTTTCTCAACCCCCTCCACATTCCTTTTGATGTCTTATCATTCACATGGTTCTCTTGCGAGCCAACTATCCCTCTTGCACCCTAATCCGGGGGTGTTACACAGTCATTTGTCACCGTACCTACAATCCCCATCTCGCCCATTGGAGGGTCATTTCTGTGACCAATAATCAGTGTCATGCCTTGCAAATACCATCATTGCATCCCTTTCCATGAGGACAACATTTCTTCTGTTGATCATTTCCTGAGCAGACCGCTAAAAACACCTGTTTTTGCCTTGGCTCTGGTAGCCCTTTATGTCCTCGCACCAATGGGGGGAAATTAACACTGAGCCCGCGCCAATTGGCACTCCGTCCAAGTTAAGCACCCGTGCCAATCTTCTTTTGGATTTTTTTTTTAAAAAAGAGGCGAAGTTTCGATTACAACAACTTCGTGGATGAGTCATCAGGAGTGGTTTCGACTGAATAACCATAGCCTTCCTCCTTTGGCCTCTTGTTTCCACCTTATGGGGAACCTCCCAAGGGATAAGGCCTCCCTTCCACTATTGTAGGGATCCCAGCCTCTTCCTCTCCTCTATAAATATAGCCTTCATCCATTGATGAAGGGGCTGAAGGGCTGAATGGCTGAATCGCTGAATAGCTGAAGAGCTGAATGGCTGAATAGCGAGTCTTCAAGTTCCCAAATTCTCAAGAGCCTTATGCTGCAAGAGCCTCGATTATTCCCCTAAGGCCAAATTCAAGCAAGGAGACTATTGTCAAGATCCGAAGAGAGAGGTTTGTCCCATCTTTGACAGGCTTTTCGAGACATGTTTTGCTGGCGACCCTCCGAAGGAGAATTCAGCGTCAGAACTTGGTTGTAATTTTCCTTTGATTGGTTAATAATAAACGACTATTGGTTATGGTTCCACTCTTGTTTTTGTTTATGATAATGAGTTATGTCCTTTCTGACTGACATATAGTTGCATCTGCTGGATTTTACACTTGCGTTTGTTTTTTTTCTCACATGTGCAGGTGTCCATCACGGAGATCGTGGGGATCGCGATCTACCAGGGCTAAGGAACGAGAGTGCTACCTCTTCTACAAGCAACAGCGTTGGATTCCAGGTAAGCCTTCATCGCTAGTTGGTTTATTTGCAATTAGGAACCTGCGCTATAGCATGAATGATTGTTGCTAGACCCAGTCTGGGCTAGTAGGGATCGCCTCTGTCCACAGAGGGGATTTACCTCCACAACAAATTGGCGACTCCACTGGGGATGTCTAGCTTGTTGTTGTTTGTTTTATAAGCTATATATGGAGCCTGAAGTTAGCCAGATAACCTTCAAAATTCTATTGCTCTGCATTAGCGAAGTAGATCAAAGCTGCTTCAATCAATCTCAGGTCTAGTTTATGAACTGAACACTTGGAGTATTGTCTTGTCTTTTCGGTTGTTTCTCGATTCTGCTTGCTTGATCGACTCTTTTGGCTGGCTATTTTCTGAGTGTTTGGCTTTTGGTTCAGCCCCAGAGGATCAGATCTGACCTCTGTTTTTCCGAGTTTTCATCCTTTCATGGTTGGCTTGATTGGCATGGTTTCCACCCTGACAGTCGCTCCAATTAGTGCGGGTTGCCAGTTCATCACTCGCGCCATTCCCTGTCTGGCGCAGATTACAGCCAGATAGTTGCACCATCTCCTGTAAGTGTTAGGGTTTACCCTTGTTCGGAAGTTTCTTTTGGTCAGTACTTTGCTTCTGGGTTTGTTTTAGATCCTGCTTGAAGTGGTGAGTCTGGTCTTGGTTGGGAGAAATTCTTTGTTTTTTCATTTTCAGGCATTGGCGCTTGTTGTCAGTTACCAACCCGCACCAATTGGGAATTGGCGCTATTTGTCAGTGAGCAAGTCGCGCCAGTTGGCGCTAGTTGTCAATGACAAAGTCGGGCCAATTTCAGGGTGTGTGAAAATTGAGATTTTTTCCCTAAATTCTTCACCAGTGTGTCTTTCCCTTCTGGTCTTTTCACTATATGAGCATAGATTACATTGCTCATTGTTTGAAATGTCTTATTCCCATGATTGTTTGATGTAAAAGGGAATGAATTCCTTGTTTTGGTCTCTTGATTTGGAATTCCTCTTTGTGTTTGACCTCATATGTCTTGTCGCCTTTTGAGGGATTTCGTGACAAAGTTTTTGAAACAACGATTGCATTCTTAGTGTTTGTTTACATCTCTTTTGCATTCATCCTTCATTAAGAATATTTGCGTTTATTTAGTTTTCGTCTCAAAGTGTTCTTTTTGTTAAAATTCATTAGATCACATTGCATTGAAAATTATTTTTTGAGATCCATCATTGAACTTAGATTACATTGTTTAATGATCGAAAACTAGAAATCACTTTGAGTGCATTCTCTTTCATTGAAAGCATGCATTAATTAGATTCTCATTTCATTGAAAAATGCATTGAGTGCATTCTTATCATTTGAAAAGGAAAAAGGAAATTGTGCATAGATTACAATTGCATAGTTTTCGAAAAAGAGGATTTTGCATAGATGACATTGCATTGTTTGCATCGTTGAATGTTTGAAATTACTTTTGGATAGTGAAAGTCATCTAGTTTGGAGAAGATTTCGTTTGCAGTGTTGTTTTATGTCGCATCATTTTTTGAAGCTCTTCCCTTAACTAGATAACATTCATCAAATTGAAAAGTTTTCTTTTCTCATATAGCTGCATACAGGAGATTTTCATATGACATATGCTAGGGCCTTGAAACCGAAACATAATTGAAGATCAACCATAAAATTTACTCAATTTACCTAAGGAAGCATTGAAACATTAACGAAACATTTAGAGGTCTAGGTTAGAGACGTGTTCCGGCATCGTTAAACCTAGTAGCTGTCGTTCGCCTCTTGGCTTTAGACAGCGCTAGTACGGACTTGTGCTCCCCGTACCGTTGCATATATAAAGGGAGACCCCACTAGGTTTCTATCCTTTATACATAGGAAGCCGAGTCTGTTGCCTTATACCCGTGATACACCGGACACAACATTCGGGGAGATTTCCTTCACGTACGTTAAGTCCTTGGTTGATTTCTCTTTCATTTTGAAACCAAGGTGTATATTGCAGTTCACGGTTATTTGGTTGTAACATGCACTCAACCACAATTTTACTCACATAAAAAAAAATTTTAAAATCACCGTTCGATAATTCTAACCTTAGTTTTCTGACACTATAATCATTTACTGTTGGACCTGGAAGTACAAATAATTCACCCGTATGTAACAACTGTCATACTATATATTAATTTGCACACAAATAAAACACAATCATTTAACTCTTTGTAATAATTCTTATCCGGAAATAATTAGGGTTGGCACTTTATATTATGGTTGAAATAATACTGATGTAGACCTAAGTATTATCTATCACTCCCACGGTTTAACGTTAACACCATAGTCCTTGCACATTTGGTCTCGGTGTTCCATATGACCATGGTGCCTGTAGGGTTTTAAATGGCAGTCACGTGGCCCACTACACAGCGTTGATTTGGTTTTTGCATCTGACGGTGGTAGTGATCTTGGGATCGATGATGTCCTTTGATAATAACGGATTATTCGCTCATTGTGTTTCCTCCGCCGAAAGGCTCCAGAACTGCTCTGTTAGGGTTTGCGCAGACCTCGTTGCAAACATGGCGGTCAGTGGCGAATTGCCTCTTCAACATTTTCCAGGTAACTCCGGGTGGTTTCACCATTTGCTTCCACTGTTTTCTCGTTTTACCCATTTAAGTTAAGAGTTATGCTCATGCTCTGTAGGTTTTCAAAAATGTCTCCAGTTTCTTCTACCTGTTGCATAGCTCGTTTAATTTGTCAAACCCTTCCGATTTTTCGTTTTCTATTTACCTGTCGATTTGTCTATTTGTGTCAGTCTTTCTTTATTCAACGCGTAATTTGTTTTATGGCCAACAGGAATTCTCTAACCCTGGTTCTGTTCCGTTCGAAGATTTCAGGTGAGATTTTCCTTTCGTTTTTCATTTGGTTTATTGTAACCCCTGTGGCGGTGCAACCCTATCATCTTCCTAACAGTTTTTTCTTGGTTGCGCCCAGGTAATAATTCCAGCCCCTTCTTCGTCAAGGATTCTCCTGGTTCGAGCTTGATGGAGTTCTTACACTTGCCTCGTTCACAGGTACCCAGCCGCTGATATACTTGGGGTTCCATGGCTCTCTGCCAGTACTGGAACATTGGTTTTGTCCTTGCTATGATAGATGGAATTTGTTAGGTTTCAGGACCTGTAACTTAGTTAACGTATTCTCAGTAATTTGATTCATTTTTTTACAGAGAATGTCAAGTGTGAACATGGCGCGACTGTCTGCCGTTTAGTTCTTGTTATGCTGGCCTCTGGCCGCGAGAATTTTCCACCTGTTTTGGACGGAGTCTTGTTATTTAACAATGTATATTTTGATACAGTTCGGATAGGGTTTTCAGCCCCTATGCCTTCTTGAATGAATGACTCGGAATTATAAATTTGGGGTTTATAAATATTCCTCTGTCCTGCTTTTATTACAGTCATGGTTATCTGGTATTTTCTATAGAAATGTTTTGCGTTAATTTGTGTCTATTTTCTGCCTATTAGTCGCTATGTTCCATTATCCATATTCGACAAGCGAGTTCGCTTTGTAATTCCTCCTTCTGGTTACAAAATTTTGGGTGCATGCACTATGTTATGAAATATGGATAGTCTATTGTACATTATATGCTATGAATGCACAAAATATTGTGGCTCGTTTATTGTTAATCGTAATGTCTGAGAAGTTTACATTCTATCTCTGGATTTGTATCTGCTTCAGGTTTTCTTCAAACTGTAATGTAAAAGTTCTCGTTATCAATTTTTCTTATGAAGAGTACTGGGTTATCCATTTCCTGTTTTCCCTAGTTTTTTTGCTTTTACTGTTCCTTAAGAAGAACACTTATAGGTGACTGGACCACCAATTGTCCGAGTTTATCATAGGAAGGGGACGATTTATCCAGAAGCCTAATTTATTCAGGCATTTGGATTAACGGTCCGCCTGAATTACGTTTTCCTTTTTTGTTTATATCAGTTGTACTTCTGCAGCACTATCTCTAGGGAGTAGTTACTCAGACCTAGATACCAACCCATCAGGTCGACACTTACAGTCCTTTGTCTGAATTACCTACTGTTTCAGGTTGGTGAGATAAACTACGTCCTTATCTCATACATACTGTTGCCTTTTGACTATTCTCCACAGATTAGGTTTTTACCAGAATGCCAAGTTCAAAAAGAAATTTACAACTACAATCACATACTGCTACTTTAAACAAAGGTAAACTTAATTTAAACAGATAATCTTAACTGTAATAAACAGATTATTCTTTCTAAGGAAATAAGAGAATTATGTTACTTTTACTCATCTGAATCTGTTTCCCACTGATGGTACTCATTACCTCCCGTCCACGAACTGGGCAATTACGTCCTCAGTTATCCCCCGACCTTCTAGCCTGGGTCTTGTTGAACACGAAACTCTGGAGGAGAGTCCTCAGGATAGTCCGGTCCAACTCTCCGACTCCAGTGAAAAACAGAATTCCTGGGGAGCACTCGGGACAGTCTGGTCCAAATCTCCAACCCAGGGGTTAAACTATTCTGGAATAACCTTCCAGTTTAAACAGAGTCCCTTCTTTTCCTTTCTCACAGAACCCTCAACTCTCTTTTGAAATCTCCCTTTATTCCAGAGTCTCCTTAGGTAACTGTAGAAACTGTTTTTCTATTCAACTGACTCCAGATTTACTTTTACCATCAATTTTTACTCATAAGTAAATTTCACAAGTTAAAGCTTTTATTCAAAAATCAAAAACAGTTTTGTTCAGATATTTAATTAATTCAACCTTAATCAATAAAGTGTAACCATTAGTCAGCGACTAATATGGTGGTTACATTGGTACACCCTTTGCCTAACATTCCTGAGCAGTCATTTTGATCTTTTCTGACTCTTTAAATTTGAAAGGATCATCAAGCTCTTGTCCTTCCATGCTTGTTTCCAATCTAAAAGTGATAGAGTCACCTTTTGCCTATTTCTTGACTCTTAAAATATGAAACAGTAGAGTTTTGTTTCAATGTTTTAAAAATTAACTGCCCACGAAATATTCCTGGTTAAATTTAGTTTCCTTAGGGTCTTGTTCTGAAGATCGTTTCCGATGGCAACTTTTCTAGAGTTCACTAACCAAGGAATCCCCTCCAATGGGAATCCGGGTCCTTTTCCTCCTTTTGGGAATGTTGGTGCTCCTTATATGGCAATGTTGTCCATTCCTGGGTTAACTGTTGGGCTGCCTGTTTGGTTGTTTTCAAACTCTGTGGTCCCGAATGTTTCGACTATTGTTCAATCAGTTCCTCCACCTGAACAACATCCTGTTGATTCCAAGGTGGACCTCTCCCCTTCTTCACCTGTTTCTGCGTCCTCCTCTTCTACTTCGCCTGGTGAAAGTTTGGATTCGAGTAACCAGGTGGCTAAGAAGAAGAAGAAGAAGTCCGATAAGAGAGAGGTTAAGGCTACAGATACTACTTCTGAAACATCTCCCATTGATAAACCTTCCAACCCTCCACGGAAATTCAAGTTCCCTTGCATGTTGTGCACGGGAGACCATCTTCTTCGAGACTGACTTGGCATTCCCAAGGTACTCGAAGTATGGTCCAACGGTCGCTCGCCATTGCCTTTGGCTTCAGAGAGTCAGGTTGGGGACACGTCTTCAACTGGTGCTGGTAAGGCTCCTAAGAAGCAGGGTAAGCTCACCAATCCCTGTAAGTTGTGTGAAGGGCACCATGCCATTCACCTTTGTCCGTATATGGATGAAGCTAAGAGAGTTTTGGACAACTCGGTTGTTTCTGCGTCGTGCCTTCCAGCTGGTTACAAACAACTTTCTTTGAGTCCTCCACCAGCTGATCCTACGATTGGTCAAGAGTCATCCTTGGTCGATCCCGCTCCCCCGGAAATTCCAATTCAGGAATCCATTCCTGACCAACCATTGGTCATGGGATCAGTTGAGCTAGCCCCGTCTACGATACACCAAGTCTTTTCCGTTGAGAGTGGACCTCACACCCCCCATGTCCTTCTGGTTTCTTCAGATTCCTCGAACTTGGAGAAAGATTCTCCTGTCCCTATATCTCAAGAAGCTGCTCCTCCACCTCCCGTGATGGAGGTCCCGGAGGATACTCCTCCCGCCTTCGAGATGGAGGTCGTGGAGGATGCTCCTTGTTCCGTAACACTAGGGGAAGACCATCTCAGTTCGATGGTAGCCCCTCCGAGTAGTTTGGTTGCTTCCTTTGATTGGAATCGATTCGCAGGATATCGCCTTCCGTCTTATGTGCCTTTTGAGATAACGGTACATGCTTTTGGTCTGGTCGTACCCAGCACCATTATAGATGAAGGCGCGTCTGCTAGTATTTTATCCTCAACTACTTGGCAAGCTTTCGGTTCACCGCTGCTTGCGCCCATTACGCAGAATTTGTTGGCATTTAACAAAAGAACGAGTCAACCCTTAGGGATCCTTCCAAGGTTACCTGTTACTTTGGGAGGTAAAATCGTCCATATGGACGTGATGGTTTTTCCAGGCCCCTTGGATTTCAATCTGCTCTTGGGGCGTGATTACACCTATGCCATGGGAGCGCTTGTCTCCTCCCTTTTTCATGTGGTCTGTTTTCCACATGAAGGACGGATTGTGACCATTGATCAACTTTCGTTCTTTGTTCCTGATGTGGCAATTGGCCCGCCATCATCCCTTCCTGTTTTTTATCCACCAGTTGTATCTGCCCCGCCGCAGGTCAACTATGTGGCTACCTACCCCGTGCCTATACTCAGTGATGATGTCGTCATGCCTAAGGTGCTGGAGGCATTGGGTCCTTACTTCCAGGATGTTTTCCTTCCATCGGGAGTGGAACTCTTGGAAGCGATGACTTCTTGTTCATTATAACAAGGTTGTCAAAGCACAGTTCATTTTCTTGTGTCAAGCTCCTTAGAAAAAGAAACAAGCTGGTCAGAACATGGTTCCCTTCCTATGTCAAGCTCTTTAAAAAATGAAACCAGGTTGTCGGAGCAGAGTTCGTTTTCTTGTGTCAAGCTCCTTAAAAAATGAAACAAGGTCGTTGGAGTAGATTTCCTTGTCTTGTGTCAAGCTCCTTAAAAAATGAAACAAGGTTGTCAGAGCAGAGTTTGTTTTCTTAGGTCAAGCTCCTTAAAAAATGAAACAAGGTGTCCTGAGGATAGTTCTTTTAATGTGTCAACCTCGTTAAAATAATGAAACACGTTCCTGTTCAATTCGAGTCTTTGATCAGATCTCGTAAAATCCCAATCAAGTCTTTCTTAGATCTCGTCCTTTGAACCTTCACTCCATCTTCCTTTCATATGGACTAAAGCTTGGGGGGCATGTACCTCGAATTGAGTCACCATGCTGGGGGCATGCTTACTTTCTTCAAGCATAGTTTGTTTCCATTTCAAGCTTGTGTAAAAATGAAACCATTCCCATTTTACCTCTTGTGATTGCCATTTTATCAGCCTTTTTGCCAGATGAGCCTTGGTTTTCTCACTCCATCGTCACTATCTGCTTGGCCGATCATATGCCTTCACTTGGTTGTTTCACCCATTCCTGAGGAACTGCTGCGATGAGTGGTCTTGTTAGCCAGCCTCTTAACCTTTACTTGTTCAGAGCAGTTCCACCATCACCGGAACCAGTAGCTACCCTTGATGCCACTCGTTCCTCCAAGAGGATTCAAATTTTAGCTCTTTTCTGACTCTCTAAATATGAAAATATTGCCGAGGCCCTTGTCGTTTCGATCTCGTTAAATTGGCCATGAAACGATATCTACCCAGTATACGTTTACCCCTTTTTCGGGCTGGGATAGATTATTTATGAAAAAGGAATACCCTAGCCTATCGTGACTAGGAGGATTTCTCAGATATAGTTTTCTACCTTTTCGGATCTGAGGAACTATTTACGAAAAGGGACTGTTGGAGTTTACTTTTCCGCTGTCTTTTCAGACTCTCTAAACATGAAAAGACGATGAGTTCTCCCTTTCTCAGACTCGTTAAACCCTGATGACATTGGATTCAGTCGAAATGACGATATTCGAGTTCCTCTTTCCTAGGGCTCGTTAAATGTACTAGGATGGATTCGTCCGAAGGACGGAATTATATGACAAGCATATGGTATCCTCTTCAAGCTTGTGTCAAAATAAAGAGGTACTCGCCAGAAATGGTGGGGGAAAAAATGGAACCAACATCATTGTCGTGTCGGCAGTATGTCGCTCTTGAACATGGCACCTGTCTGCATTTGTGTCAGGTTGGGGACATCTCACCTCATTATCTGTTTTCCTCCGTGGGTTTGGGTAATCCCTTTTGACCTCTCATCTGCTTTTTTCCTCGTCACCATGACCTCTGATCTTTTGATGTTAAATACTGCCAAATCCACTGTCGTGCCACCAATATGTTCAAGAGAAGTTGACCTCTGCAAGTTTCAACCTTCCTATGATTCTCATATGATTGTGATTCACAAAAAAATTATGTTCCTCTGTCTCGCATCGATGATGTGGGAAACTCTATGGCCCACCTTCGATCGAGGTCACTTCCTCTCGACTTCAGCTTATTATCTAGGAAGCTGATCTAGAGACTCCCTTCTGGTACCTTGGAGCCTGCATGCCTCAATGGCAGGTTCTTCGCATTCGGCATGAGTTTTTCATCATTGACCTTCAATCGAGTGATTCTGTGGGTGTTCGACGTCAGCTCATTATTCACAAGCCGTAGATTGTACCTCTAGTACCTTGAGGACCATTGGCATTAATGGTGGTACCTCTCGCTTCTGTTAACAACTTTCATCATTGGCTGGTAATCATACGATGTTCTTGCATGTTCGACTTCAGCTCACATATTCGCATGTTTGAACTTGTACTTTGTTTGGGTCGAGATGGAGTGCAAGACCCTGGATTCCTGTCTATTACAATCCAGGCTGCGATTTTGTGGATTATCATGATTAGTTACATGACTCACTGATTGGATGGCTACGACCATACCTGAGTCTATTTATCGTTCCTCACTGGATGGCTGCGTCCATGCCTTGGATCTAGATTATTGTATACTCTATTATGGATGGCTTTTCCCATACCACACATATCATGTATTTGAGATATCAGTTGTACTTCTCTACGCAGGTTTTCCGATGGCGGTGTTTTCAGTTGGACACATTCTCGTAAAGCATTTCACCCCTCTCTCTCTTTTGGGCCTCATGCTTTAGGGGGCATCTGTTACATAGTAATTTGTCACCGTCCCTGCAATCCCCATCTCGCCCATTGGAGGGTCTTTTCTATGACCAATAATCAGTGTCATGCCTTGCAAATACCATCATTGCATCCCTTTCCATGAGGACAACATTTCTTCTGTTGATCATTTCCTGAGAAGACCCCTAAAAACACTTTTTTTTGCCTTGGCGATGGTAGCCCGTTATGTCCTTGCACCAATGGGGGAAAATTAACACTGAGCCCGTGCCAATTGGCGCTCTGTCCCAGTTAAGCACCCGCGCCAATTTTCTTTTGGAAATTTTTTTTAAAAAAGAGGCGAAGTTTCGATTACAACAACTTCGTGGATGAGTCATCAGGAGTGGTTTCAACTGAATAACCACGGCCTTCCTCCTTTGGCCTCTTGTTTCCACCATATGGGGAACCTCCCAAAGGATAAGGCCTCCCTTCCACTATTGTAGGGATCCCAACCTCCTCCTCTCCTCTATAAATATAGCCTTCATCCATTGATGAAGGGGCTGAAGGGCTGAATGGCTGAATAGATGAATAGCTGAATGGCTGAATAGTGAGTCTTCAAGTTCCCAAATTCTCAAGAGCCTTATGTTGCAAGAGCCTTGATTATTCCCCTAAGGCCAAATTCAAGCAAGGAGACTATTGTCAAGATCTGAAAAGAGAGGTTTGTCCCATCTTTGACAGGCTTTTCGAGACGTATTCTGCAGGCGACCCTCCGAAGGAGAATTCAGTGTCAGAACTTGGTTGTAATTTTCCTTTGATTGGTTAATAATAAACAACTATTGGTTATGGTTCCACTCTTGTTGTTGTTTATGATAATGAGTTATGTCCTTTCTGACTGACATATAGTTGCATCTACTGGATTTTACGCTTGCGTTTGTTTTTTTTCTCGCATGTACAGGTGTCCATCACGGAGATCGTGGGGGTCGTGATCTGCGAGGGCTAAGGAATGGGAGTGCTACCTCTTCTACAAGCAACAGCGTTGGATTCCAGGTAAGCCTTCATCACTAGTTGGTTTATTTGCAATTAGGAACCTGCGCTATAGTGTGAATGATTGTTGCTAGACCCGGTCTGGGCTAGTAGGGATCGCCTCTGTCTGCAGAGGGGATTTACCTCCACAACAGGGGGGAATAAGGATAATATTAAAAACATAATGACTTCCAAATTTAAGGATAAGTTATGGAGTGATAAGGAATTAGAGGGGGAATGAAAGTTAAGATACTAAGGAGGTAATCAACCCCATTCTTGCTAACCAAAATTACCTTTCTGTATTAACCAGTGCTAAGAAGTGAATGAATATTACAAGGTTTAGAAATAATTCTCATGAGCTCCAGAGTGAAACTGAGCGTTGGTCTATTCCCGATATTCCTTGGGACGAGTGGAATAAGGATTCCAAGTCTTAGGTCGATCATTGGGAGATAAGGGAGGAGTTCCTCTTGGGGAATAAGGATAATACTAAAAACATCATTACTTTCAAATTTAAGGATAAGTTCTAGAGTGATAAGGAGTTAAAGGGGAAAGAAATTTAAGATACTATAACGAGGTAATCAACCCCACTCTCTCTAACCAGAATTACATTTCTGTTCTAACCAATTCTAAGAAGTGAATGAATATTGCAAGGATTAGAACTAATTTTCAAGAGCTCCATAGTGAAACTGGACGTTGATCTATTCCCAAGATTCCTTGGGATGAAAGAATGTGCCTCCTTTGCAATACTAAGAGATTCGAAGATGAAAAACACTTTCTCTTGGATTTTCAAGTCCTTCCTCACATTTTTTTCTCATTTCCATAACATTTTCCCCACTACCAACCTCCTTGAATTGTTGAGTCTGGAAAACTACAGTGATCTCGGAACGATTCTTTCCCTCCTCTTTTATCAGAAAAATAAAATATTAAATAATCTCAACTAACTACTTCTTTCTTAAGGTCTAATAGATCATATTGGTGTTAGTGGACATTAATCATCATCATCATCTTATTGAATTTGAATTTATAATAAAAAATTACTATATCAAAATTTTAATTATATTAAAAATTATGGTAATTTGGATTTTTTTTCAAATTATATTGTTAAATTTTTTTAATATTGTTGAAAAAAAAATATTTGTTTCTTAAAATTAAACCTTATAATTTATAATAGTGAATGTTGAACTTATAAATTCCAATAACAAGAAATTTAGAAAATAAATTGCTATAATTCTATTTCAATACAAATTAATAAAATATAAAAGTCTCTTAATAATTACATTTAATTAATAAAATGTTGTTTTTCTATATTCTTATTACAATTAAATTCCTATGGAAAAATATTAACTCACATCAAAAAAAGCATTAATCTTATATTATTTGTAATATTATTAATATTCTCATTAATATTTATGCCTACGTGCATGTCTATTTCAAAATGGGACTTCAAGAATTTTAATTTAATTGTCAATAATTATTAGGTGGATGGTAGAGATTTGACCTCCATGGAATACATTGGAATATTCATAGTATATATAGATCAACGGTTAAGATTTATATCCAAGTTAGTTACACTCTTTTAATTAGTTTACATCAACACATATCATATTGGGTAATGGTATTGATAAGTCATGGCATTGGCCCATAATATTCTAACAAAAACTATTTACAAGTTAAAAATTATCATGATAAAGTGGAAGTGAATCTCTATTATTAAAAATATAGATTAACTAATATGTTAATTATATTATTTTTGTAATTAATAGTAATAAGAATTTAATATGAACAACCTGAAATGTATTTTAAGGTAATGTTTTGATGTTTATCATGAATTAATATCTATTAATATTTACCAACCATAGATAAACTAGTTTAATACATATCAATTAAAATTAACTTAATTTTTTTTCAATATTATTCATTTCAATTAAACCAAAAAAACACCAAAAACTTATAAATAAATACAAAGCTAATATACCATATACCATCTCAGCTCCTTATTAACCCTTCATTATGGAAAATAGATTCAAAGAGCACAATTCAATTAATTATGGATAATAGATTCAACGAGCATATATAAATATATAAAAGGTGTGAGTGACTCAAATTTTAAGTATTTGTTTTAATTTTTATTTTTAAATATATATTATATCATAATGCCAACATGTTTTTTCATCATAAATTGTTGTGTGTGGTGGCTCTGGTTTGCTTGTTCTTTTCCACATTTCTTTTCATGTCTTAGCATCCACGTGGTTCTCTCCAATGGGCTCTCTCGCACATCATCCACGTGGTTCTTTCCAACAGGCTCTCTTGCACATCATCCACGTGGTTCTCTCCAACAGTCTCTCTTGCACATCATCCACATGGTTCTCTCCAAGTGTCTCTGTCTCTCTCGCACCCCTATAGTGGGGGAATAAGGATAATATTAAAAACATAATTACTTCCAAATTTAAGGATAAGCTGTCGAGTGATACAAAATTAGAGGGGTAACAAAAGCTAAGATAATATAAGGAGGTAATCAACCCCACTCTTGCTAACCAAAATTACCTTTCTGTATTAACTAGTGCTAAGAAGCGAATGAATTTTGCAAGGATTAGAACTAATTCCCATGAGCTACGAAGTGACACTGGGAGTTGGTATATTCCTTAGTCCTCCTAGGGAATAAGGATAATACTAAAAACATCATTACTTTCAAATTGAAGGATAAGTTCTAGAGTGATAAGGAGTTATAGGGGGAAAGAAAATTAAAATACTATAAGGAGGTAATCAACCCCACACTTGCTAACCAAAATTGCATTTCTGTATTAGACAGTGCTAAGAAGCAAATGAATATTGCAAGGATTAGGACTAATTATCATGAGCTCCATACTGAAACTGGATGTTGATCTATTCCCAAGATTCCTTGGGATGAAAGAATGTGTCTCCTTTGCAATACTAGGAGAGTCGGAAGATGAAAAACACTTTCTCTTGGAGTGTCACTCCCTTACTCACATCCATTCTCGTTTCCATAACATTTTCCCCACTACCAACCTCCTTACTTTTAATTACTTAATTGTAATTGTTTATAACTACATAACAGTTTGTAACTACATACATAATCTAACCGATTTTTTTTGTTAATGAATATCAAATTTATTCTATTAAAAAATATATATATACATATCTTTAATTACCTAATTGTATCTAAAAAAGATTACATGTTTCTTACTTTATAATCATAAACAAATTTCATATTATATGATATCAAACTTACTCAACTTTTAATTCTCCAAATTTAAACAAAGTTTTTCACTACATAATTTTAGCTTTTATAATTTTTTATTTTTCAATTCAACTTACAAAATAAAAAAGCCACTTAATCCTTACTGTAGATTATAGTTTTACAAAATTGGCACTATGTGATTAACAATAGAATAAGTTGACATAACCCTAAGGGATTCTTTTACAAGTTTTATCATAACCTTTCCCTTGGTCATGTTTAACATTTAGACTATGTCAAATTACACAAATAAATTAAATAAAAAGATTGACATAATGTAATGAACATTTTAACTACGTTAAAATAAAATAATAAACAAAAATAATAAACAAAATAATAAGAAACTATAAAAACAACCCATGGTATTCATGTGGAATATAATTTATTAAATTATTTCACATGAAATGATTTATCTTGATCAATAACGATGAATGTTAATAATTCATATTTCTTAAATAACACTAAATATACCTTTAATTACTTAATTGTAATAGTTTGTAACAGTTTGTAACTACATACATAATCTATCCGTTTGTTAATGAATATCAAATTTCTTCTATTAAAAAAAACTATATACATATCTTTAATTACCTAATTGTAGCTAAAAAATATTACATGTTTTTTACTTTATAATCATAAACAAATTTCATATTATATAATGTCAAACTTACTCAACTTTTAATTCTGGAATTTTAAACAAAGCTTTTCCCTACATAATTTTAGCTTTTATATTTTCTTTTATTTTTCAATTAAAACAAAACTTACAGAAGAAAAAATCCACTTAGTCCTTACTGTAGATTATAGTTGTACAAAATTGGCACTATGTGATTAACAATTCAGTAAGTTGACATAACCCTAATGGGTACTTTTACAAGTTTTATCATAACCTTTCCCTTCATCCAATATATATTGTAGAGTCTTCTGAAGAGAGAGTGTATTCTAGTTTATAACCTGATCGGCAATAAAAGAAAATTACTAGGTATTTCACAAAGTATTAGTATGTAACTTGATCCACAATCAAACAAAATGGCCAGGGATGTCACAAGCTATCATTCACATAGTGATCTATTGACGTTCTCAGTTGAAATGGATCCTATTAGATGAATGGTGGCCAAAGACACTAAAAATTCAAAATAGATATTTGGTATGACATCCATATTCTCTACAAACCATCCAAATTTCCCATCTTATACAACAATTTTTAACAATAATCACTCAATTTACTCTCCAATTTTTGAAACCCCCACCCATGATGGGGAGAGTGTAAAATCAAATGTTCCTATGGTTTTTTAAAGGGTTCATAAACAAAACAGACAATGAGAAATTCAATAGTGTGGTATAATAACTGATTTTTGAATCATTGTGACAAAAAAAACATTACATTAGCTCACAAAATATATTTAATGCTATAAGGATCTGTGATGATAACAATGTTTTGAATCATGATAAGTAGGTGAAAACCAAAAATAAGTTTTAGCCACAAGAAAAAAATCACAACTGACAGAATATAATCCAAGGTTGCAATGAACCCCATACATAGTGATGGACATAGTGGGAATTTTAGTGAACATAGAACACTACCCTAAAAATTATATACTCTTTGATCAATTTAGAATAACCTAAGATGTCTAGATTGGATGTCGAGGTGGGTGGCACAATAATTGAGGATTATTTTAAAGGGTAAGGGAATTTAGATACTCTATCCTTCCACCAAAGCTATAAAAAGTGAGACTTGTAGATTATAGTTTTACAAAATTGACACTATGTGAATAAGAATAAGTTACAAACATTAGGTATTTTAAAAGGTATTTAAAAAGTAATAAGAGGAAGGTACACCAGGGCCATGATAATTAATGTGATTCTTTGTACTATTTTTATTTAAAATAGTAATTTGTATTTGTATTTTTCTAAAATGAATATTGTCAAATGTGTTTTAGTATTTTTATTTAAAATAGTATTTATATTTGTATAAATTTTTAAATGAATATTTCTAAATGTGTAATTGAGTAAAATGTATTAAATTGATATTCTAATTTTTAAGATATTTATTTAAAAAATTCAAAGTATGGTGAGTTTTGTTTTATTAAGCTTTGAATCTAAATGTGCAGGGAATGAATCTATCTCAAGTCCCAAATAATATTCTTCTTTCTCTTCTTATGCTACCTTGCACCCTAACACTTCTCTCCTCCTCTGTGCACAAATTTAAACTATGAGACACAAGATAGTTGTTGCATATAGAAACATTTATATATGATAAGAAAAATGTGATAATCTATTCTAATTTTCTCTACAAATGTGATGGCACATGTGCTCTAAATGTTGACAATTTCATGGTTAATGTAGTATAAGCTACATGCAAATTTACAGTCTTGTATACAAGATCAAAAGAGATCTATGCCCAATATCCAACACCATAGAGCAAGACAATTGCTTCCAAATCTCTCTCAATGCTTTCTCAGTAAACTTGTTTTTACTACTCTTGAACTGATGAAAGCCATCATTGTTTCATATAGGAGGATTTAGTTTTGATAAGAAAATTGTGATACTTTATATTATCCCTTTTTAGTTTTTTAGTGATTCAATTAAGATTAACATTTGTATGTTGTCATGAGGAGATTTTTTATTTTTCATGCCAATTACCTTTTATAACTCTAGGAGGTTCTTCATATTGCCTTTGTTTTTAATAAATGGAACTCAATTACATATTTAAAAATATGATTAAGTAAGAGAATTTTAGGATTATAATTTTTTTTTCCAAGTTGACAATGTGAATGTTTATTTACCTAAATTTGGCTCCAATGTTCAATACCTCCCCATGGGGTTTGAAGATAATAGGTAATGGAAATTCAACGACATATAAAACAAATAATTTATACATCAAAAAATCAGTTCTTTGGCATTCAATTCTTTATTAATAAAGTTGTTTTAATTAGTAGGGAGTGCAATAATTTTGTAATCAAATAATAGGAGAAAACATATTCACAATATAATTTATTTGAATAAATAGATGTGTGTAAAATAGTTTAATAAGAAACTAGATTTGTAATTATAAATATAAAACTATAACTTAAAATTGTGAAATTACTTTATATTCTTTGTTTCTTATGTATATAGAGAAAGAATAAACCAAGTTTGGAGTTAAGAAAATAAACCATATCATAAAGAACAATATCTCCTTCCAAAATGTCTCCATATTAAAATGGCATTCACTTTCTTGTATACCAAGACTATTGTTATTCATATACAATATAAAATTTATGACATACATGAAATTAACGTTGGAATAGGTAGATGAACTTGGAGTAACCTCTATTTCTGTTAATAAAAATTCTCTTTATTTACATATATGCTAGATAGATTGTACTTGAATGTATTTAAAATATCTTATTTGAGTTACATGCTCATTTCATGGTGTTTCAGAGGATTATTAATCACCAAAGGATTTTCACCCCCAATTTCCTATTTCAATATTTATAACAAAATTCTTATATATGTGAACATATTATGTTGGTTTATATATATGTTTTCACCCACAATTGCCTATTTCAATATCTATAACAAAAAATTTTGGTTGATAACTCTTATCATCAATATCTTTGAAACCTCCACGACCTGCTTCCATGGAAGCAAAAAATGCCTTTCATTCCTTCATAATGATTCCTTCTCTGCAACAACTTATTTCTTCTAGGCTACTTTTTCTTATGCTATTTTCTTATGGTGTTTCTTTTGCAACATGTGGTGCAAATGCTAGGTATGCTTACACGTATGTCTATTTCAAAATACAACTTCAAGAATTTTAATTTAATTATCAATAATTATTAGGTGAATGGTAAGGATTTAACCTCCATGAGATATGTTAGAATATTCATAGTATATATATATATATATATATATATATATATATATATATATATATCAATGGTTAAGATTTATATCCAAGTTAATTACACTCTTTTAATTAGTTTATGTCTACACATATCATATTGGATAATGGCATTGAAAATTCATGACATTGGTCCATAGTATTGTAACAAAAACTATTTACAAGTCAAAAATTCCCATGATAAAGTAGAAGCGAATCTTCATTATTGAGAATATTGATTAACTAATATGTTAATTATTTTTATAATTAATAATAATAATAATTTAATATGAACAATGTGAGATGTATTTTGAAGTAATGTTTTGATGTTTATCATAAATTAATATCTATTAGTATTTAACAACCATTTAATTTATATAGATGAACTAGTTTAATATATATCAATTAAAATAAATTAATTTTTTTTTTCAATATTATTTATTTCAATTAAAAAAATACCAAAAATTTATAAATAAATAAAAATAGCATTAACCCTTATTAACTCTTGATTATGGAAGATAGATTCAACGAGCACAATTCAATGAATTATGGAGAATAAATTCAACGAACTTATATAAAAATATAAAAAGAGCGAGTGACTCATATTTTAACTTTATATTAATTTTTTGTTTTTTTTTAAATTTTAAATATATATTTTTAATGAATTTTGTTTTTTAATGTTATTTTTGAGAATTTATAGTGGATATTTTGTTAGAATTTCCAAAAATTATTGTGGTGAAATTTTGACTTATGTTGTTTAAATTGATTTTTTTATTATATATATGAATTCAACATTTTCATAAATAAATACACATTTTAAACAAATTAAATTGAAAAATAAACTAAAAAACTTTTCAAAATATCACATTTAAAACAATTAGTTTTTGAATTAAAATAAATAATAATAGCTTGTTTATTTTTAAAAAAGTAGATATAAAACTATATACATTATTTATCAAATTATATTTATTTTATGTATTTTAAAATAATTTATTCTTTTAAATGTTGAATATACTTAAATATATTTTTATTTAAATATTTATAAATTATTATTGTTATGATAATATAATTTAATATAAAACTAGATAAAATTATTTCCAAAAATGATAAAAAATTAAGTATGGTCGCCTTTCACGGGTCACGACCGAAATATTATAAACAAAATCCAACTCTCCAAAGAATTATGCACAGACCATAAGTAGTATCTCTGACTGATCGTTCGTTTGGAGTTAATGTTGAGACCGTCTTGTTTTTGAATCAGTGTTTCTGTTCATGCACAGACCAGATGAAGTATAAAAGTCAGAAGCGTTTTTCTGATGCGATAAAATCTCCACATAAAAGTACTATTTCGTCGAGTTTTCATTTCATATCTGGGGTTGACGTCAGCAGCGATAAACGTCAGCAGCGACGCCAGCTTGGATTGCCCGAGAGGCTGATGGAATAAATTCGATGAGTCTCTCCGTATTTCATTGACATTTTCTGTACGGTTGTGTAATTATTATATGTTAGTGGTTTCTTTTGAAAATTTGGTTATTTAGTCATTTTTTTCTTTTTTCTTTAATTATTTTATTTTTCAAAATTTTTTAATTAATTAATTTATTTTATTATTATTTATCATTAATTATATTATATTTTTAAATGCTGATTCGTTAAATTTTAAGAGAGGAGAAATAATTTAAATTTTATTCTTCAAAATTGTATTTTTATGATCAAAGAGAACAAAAATAAGCTCTCCAAGATCGTTATAGGTGGGTTGGCTTAATAGGCCAATAAGATTAGAAGAGTGATAGATGTTAGGGAATTGAGAGTGGATTGTTTTTCATCTTCCACCTGATTAGAATCGCAAATCTGACATATTTTATGGTTCCAAGGAGTCTTGGGAGTCTTGGGAATAGACCACCCTTGGATCTCACTCCCAAGGTTATGGGAATTAGTTCTTATCCTAGCCATGTTCATTTTTTTTTCAGTGTTGCATAGCACATAAAGATAATTCTGATTATCAAGAGTGGGGTTGATCACCTCCTTATAGTATCTTAGCTTCCTTGTACTAATTTTGATTATCAAGAGTGGGGTTGATCACCTCTTCATAGTATCTTAGCTTCCTTTTACCCTCCAACTCCTGATCCTCCCACAGCTTGTCTTTAAACTTGGAGGTAATAATATTTTTGACATTATTTTGGCTTCCCATACTGAGCTCCTTCTTAATTCCCCAACTTGGATATAAATGATTTCAGAGTATATCGAAATTGTTGTTATTCTTAGTAGTAGGTTCACTTTCACTTAGTTTCAGATACTCACTTCTTAATATGATAATGAATGGAAAGAAAATATTATATATATATATAACTGAGAAATTAATTATTAATATTGAGAGATGCTAAATTTTTAATGTTCAGAGATGTTATAAATATTTATTGTTAAAAATAAGTGTGATAACAAATGGAAAGAAAATATTAATTATGAAAAAATTAATATATTTAATTTTTTTTTCATAATTAATTTATGAAAATACTTGACTATTAAGTTATTAATGTTTAGAGATTTTTTTGGTAAAAATCACATAGGAAACTTTTTGACCATCTAGTATAGTCGTGATGAATCACACTAGAAAGATATCTAAACATTCATAATATGGATCACAAAAGCCTAAATTCAGAAATTAAATTATTATTAGAAGAAAACATTGTTATTAGAAATAATAGGACAATTAATAGAAAGCAAGACATTTTGGCGATTATAATTTTTTAAACAATTTTATATTTTAACAAATTTATTTTAAACATATAAAATTAGTTAGTTACCAATTAGAAATCAGAAATTTTAATTTTAAAAATTCAAAAATTAATTTTCAATTTATATAATGATGATGATGAACGTCCACTAAGATCAATGAAGCTATCGCACCACAAGAAAAGAAAAATAAAAAAATTCAAGTGTCATTCTTCAAAATATTGTTTTTATGATCAAAGACAAGGGAAAGAGTACTCCAAGATCGCTATAGATGGGTTGGTTTAATAAATCAAGAAGATTGGAAATGTAGCAAATGTTAGGGAATTGAGAGAACATGTACGTAAGAGTCGAGTTGCATAAAAAGAATGCTTTTCATCTTCCACCTTCTTAATATAGCAGAATTCAAGAAAATCTTGAGAATAAACCACTCCAGATTTACCAAAACTTTAATAAATTCTGTAAATAAATTTTAAAAAATAATTAAGAGTAAAAACATTTTCTACCCAAACTAATTACTTTTACAAATATAAAGAGGAAATATAACTAATATAAATATCAATCAATGTAAAATCTTACTAATCACACACAAAATTGATAAAACAAAATAATAATAATAATAAAACGACCAAGAATGAGTTGACTGCGAGTTATTTTTTATTTTTAACCAAACGCTCGGTAATCACGCTCTATTTTGTATTGACCTCTCTCAAGGCAGGACTCCCGTAACTATCGCCTTGTCAGGTTTCCACGTGATGTGCCGTTGGCCCCTCCGGGGTGACACGCGGGAGAAGAGAGCCCAGAAGTAAAAGCGCGATGTACATGGCAGCCGTCCATATAGCGACAGATAGCGGGAAGGCGATACACCGGCCAATAACCATGGTCGAGTTTGGCGTTGCGAAGGGTTGAATAACTTTAAAATTCCAATTGCCGCACCGGCCCAAAGAAAAAGCCGTGCCGTTGGTCAATATAACCTTTATTTTTTTACAAAGACAAAAAAACGCCGGTCAATATAACCTTTCACATAGGCAGAAATATAAGATGTTGGGGATCATATGCACACAACTAAATTAAATTTTTTGGCCCTGCTTCCCTGACTATCGAAATTCCATTATTTTTTGGCCCTGCTTACCTGACCATCGAAATTCCATTATTATTTGGCCCTGCTGACCTGACTATCGAAATTCCAGATATCGAGTAATGGAGCCTGTGCAATCACTTGCATTGGCGTCGTTCTCGTTCTCGTCATTGAATTCTTTAACAGGAAACACGACTTATGCAGCCATGAAGAATAATACTTCAGATATTGCTTCCTGCAAATCTTTTACCTTACAACCTATCTCGCTGCCCAGGAAACGCCTGAGGTTTAATGCTTCCTTGAATGATAGCGTTGTAGTAGCCGCGACTGAAGGATTCAGTGTATTCAAGAAATGGTTAAGCGAGCTCTGGATCAATAATTTTCATTGCGATAAGAAAGTGGGCGTCTTGGAAACGGCGACTGATGGCAGCAGTTCACACGTGAGTGTGGAGTGGGATTCAGTTGAAAATTTCCCTCCAGGCATGTGCAGATCTCCGAAGCAGAAGCTGGGGTCAAAATGGAGGGAATACCAAGGATCGAACAACTGGGAAGGACTTCTTGATCCCTTGGACCAGAATCTGAGACGAGAGATCGTCAAGTATGGCGAATTTGTTCAGGCCAGTTACAGTGCCTTCGAATTCGACCCACAATCTGAAAATTACGGCTGCTGCAAATACAACAAGGGGTCATTAATAGAAAACGTGGAGCTCAATGGCTGCGGTTATAACGTGACGAAAAATATCCACGCCACTTCCAGCCTTCGATTTCCACAGTGGTTAACGCGCTTTCTGTCGTCGCGGCTAAATTTAGAGGGCCAAGCCATGGACGCCAAATGGATAAACAGGCAGACTAGCTGGATCGGATTTGTGGCAGTTTGCGACGATAAAAAAGAAATAGCGAGGCTTGGACGGAGGGATATCGTCGTGGCATACAGAGGCACTGGAACTCCTCTAGAGTGGGCCGAGAATGTCACAACCGTAATGACACGTGTCGAGGATTTCGCAGAAGAAGAATGTTCCAAGGTACAAAGTGGTTTCTGGAGTCTCTATAAATCTAAAGATTCAACCGGCCGAAGCGCTTCGGATCAAGTCGTGAACGAGGTACGAAGGCTGGCGCAATTGTACCAGGGCGAAGAAATCAGTATTACAATCACTGGTCACAGCTTGGGCTCAGCCTTGGCTCTCCTTACAGCCTACGAGCTCGGCAAGGCCTTCAATGGAGGCAAATGCTTCAAGGTTCCAGTGACGGTTTTCTCATTCGGAGGTCCCCGAGTTGGGAACCGCGCCTTTGGTCCGAGGTTGGAGGAATTTGGTTGCCGAGTGTTGAGAGTTGTCAACATCAACGATGTCGTTACTAAGGTTCCCGGGATGGTCTTGAACGAGTGGATGCACATGATGTGCAAAGGTTCGGAGAATGTGAAGAGAATTGTGAAGGTTTTAGAGAAGATGCCGTGGGTTTACTGTCATGTTGGAGCCGAGCTTCGGGTAAACAACAAGCACTCTCCGTATCTGAAACCGGATGCTGACATGAGCTGCTGTCACGATCTGGAAGCTTATCTCCATCTGGTGGATGGTTTTCTCAGCTCATCGACTCCCTTCAGGCCAACTGCAAAGCGAGATATTGTGAGGCTGCTCGTCAATCAGAAAGCCAACGTCCTCCTTAGGGCTTCCAAGATTAGCCGCGACACTGAGAGGGATAAGAAAAGCAAGAAATCTTTGGTTTGCCATTGAAAGCTGCACTCCCTTTTTGTCATTTCACATTCGTTCATTCATTTCTCATAGAATTTCGCCAAAGTCCGAGCATGTCCCCAACTATTTGTTTTCTGTTGTGAACATTGCTGTCGAGTAGCTTACCCACATTGATAAATGTAAATTCCTGGGTTTTTCTGAATACTGTATCCGCTTTTCAATTTCTGTGTAGATATTATTTTAATAAATAATAAACGAAATGGATAGTTGTTATTATTTTTTAAAAGAGATATGTTTTTTATTTACAGTTTAATGACTTACGGTGAGTCCTTGTAAAGAAGGGGCGAAAAGTGACAGACCAATGAAAAAATCTGAAAATTATAAAAATATATATATTATCGATATAATTTTTTGTTATATCTATTTACATGAAGATTTGAGAAATTTGTAAATTATAAAAATATTAATAATTTATTTTCCATGAATTCTAGCAAGTAGAATGTAAAACTTATTTTCATGGGTTACTCTATATTTTTTTTATTAAAATATAATGATTAATTATTTTCGTGGCAAACTCTATAATTTTTTTATTGTTAAAAATATAATGATTAATAAAACCTATGATTATGTATTGTAATGTTATATAAGTTAAATAGCATCCCATTTATGATTAACAATGAATTAATGAACTTTTTATATAAATGTGAATTTATATATTTAGATAATATCAGTGTGAAGTTTAATACTAGTGTTATTTAAATTTTTTATTATTAAGAATAATTTTATTAATGATTAGTTAAAAATAGTTTAAATATTTTATTATTTAATGAAAATCAAATTATATTGTTTTTTAAACTTGATTTAAAGTAATATTTATTTTTTTAATTTTTTTATAAAGTTTATTAATTTAAGTTAATTATTAATTTTTTTGGGATCGTTTAATTAGTAATGGCTATCAAAATGAAATGTTATATGTATGAGTTTGTATTCTAGGTTCAAATTTCCTATTCACCTATGTTTACAAAAGAAAAGATATAAGTGGGTACACAAGTACAAAACTAACCTAGTTGTCACTTATAACTTAGAGTGATTATGATTAGAATATACCTCATAACATACAAGTACAAGTAGAAGACTAACCCAATTGTAAATTTCTCTGAATTTTTGTATAGAAAATTAAAATTTTGATTAAAATTTTATTATCGTATTATCAAATAATTTTACTTTACATTAATTAGTTTAATAAACTTTTAGCATGAGACCAATGAAAGAAAAAAACACATTCTCTTCAATAGAAGTAAAACCAACCTGATCTTCTTAAGGGATTTAGAGAGGGATTTAGGCCCCATGAATTATAATAATAACATTGATCAAATTTATTATCATTTCACTACTATCCTTTCCAACACCATTAGCAAGTTTTCTAATGAGATTTCATTTAAGCACTCTAATAGGACTTCCAATCCATGGTATGAAAAAGATTGCAAAATTTCCAGGAAATGGACGGTCCTAATGAAATCATTAAGTTGCAGAATATCAATATATACAAAAATATCATAAATTAATAAAAGACAGGATTCTCTTCTCCACCTTTCTAAAGTCACACCCAAAAAATTTTGGTGGAATGTTCTTATCCGTAAAACCAAAAATAGCCATTCTATCCCCTTAGAAAACTAGGACAACTATCTTAAGAAGTTGTATGCATCTCCAGACACTATGGGCACCACTTTAATCACTTCAATTAAGGAGGATGTATTCTCTCTTGACGAAATTGATTATGGTATTAATAAGCTTGCTAATGGGAAAGCTAAATATATTGAAGGATACCAAGCTGAGATCCTTAAAATGGGAAGATTTATCCTCATTCCTTATCTCCACAAGCTTCTCAATTTGGTTGTAACGCATGGCTTGACGCAAAGCCTTATTGTACCTATATTTAAAAATGGGGACAAGAGTGTTCCATCCAACTACAGGACCATTATAGTTAGTCATATCCTGGCCAAGATTTATAGGCTCATTTTGGAGAAGAAGCTTAGCCTTTGGCTTGAAAGCCAGGAAAAAGAGCTAAAGGACAAGCTAGTTTTAGGAGACATCGCTCGACTATTGACCATCTGGTCACTTTTAGAATCATTGTGGAGGAATGTCACAATAGTAAAGTCGATCTCTTCTGTTGCTTTGTGGATTTTCGGAAATCTTTCAACATTGTTCCTCAAAATATAGATTGGGATAGACTTAAAGAGATCATGGTCCCTCCTGAGCTAAGGATTGTTGTGATCTATCTCTACGAGACCGTCACTGCCAAGCTTAAGTCCAATGAGGGGTGGTATAAATACATTAAATGCAATATTGGAGTTAAGAAAGGGTGTCCCTTATCCCCTACCCTTTTTTTCATATACATCGATAAGCTAGAGGAGTGTCTGGAATCTACAGGGTGCAAGGGCATCGAGCTTGCTGGTGTTCTCATTACTCTTCTCCTCCATGACGATGATATCGTTCGTCTTGCTAAAATCCATGATGACCTTGACAAACAACTCCACATTCTTCATGACTACTTCTCCAAGATGGGTATGACAATTAATACCGACAAGACTAAAGTCATGATCATTAAATTCAAAAAGATCACCCATCGTAGTTTCATGTATAATAACCACTACTTAGAGAAGGTTTCTTCTTATAAGTATTCGGGCATTGACTTCCCTCATCGTCTCAACTGGAATTATAGCATTGAGAAAAGGACTATTGGGGGTTTAAAAGCTTATTATGAGCTTGAAAATAATTGTAAGTTGGTCGATATTTACATTTTGAGTAAAAAAAGGTTCCTCCTTGAGACCCTTGTCACCCCTGTTTTCTTATATGGATGTGAATTTTGGGGTTGCAATATATCCAGAGAGTCATGGAGGAAGATTGAGATGATTCAAAAGAAATTCATAACCTACAACCTTAAGATCAAGGGAAAAACTCCCTATCATATCCTCTCGATTGAATCTGGTTTGTCCCCCATTGAAAGTAAAACTATGTTTAGATATATGTTGTATAAGAAGAAGCTTGACAACATGGAATAAAAAAGGCTCCCTAAAATTGCTTCTAACTGTAGTCAAAACCCTCACCTTCACCTCAAGCGCGAGTGGTATAAGGATGCCCAGTCCTGGCTTAACCATTGGGGAATTAAGGAAGAGCTCAGTATGGGAAGCAAAGATAATATCAAAAATTCTATTACATCCAAGTTTAAGGATAAGTTGTGGGAGGATCGGGAGCTGGAGGGTAAAAGGAAGCTAAGATACTATAAGGAAGTTATCAACCCCACCCTTGATAATCAGAATTATCTCTCTGTGTTGTCCAGCAATAAGAAATAAAATGAACATCGCTAATATAAGAACTAATTCCCATGAGATTTGGAGTGAGACCAGGTGATGGTCTATTCGCAAGACCCCTTGGAATGATAAAATCAGTCATATTTGTGATTCTAAGCAGGTGGAAGATTAAAAACACTTCCTTTTAGACTGCCCAACTCTTACTCACATTCACTCTCAATTCCTTACCATTTGCCACACTTCCAATCTTCTTGACCTATTAAGCCAACCCACCTATAGTGATCTTGGAGCACTTATTTCCCTTCTCTCTAACCATAGAAACAATATTTTGAAGAATCAAACTTAGATTATTTCTCCTTTCTTAAGGTCACACTTCCAATCTTCTTGACCTATTAAGCCAACCCATCTTTTGATGTTATGAATTCACTTAGTATTCACTTAGACATTATTGTTGGAACTTTTGGTAGAAATGAGTTTTTTAGAAATAAAAATTTAAATTTTATTTTAAATAGTGTTGTTTGTTTTTTTTTAATAGGTTTGTTGGTTTGTTTTGGGTTAGATTGATGGAATTATTTATAGCATGCAATTACTATATTTTTGATATTAATAAATATTATTAAATTAAATTAGAAATACTTTAATCTAATTATTATAACTATTTATTTTATAAAATATATTATATAAAATATCATTTAATTTTTCATTTTTTATTTTCAATACATTATTTTATAAAATGTTACGAATTTATATACACATTTTGTTTCTAAAAAAATCTGTGTATAAACTTTAAAATTTCACTATTTTTTAAATATTTTGGTATCATTATTATTACAAATTAAAATGTTCTCATTTTGAATTTTTTAATATAATTTAAAATTAATATTAGTTAACATCCCAAAGAGACTTTATTGTATTAATTATACAATCTAATATATTATGATACAAAATACTATATTAGTAGATAGTAAAGGTAATGATGTGTGTTTGCAAGAATACTTAACATAGATAAGATGTGTTATAAAATAAAATATTTTTAAATATATAATATTTTTGTTTAGTAATTTTAACATTTTTGTAAATTTGGGAAAATTTTTAGTTATTTTGTATAGATGTTTATATTTTCACTAGTAACAAGTGCACCATAAATATTTCTATGATTTATTTTTTAAATAATAAAATATATTTTTAATATAAAATTAAAATATATCTAACATCTAACTAACATAAAGTTCAAAATATATATTATATATGTTGCTATCAAATCATGTTTTTTTTAATTGAATAAAAATATGAACATAATCAACTAATTAATGTGAGATTCATAAACTTGTTTTCTTCATCTTATAGTTCAACGCATGATGATTTTCATATATATATATATATATATATATATATATATATATATATATATATATTCTTGTAATACACATCTTTCTCTATTTTTCAAAAGAATTTTCCTTAACATATTTTCAAATAAAGGATTTGGATTTCTAGAAATAAATCTAGCCATGTGTTTAGATGTAATATATTATTAATATAAAAAAAGTTCGAACGTTTTAAATTAGTGGATGTAAACCATTATTTTAACATATATATTGATGTGTGTGGATTGGTTGTATATTGGCTATATTAAAAAGAATATAATGTGTTGTGAATAACTTTATACAATTCAATTTGTTAATTAGGGTTGTCACTTACCGTTAGGAAGAATTGTTGTTATCTTTATTATTTGGTCAAAAATATTATTGTAATGAGTACATGTCTATGAATATTATTGTATTGATTTTCCTTTGCTTAAAGAGAGCACAATTTCCCAAAAATAACTCATACAATTCAATTTAAAAACACATCACCCCTGAAGTGACACTAGTGTATGTTTTTGCTTATCCTTAAGAAGCATAAACTTAGATGTCTCTATAACTTATCATGTACTATTTATTTTAGTAATAAAACATATGAAATGAAAATGATTTTTTTTTGAGATATGAACATTTCTAGATCAATGCACGTATATGTAAATTTTGTCAAATATTAAAGTAAAAATAAAATTTCTAACATCACAAAGTCTTAAACAAAAACAAAATATCTACATAAAAATTATAATACAATGAAATATTTTTCCTAAAAGGAAGAATGTACTCAAATATGTTTTAATATTATTTTAGTTTTATAAATTTTTAAAATATAAATCATTAGATTTAAAATCAAGACAAATACAATAACAATAAGGTTAGTAGATTCCAACATAGTGAACACATATATATATATATATATATTTCAAATTATTTAAAAAAGTGTATTAATAAATAAAAATCCATTATTTAGAAAAATAAAAAGAAAATAAAGTGTAATTCTCTCAAAATTTAATTTAAAAAAAATTATAATAAATTTATTAATTATTTTGTAATTAATTATAATTAAAAATTTTGATTATTCAAGATCTGGTAAGTTGTTCAAATCAAAACATCTCCTAAATAAAGAAAATCAACATGTGAATGTAGGCATGAAATTTGATGGACCATTTACTTTTCAGGAAAAAAAAATATTCATCAAGATATAATTAAAAAAAATTATTATTCAAGGCTTGCTAAGTTGTTCAAATCAAGACATCTCCTAAATAAAGAAAATCAACATGTGAATGTAGGCATGAAATTTGACGGACTATTTACATTTCAGGAAAAGAATTATTCATCGAGATGACTAAAACTTCAGTCAGCTTATTAAGTTTCTTTAAGTTGACTTTACAATGGTTGAAAACGGGTGCCAGAGTTTTGAAATTCTTACACTGTAGGAAACAGTTTAAAATTTTCCACATATTCCAAGAATGAAAATTTGTTATATGCACTCTTTATAATGCTCATCTAACTGGAAATGAATATATGATTGTTTGTTTTAATGGTAAGTGAACCCAATATCTTATAATGAAGAATCCTCAATCTATTTTACAAGATCTTCCTTCTACACTCAGAATTGTTATATTATCTTTATCCAGTAATTAGCTATCGCCAATTCTATCTACATGGTCATAAATATAGTTCAGCCTCCACAGAAACACTGATTCGGATTCTCCGTTACTGGTTTGTCTAAAGTTTCCATGATTTACTCGTTGGAGACTTGGGAGATGGTCGTCAAAGATCAAGAGTCTACCTTTCATTAATTCTGCTTTTGTCGTGGAATCTACTCAGCCAACAACCATTGTCAAAAAAGTTGGTAGCATTTCATTTGACTTCCCCAACAAATCCAAATAGGCATTGGAACAATTTGGATGATTCACCTTACTAAAGGTACTTCCAAGTTACACCATGCCAATATTGAATTCTTTCCTGCGGCTATGGATCCTTTGTTCACACTAGTTTTCTGATAGTCGTCGCCGGCTTCACCGCATAATTAATATTTACAGTCTACGAACGGTATGGCAGTCAATTATTTCGTAATGACCATTTTTATTTAAAAAAGAGGTTTGAAATTATAGTTTTATTAGTAGCCGGAAGTTTGATTATACAAATTTATTTTAAAATAATTTATTCAAACTTCAAGAACATTTAATAAATTATAATACTTTTTTATTTCACTTAGAAAATTTCATATCATTTTTTTTAATAATTTTAAATTTGGTTAAAAATTGAAAAAAATATCATTTTGAGTTTTTTCCATACAAAATACGACAGCCTTTTGATATATTGTAAAGTTTGTGACATATGCAAGATTTTCTATAACGTAGAAAGCACAATAAAAATTGGACTCTTCCAACACAATGCCTAGCTCGATTAAGAAGCAACAAACATGGTACAAAATCCTTCCAAGAGGTAATTGATATAGGCAGCATAAGCCCCTTAAAACAATGAGAACAAAGTTAAAAGATTCACCTACCAAAAGAAATTACCAGAAAGGAAGAACCACCTTCATGCAATTGCAAAGGACCCTTCACTAGTGACTGCTCCATGATCAAAACATTCATATCTAATCAGTACAAAATGCACTAAGATCCCTCTCTTAGATAGTTGGTTCGCTCAAGAGTTCTGCTCCCTGAAGATGTGGTAGAAAGAAATCAATTGGAAACCATCTTTCATCGCTTGGATTTACAAGGTCCAATGAGAAAGTGACAACACAGAAAGAGAGTGCACTCCCTTGATCCAATCAATTGTCACCTTAGAATCCCCAGTCACAACTATCTCGTCCACAACAAGCCACAAAGTACACTTGAGAAGTCCCCACGGAGCTAGAACTTTGGCTTTACTATTGGAGACCAAACCAACAGACTAAAATAAATGGTAGGAACCCAAAGGACAGAGGGAAATCAGAACTCCACAACCGCACTTCCCTCAAATCGAGTCTCCATCAAAATACCCAATCGGGAAAACATTGTAAGGGGCTTATGAGCCTAAGGACACCTATTGCAGGAAATTTTATGAACCCTAAGATCCATGAAATAGTTCACACGGCTACAAATTTTCAAAAATAGAAGAATTTCTACAACGCCAAATTCCCCAGAAAATGTATAGGGAAGTTCCTAAATTCCAATATGTGCTAGGCCAACACCTTAAGCAATCCAGAAAAGACCGTCTATCCATAAATTATTGACTTTACACATTTCAAACGTTTTAATAATTTCTATTTTTATATTAAAAAGTAAAAACAAATAATGAAATATTACAATTTTGTTAAAAATATATATATTTATTCGAACAAAAAAAAATAGAAGAAGAAAAACTAAATATCAATTAAAAAAATAACACTTCATTCACTTGATGGCTTGGCGCAAACCTAGAATCAACCTAATTATCAAATCAAAAAAACAAAGAAATGAAAAGAATGAGACTTCTAAAGAATGGGTAACTTCAAACTTCATAAGATCTGTTGTCGCTATTACACTCGATACGAGTATTTCATCAATGTCACAAAACCCACACAGTTGCGAAAAATACTTGTTCACCAAATCATTCTAAATAAGGTCTTTTAACATTCATCATATAAAAAATTATCATCCATTGTTAGAGTTGGTTTTTCCAACATTTCATTTCCCTATGAGTTAATTCTCTCGGAAACCCTTTCGGGAGAAAACCCAACTGTAAGGTGAGGTTGCTTCGCTCTCTTTCTTTGTCTAGAAATAGGACTGCAGGTACAAAAAAGTAATGTTTGTGGCCTATGGGCTGCTACAGTGCACAGATCATCTATGTGTGTTCTACCTCCTATCTCTCCTAGTTATCTTTTCTCAGCTATGGAACAAAATGCTCTCAAAAGAATGGAATGCCTATTCTTCCTAGTGGCCCGGTTATAAGATAGCTCGATAGCCTAATAGTGATTAATTTTGACTACATAAACTCTTAACTAGAGTTACAATATATACTCTTCTAGAGTCTTTTACTTCACAAACACGTGGCTAGCCCATTTTCCATAAATAATGGGGTATGATGTGGCATCCTCCCGAACTATAGGTGTGAAAACATGAAGGTCAACTTTTGAGTGGCATAACTTTTGCATACGGACTCCGATTAATGAGCTTCTTTCGTAGACGGAAAGATCTATGTGTGCAGAATAACATGAAAATTTTGGCTCTATTGCGACAGAGTTTTACCCCCAAAAAATGTCGTTTGATGCCTCAAAATGCTCCCGGAAGGTTTCAGACCTCGTTTCACCAAACTTTGTCCCATCGGTAAAAACGATCTCGTGAGTTGATTCCTCCACTTTTTCCACTCCAAATGCATCGAGATGGATGACAAACAATATAATGATCCAATTCGGTCACCTCCCCATTTTGGTAGGCTTCTAGTCCCAAAAATATTTTACTGAATGAGGTGAGGAAATTTTTCCTCCACCTTCTCTCTAGTGTACCATTTAACCTTGTCAGAAGTTGTCCCTTCAACCCAATATGCCATAGGTCATGTTGCCCCTCTCTTGTAGTTTTGGATCTCTTTTGCAAAACTGTATCTTCTTTCAACTCTATCTGAGCACCTAGTGCCAAATCCTCCACAGAAGGTAGGACTTGTTTCTCTTCTTGACCTAACATGGAAGGCTCATAGAGTTTCAAATTAGCTACATTCACAACTAAGTAAATGTGAATATATGGTGGTAAATTGAGTCAATAGGAATTATCCCCCACCTTTTCTAGTATCTCAAAGGGACCATACCTTAGAAACTTGATTTTCTTATCAAGCCCCTGTCACCTCTCCTTGTTCAACTATAGCCATACTCTGTCTCCCACCTAGAATGATTTCCATGTTCTATGTTGATCATGCATGGCCTTATACTTCTCTTGCAACTTCAGCAGTGTTTCATGTACCTATAGATGCAACTGTCTTATCTTCTCTATAAACTTTTCAACCCTCAAAGCACCTCTTGTAAGATCTTCCCTTACTCTTCCTTGTTGCCCATATGCAATATCCAAAGGTGAAGGTGGAAAATATCCAAAAAAATTCTAAAATGGGGACTTTCCTAAAGAAGTGTGGGTTGCTCTGTTGTAGGAATGTTGTATATATAATAGATTTGCATCCTAGGTATTCAAATGTTTCTGGTTGTATCCCCGCAGAAGTTGCACCAAAGTCCTATTTACTACTTTGGTCTGCCCATCTGTCTGCAGATGGAATGTTGTATATCTATTCAACTTCGTGTCCATATTATCCCACAATGTAGTCCAAAGTTCACTGAGAAATATTGTATCGCTGTCTTAAATGATGCTCCTTGGTATCCCAAAATGCACCCAGACTTGTCCAAAGAACAAGTTTGTTGCTTCTTGTCCATTGATGGTGTTTTTACAGGGCATCAAAACACACATCTTGTTGAACCTGTCAACTACCATTTACTGGTAGTCATGTCCCTTCCTGGTTATCGGTAAACCTCCCACAAAGTCCATGGAAATTATTTCCCAAGGACAAGTAGGTACATATAAGGGATGATATAGACCATGTTTCCTGTTGCTAGGCTTGTTGGTACAACAAAGCATGCATCCTCTTATCAACCTAGCGGCATGCTTTTGCATCTTGGGCCAATACACATACCTATGAAAGTTAGCGACGGTATTCCCTACACCAAATTTCTCTGGAACCTTGGAGGTGTGAGCCTCTTCAATCAGTTGAAATCGCTTACCTTTATGAATACAGACTTATCCAGCCTGTATAGTGTCCCCTCTTGGAGGTGGTAGTTAACGGTGTTGTCGTCATCATGCACATGACTCTGACTCTGCAACTGCTAATAGACCTCCTTGAAGTCCTCATTCGTTGATTATACCTCTCTATATGTGTCATGGGTGAATGGCTCCATGTGCATAAGAGTCCCCAAAGTTGTGATTTTTTATGTGGGTGGCCTTGAAAGCATGTCGGCCAACTTTTTTGTGCTTCCCTTCTTATACTTGATCACCAATTGAAACAGGTGTAAAAACTCCATCCACTTGTAATGCTTGACCTGTTGTAGACTACTCTGGGCCTAAAATTACTATAAGGACTGGTGATATATGTGGATTATTGTCTCCTTTCCCATCATATAGTGCTTCTACTTCTTCACATATTTTTCCATGCCATAGAACTCCTTGTCATAGGCAGGGTAGTTAAGAACCACCCCATGAAATACTTCATAATGGTAGCATACGATCCTTCCTCCCTGCATCAAGAAAACTCCTATAGCATACCCACTCGCATTTGTTTCCACTTCAAAGGTTTTCTGCAATTTTGGTAATGCCATAATTGGTGCTTGACTGATCTTCTTCTTTAGCTCCTCGAAAGCCTTCTACTGACATTTTCCCCACTGGAAACTCTTTCCACTTGCTATTATGGCATGGAGTAGTGTTTCTACTACTGAAAACTAGGGCATAAATTTCCTCAAGTACCGTGTTTCCCCAATGAAACTCCTGACCTCATAAACATTAGTAGGCACCAACCATTTCATGATGCCCTCCATCTTGGAAGGATCTATCTTCAACTCCCCTCCACCAATCACATACCCCAGATACACCAAGGATTGTTGCGCAAAGTCGCATGTCTTGAGATTTGCTAGTAGATGGTGCTTCTTCAATGTTTCTAGTATGTGCATCAAATGTGAAATATGCTCCTACTAGGTAGCACTATATACCTATATATCATCCAAATAGACAATAAGAAATGAATCTATAAAAGGGCGTAATACATCATTCATTAATCTTGTAAATATAGTTGGTGCATTACATAGGCCAAATAGAATAAATAACAACTCATACAAACCTTTCTTGGTTTTGAAGGCAGTCTTCCATGTATCTTCCTCTTTGACTTGAACCTGGTGGTATCCAAACTTCAAGTCTAGCTTGGTGAAATACTTTGTTTGTTGCAACTGATCTAGAAAAAAATTATCCTGGGCAGGGGGTATCGTTTCTTGAGCATGATTTTGTTCAATCCCCTGTAATATATCACATCCTCCAAGTCCCATCCTTCTTCGTCACAATGATGATGGGTGACCCACATGGTGATGTACTCAGTCGAATGACACCCTGTTGCAACAACACCATGTTCCAGCAGCTGCTGCAAATATTGCTTCACCTTCCTTTCTTCTATAAAAGACATCTTGTACAACCCAATATTTGGCAATGGGGAGTCTGGAAATAGCTGGATCTCTTGCTCCACTTGTCTCTTAGGTAGTAACCCTTTAGGCTCTCAGAACACATCCTTGTATGCCTATAACAACTCCTCCAATTGTTGTTTCTGATTCTTAGTACATCCCTCTAGGGATGCCTTGCCTATTATTGACTCCTCTTCAGACTGAATTTCTCTTAAAAACAATAAAACATATTTCTTGTTGGAAAAAGTCAATTTCTTGGCTTGGTTGGCACTTACTAGTGAAATTTTTGACTTGCCTTTGTGCGTGTTGATGATGAATGATTTTCCATCATTTATGAGTTGGTATTGGTTATCTCTCCTCATGAATATTTCATCATGCATGTACATGTATGGACTTCCAAACATGACTCCACATACATTAAGGGGGGGAAACATCCAGATCTACTTCATCAATAAAATCATCACTCATAGCAAATCTAATTTTGTGTTTTTTGTTACATTCAGCCTTGCATCCTTATTTACCCATCCTAATGGATATGGATTTATATGATCTCAAAATTCCTTCCCCAAATTCTTGACCAACTCTGATGTAATGAGATTCACCTGCAATCCTGAGTTAAACAAAGCATCAATCTTTGTCTTCTCGACCTGTGTCTTTATATGGAAGAGTTTTGTCATTTCTCTCTCTTCCTATTGTTGAAGGGTACTCAGATTCATATCCTTCTACACTGATGTACAAATGATCTTCTCACCTACATCCGAGTTTCTTTCAACTTGGTTGCTCGAATCAATGGCCATGTGATCCAAGTGACTCCAGGAACACTGTGAATTCAGAAGTGGCTTTGGAAAATCTCAAAAATAAAATTTGTTGGATTGAAGTGAAAATATCTAATATCTCATCGGAAGCTTTCCAACAACGCAAACGACACCTCAATCCAAGTTCATATGTGAAAGTTATGGCCAGTCAACGTTTTGCTCAAATTAGGCCCATTGGCAGCCACTAACGAGGCGACAAATTGGAACTTCATGATGACGATTTTCGGTGGTTGGAAAATGTTTTTTTTTTCCTAATTTTTTATAATGACCCAAAACATTCGCTCATTGGTTTTTGAATAGTTTATTTTAAGAAAATGAATATATATATATATGTGGGGTGGGCCACCACCCCCGCTAACCCCTCATGCATTGTTATATTATATATGAAAACAAAAAAAATAAAGGCCAATGACCATATGTGTTAATGGGAGATCGACGAGATCAAACTCGCCTTGCTCGGCGGGCTGGCCCCAAATTTAATACCATTACCAACGACCCATACCCAAATGTAACACAGATGCTGCCAAACCAAAACCACACTAGAAAAATGATTCCAAGGTTAGGATTTGAGCCTGTAACCTTTGGATAAACAATAAATCTGCCAAGAAAGTGCCCAATGGGCAATTCATGGAAATTAATTTCACCCAACGCTTATATAAAATCGACTTATCCATTCGACGCAAGGAGGAGAGGAGCACGCGTGGAACCCAGAGGAGGAACTACGGCTAGTCCGGGCATGATTTTCGATACATAGCATATTTTAGGGGAATATTCCCTAGAATATTCCATGTAGAATCAGTGAGTAATCTAAAATATTCCCCAGAGGGAAAATTTTCAGTGTCGGATTCATGCGAAGTTTATAGTCAAACGAACCAGAATTTCAGAGGGAACATGATGGCGTGATATGTTTCCTCATCTTAGCAACATATATTTAGTAAAATTTCACAAAGGAATATTTTGGGAATCATGAGGAATATAAAAGATTCCTTGGTGGCGAAATTTTCACAATTTTAGAACAAGGTTGTATTTATAACAATTTTACTCAGTTTTTCTCAAGGAGTAGAGTGGTGAAGTCCAATTTTTCATATGAGGAGAAGAATTCTATCCTACCAGCGAGAAGGAATATTTTGGGGAGTCTTTTAGATTCCCAAGGGTCCATATTTTAACTGAGCCAGAATGGGGTCGAATTTATAGTCATTTGACATGATTTCATGCCAGGAATTCAATGGTGCAGTCCTTTTCTTCAACAGAGGTGTGCATTTTTAGGCCATCCCTGGAAATGGAGGTATAATATGCATTGTTGCTATTTGATTTGTTTTGAGATGATGATTTGATTTTGAGATCCATGTATGCCACTCTGTGAGAGTATCATTGTATACCACTTATGTGAGAGGATCATTGTATATCACTTTATGTGAGATATTTTTCCTTTGTCATGTTGGAGGATATATTTTATGAGTGAGAGTTTTTATAGGAGAACCCCTCTTGAAGAGACATGCCATTCTAGTTAAGGGAGTTTTATCTTTTATTGAGAAATCATACATCATGTACTCATAATCATCTTGCAACACATAATGAAGCAACCTTCTCACTTTGAGCAGATCCTGGAGACATAGCCCACACAGGGTGAACTCCGTTATCAACCTATTTCCATTTTCTTTTCATGGTTTACTTTTATTTTTTCTTATTTTATGTGATATGTTTTCATGGTTACATGCTCTTTTATATGAAATTATGTATGCATCCTTGAAGTAAAAATATCTGGATCAAGTTTGGTATCAGAGCGGTCTTCTTGTTGATGTGAATTGCAAGTGTATGATAACCAGGGGAAAGCTCCAAAGAGGTGAAGGAAAAATTAATTCCATTGATCCAGAAGCAGGGTGTGCAGCATGAAGTGGGAAAATCACAAATGAACATGCTCGATTGGAGGAAGGGAAAAACTACCACAAGGCAATCTACGCCATGGAAGAAAAAGTGGACAAATTGTTTGTAGAATATGAGAAGACAATGAAGCAAGAAAAGAAAGAACTAGATGATCATGCCTTGATAAATCATGAAGTTGGAGGAGAAGTACCCCATCCCTCTTTGCCGTCTGGTGAAATTTCTTCGTCTTCCTCTTCTCATCATTCTAACAGGCATCATAGGAATGCATCTAAAAAAGTAATTTTTTAAGTTGGATGTCAAGTTTTATTTTCCTATGTTTAGTGGAGAATATAATGCAGAAAATCTAGATAATTGGATCATCTAGGTTGAAGTATATTGTCGAATACAACGAATCAAAGTGGATGAATCCAAGATACAGCTAGCATCCCTTAGATTGAGTGGAAACACTCTCATCTGGTGGGAAGGAAAGCTGCAGAAAGGTTGTAAGAGTAGTCGTAAAATTATTTCATATTGGTATGAGTTCGTTTCTGATTTAAGAGGACAATTTTACCCATTGAGTTAAAAAAATAAAAGTCATGATGAAATGACAACACTTGAAACAAAGTAAAGGACAAAATTTTCAGAATTTTACAGAGGAGTTTAGGAAACAAGCACTAGCATTGAATGTTCCATTAGACACTCCTGAGACATTGATGAAATATATTGGCTATTTGCATACTTATTTGTGTCATTCATTGTTATTATTTGAACCTAAAACTCTTGATGAAGCTAGTGTAAAGGTTGTACATATTGAAAGGAGGGGGAATCATGAGCAAGAAGACCTCCCAAAGAGGATAAAAACAACTATGAGAAAGGAATCAAAACCCTCTTGTACTCATTATGAAAAAGAAGGGCATGGTGAGGAATATTTTCCGGAAATTGCATCTAGAATTGAGGCAAAAGAGGAACAACATAAAAGAGAAGAAGAAGATAGTTGCAAATGTCAAACAAGACCAAGAATCTAAATCTGAGGATGATGAGAATATCAAAACTACAGGATTTGCAGATGTTGGAAAAATTAACCTAGGATTGGACTCAGGTGATGAAATGAATATTACATCTTTTGGGATTGCAGAAGATGGACCTATCGACTTGTGTTACAATTCAGGTGGGGAGAGAAATATTTCAGCAGATGTTTTGCCAAAAATGAGGGGGGCACCAAATGTTGCATGGCTCCAAGAACTCGAAGATATGAACCAAAGCATTCAGGCAGAGAATGTGGAACTAAGAAGACTCCTAAAAGAAGCAGATAAGGAGAAACAAAGGTTGAATCATCAATTACAAGCCAAAGAGGAGGCCTTGGAAAAGTTGCAGCATAACAAGCCTAAGGTGAAAAGTGATTCTTCAGTTTCATATCATTTTTATTATGATGATTTCGCTGTTTTGACAAACATACTACAGGAATTGGATCAAAATTGTTGAAGAAAATGGGGTATCAAGGAAACGGCCTCGGCAGTAATGGCCAAGGCATTGTGAATCCCATCAAAGTGGAGGAATTGCCTCATTATGAATGACTTGGATATGTCAAAAAAGATGTTGGGAAATGCTCCAAGACATAAATTTACTAACCAACGACAGATGATGAGATCACTTCATCACAATCCAGTGATAGTGAGGATTCCATAGGGAATTATTAGAGGCATACCAGAAGTAATCATTCGAAGATGATCCAAAAGTTTTGGAGGAGAAAGAATCATTGTGGTCATTGTAGCAGGATGGACACGAGAGGGTCACATTTCAGATACCTCATCCCCAAAAAGAACCTATGAAGAAACCAGCTGGTGAAGATGTTCAACAAGTGAATCCGCGATAGGGAGATAACCCATTCACTTTGCCCAGTAAGAGATGGTTTTACTAGATAAAGTAGTTCATCATGGCCGCATTTTGTAAACCATGTGTTGTAATATAATTGTGAAAGTGATGATGTGTTTTCCATCTGTTATTAAAGAAACAATGTTGTTTTGGCCTTTTTGTTGATAATTGGGGTATTATATTCTATTATGATGTAAACTTGAGCAAAGAGTGTGTGTTATAAACTCTTAGAAAGAATGGGGATGTTTGAGTCATGTTTGGTCTTGTATGTAATTTTTAAAACAAAATGTACCATATATTTGCATGGAATGCAAATTATTCAAATTGTGGCTTGAAAAAGGCACATGCAGATTGCATAATGTGTTCGTGCTTTTGGAGGATCAAAATATCCTTAGTGTGGAGGAATGATCCAAGTGGTTCCAGAAATGCTCTAAATTTAGAAGTGGCTTTGGAAAATCTCAAAAATAAAATTTGCTGGATTGAAGTGAAACCAAATTTAGATCGAAGATCTCGTCGCAAGCTTTAAAACAATGCAAATGACACCTCAATACAAGTTCGTATGTGAAAGTTATGGCCAGTTAAAGTTTTGGTCAAACTATGCCCATTAGTAGCCACTAACGAGGCAATAATTGAAACTTCATAGTGATGGTTTACGACTTTTGGAAAATGTCGGAACAGGGTCTCCTACAAAAGCTGCAAAACTGGTCCATTTTGTATATTTTTTATTATATTTAGTCTAACGCAGGGGTTTTGGGGTGGGTCAAAGCCCCTAATGCATTGTAAGTGGGTCAAGGGTAGACCAAGGGTTCGCAAACCATGGGCTAAAATAGTATAAGTAGTTGAACCTTTTTGAGTTGTAAGACAGACTTGGACTAATATTAGTGCAAATTGCGAATTAGCAGATTTGTTTGGGTTTTTTGGAAAGGACTCCTACTGGCTGTATGCACGGAGATCCTCAGTCCTGATGTGTGCGGACCCTGCTGCTATGTGCGCAGGTTGGGTTTTGAGTATTTTAAGAGGATCAGAAGAATTAATGAATGCGGAAGGATGTTGAAATCTCTGAATCTATTGGATCTGTGATATCTGTTTATGTATGCTCTGTGTCATTGATTTAAGCTGTGAAAATACTTGTGTTACTTGTAATTACTGAGATCTAGATCTATTATGGTATGCATTATTCTATATTGAGCTCTGCAAGAAATTGTACTAAGTGCTTATGCTGCGTTGACCATTGATCCGAATTTGTTTATTATACTTGATGCAAGAATAGCTGCGATAGTTGCTTTATTTTCCTATATCTGTTATTCATTGCGATTATACATGATATTGCGCACATGGATGCGGAGGAATTGATAGATCTGGGTTTTGTAATATGTGATATGATATTTTTGAAGTCGAACGTAGCTCTGCCTGACTTACCTACCCTCTCCCAGGGTGCGGAAACTTGGTTCTAGCACCCTCCCATACTACTTCAGGTGAGACTTTGGCTTGCGCAAGCAGGCCACTATCGAAAGGGCTAGTAGTATATGGGTTTGTTGGCAAACCTTAACCTCCAAACCTGGGTGAGGACCCCTCGAGCCAAAAAATGGTTCCGTTGCCGAGACTAGGAGCATTTTGAGAGAGGGATCGGGTAATGTTAAGGCCGTACTGGAAACCTAAAAGAAAATAAATTGATGAATGGTTCAAATGGCAAGTTCAGGAATTCGTAGTGAAAGAAAACCGCAATAAGAGGTTGACCACCGAAGAATGGAAAAATAGGTATATTTTCATAGAGATCTATGAGATCTTTTTCGTAACCATTGTGATCGAGCTCCAGGAGTGGCTCGCAAGGTTGGTCGAATTTCAGAAGTGTTGGAAGGATGAGCGGTTTACACAGTGGACCCCAGAATTGATCCAACGGTTAGAAAAGGCTGATAACACCATCACTCATACCATAGACCACTGGGTGGACAGTGTGCTAGGAGGATTCGTGACAGAATTTTCCATTGATCAATTTGTCTCCTACTCCGAAGCAGAGCGAAGATTATTCAAAGGATTTAGGGGTAAGTTTGTGAAGACTTTACCATTTCCGATTAAAATATTACTGTGCGAAAAAAGTATTTTGTGTAGCCATATCGAATGAATGACCGCTGATCTCGACGGGAGTACGACGTGAAGTGGAAAATACTATCGGACCAACCTAGAAGGAGGGAGATCTGTCTACATCCCGATAAGAGAAGCAGCTGCGTAGAGTCCTCTAGCCACACCACTTTCAAACTAGCGTAAGGGTAAGAATTCACCTACACCTCCACCACCAAAAGATGACATGGCTACGCACATGAAATTTCCTACCTTTAAGGGTGTAGGAGATGAGGACATGGAGCAGTTCTAGTTTGTCGCAGAATCGGTATGGACTGTGTAGAACGTAGCTAGTGACATGGTGAAGAGGGCACAACTGTCCCTTGCCTTCGAAGGAAGAGCTTTGGATTGGTACATGGGATACATCAGACAACATGCAAAATCAACCATCGAAGAGATCAAGAATGCCTTAAAAAAATAGTTCAAGAAGCTAAGTCTTATTCTCAAATAGTGGTTGATCTAAAGGATTTCAAGCAAGGGCCTTCTGAATTGGTATGGGAGGCCGATCAATGGTTGAAGAAGGTGATCAAGGAAGGAGGATTTCAGTACGACAACAGACAACACACAGAGTGGTTCATTGTTATGTTTCTACCTCACTTGCGCGTACCTATGGGTCACCAAACTTTCGAATCACCAGAAAAAACCTTGGAGGTCACTATGAAGTTAGAAGCTATGCCCAGAGATGATACCCAGCTCGGTGTCCAACAGATCCAAGGACAATTGGAGGCAATGCGCATCGAGATCCAGAACCTGCAAAAGGAGCGAGGCGCAAAGGCTAGCCCGGAAAGATGGTGCATACGTTGCAAGACGAATGGTCACACTAAGGATAGCTGCCCGCTGTTAACAGACTACATGCAGGTTGGGGGACCTAGTAAACTGCGCCCTAGGGAAGTGGCAGGACCAAGTGTCCTGGCACTATGGTGCGATGATTTCCACATTGCAGGGCTGCACGACACAAACTACTGTCCATGGCTTGCTGCGTACGTCCTAGAAGTAAAATAGCAATGGTGCAGGTTCTGCAGGTTGGTAGGACATGATGAAAAAAACTTCCAAAATTATGATTTGATGATCGATCGAGGGAATCTCTATAGGGTGCAGTCGAATCCATCCTCACCCAGATCCCTCTCGAGCATAGGGGGTTCCCCAGTAAGGGGCAAGGGAGGCGGAAGAGGTGGAAGCGCAGGTCGGGGATGAGGGCAACTCATCTGTTATAACTATGGAGAGGTAGGGAATTTTTTTAGGGACTATCCAAACCCTACAATACAGACATGCCAGTATTGCAGGCAGCTGGACCATGTGATTGAAGATTGGCCAGTCTTGATAGCGAATATGCAGGAAAATTAGCTGACACCTACGCAAAATGTGCAAAGGGTTAAGGCAGAACTATGAGACAAGGATCCAAGCATGAATGTCATAACACGTAGTAGGATGGCCACCCGAGGGGCCTGGGGAGAAAACTGCAACTGAGCCTCTGATCTGGCCAGAAGTTAGCAAATAAGAAGGTTTGGATCTAAAAAAGGAGAAAGAAAAATTTATCGCAGCTCGCAAGGACTTTGCCGAGGCAGAGGCATCTACTTCGTAGCCACGTGAGGATCTCAAGGCAGACGAGGAGGTCAAACCCTTTTTAAAAGCATGTATGAAGTTGTTGAGCAATGTGAGGGTTGTGGAAACTCTTCAGGCATTGATAGATAGTTGCACAACATGACCTATCCTCCCTTCGAAAGTCAAGGACATACATAAACTCTATAGGTATAAGAAATGCACTGGTAGGGAGATGTGGTTGACTGCGCAGATCAGTGATTATGAGATGCATCAGGTTATTTTGGACCTAGGGTCGAATGCGAATGTAATACCTAAAAAAACTTGGCAACGAATGGGGGAACCTAAGTTGGAATGGTCCACTATCTAGCTGCGTATGGCCAATCAATAGAAGATCATTCCATTGGGAAGACTATCGAAGAATATGGTGGACATCGTAGGGGTTAGGGTCTGGGTTGACTTTGAATTAATTCAGAATGTTGAAAATGCAGACCCCTACCCTGCGCTCCTAGGCTTGGATTGGGCCATCGATATGGGAGGCATTATTAACCTAAAGAAGAGAAGCATGGTATTCTATAATAACGGTACAAGCGTAATAGTACCATTAGATTCGACGGAGGGTGAACGACACACAGAACCAGTGCGTGACGAAGAGGATGTAGATCACATCTATAAGTTGAATATGCAAGATGAAAATTGGATCAACCCCATGGCGGAGGGGGTACTCTACTGGGAAAAGGACAAAGAATGTTTCTCCAACTCTGATGGGGAGATGGAGAACAAGCAAAACCGATTACATGATGTCTCTGCACTAAGATTTATTCGGATCACGAAGAAAATCCTCTGCATCTCCTCAAAGGTAAGAGATCTACCTTATTTCGATGGTTCTGGTAATGTTAGGAACTTTTTGCGGGCATTTGAAGCCGAGGTTCCCCAAGAATGACGACTAGGGGCCAGTAAGCTGGCCATGAAAGGATCACCTGCGCAATGGTTGGTAACGCATGAGGAGGCGTTCCAGGATTGGGAGGAGTGTCAGAATATGTTGATCCTACGATTTGAGGCCCTAGCCGACGTGCAAATCAAAACGTTCCTTGGACCCGAAGATCCACGCGAATATCTAGTCACTTGGTTAAACAATGGTGTGATAGAACTGCCCAAGAGTGGGTTCATATGCTTATTCATGCCCCGAGACCACTTCCCACCACATGGTACTTAGATGCGGAACTCCACCAGCGCACCTGCCACAAGGAGGCTGTGAGGGATGAATTTATGGGAACATTTGGGTTCATAGGTAGGACAGAGGTGCTTAACGTAGCTCTGCAGGACATTGACAATGTAGCATGGGGTGAATTTCACCTGTGTATCACACCTGAAATACCCAATTGGGAGCTGCGGACACCAAGCAGGATCAAATATCACAGCCTAGCTCCAAAAGAAGGTAAAAAGGATCCATGAGAGGGTCCTGACTTAGAATTGAACATGGTGCACACAGATACCGGAGCACTCGAGTTGCGAATGGATAGCAGTGAGACACACCCCATGCTGGCTAAAATTGGGGATGCAAATATTATATATCCGCCAACTCCCAAAACAAAGGGGCAGCTGCGCTCACTTCTTAGCCACGTGGGTTATTACAGGAAGTTTGTTCGGAGATATGCAGTGACCATCGCACCTCTGAAAGATTAGCTCACGAAGGCAGGTCGGTTCTATTACGATGACACAAGCCAAGCAAACATATCTTTGGGTTTGAAGTACTTGGGGCTTAAGCTTGTGTTGGGGGAATATGCGCAGGAAGCGCAGGTGTTTGAACCAAATGTAGAAGGAACTTCAAGTGCACAGGAGGTGCGAAAACTAGCTGTTGGCACAACAACATCTGGTAAAAAGTAAAAGTTACCGTTAAAAGGAGTGGGCCGCTGGTATTTAATGGGGTAGATATTGAGGATTTTTTACCGTTTATCTGATGGTAAGTTCCAAGTCAAGTTTACCCTACCGTTGGATGCTCGCAGGTGCTATATAAAGGGCCAGATAGCTCAAACAAGGGTTCTGTCTCACTTGCATAGCTTGCACCTATCCTCTTTCTCTCGAGCGAGCCTGAGCTATAATATTTCTCGGATCTGCACTGTCCCTCTCATGTTGGATCAACTCCCCCCTGCTGATAGTAGCCACCCAGAGTCAGGATTCATTTTCTGTGCTAGGATGACAACCACTAATCCAGCTGAGCCCTAGGCACCTACTGCCCCAGAGGTTGAGGAAGTGATGGAGATCGGGTTTGAGGATGAAGGACTACCCTTAATGCCGGTCACAAGGAAGGGAAAAGAGCAGGAACAGGGCTCCGGGAAGCCCCCCAAAGCTGCAAAATGGGCTTCAGGGAAGCCTAGGACCTCCTTGAGGCATGTCAGGTCCCCGTAAGCAACACCTTAGGCTCAGGCTGTGCAGAAGGAAGCTCTTCTTACCAATCTAATCAACTGGTTACCTCCCTTCATCTGCCCACGCAGGCCCTCGACCCACACACCAAAGAACCTTGATGGCCTAGTTACCTACCTACAGACACCGCTAACCCCGAGAGAAGTCCCTGACCTGACTGACCCCTGTGAGAAGCTCCATGAAGTTAAATTTGACGATCATGACTTTGAAAATTACGAAGCCTTCCCTGAGCTGACCCTCGTGTTGTACTTAGACACAATTTATGCAGACGATGGGGTCACAGTCATTCCTCAGTTCTGGGTAAGAAGATTGGCTGGATCCAGGCTCTTGAACCTGCTGCATATGCCTCACTTTTTCCATTACTACATCACAGATTGACTGGCCCGATAGCTGCTCGCCCTAGTACAAAATAGTTTCATGTGGATTTGGGATAGGGTCCCCATAGATGTTGCCTTGGTTCATAGAACCATGGGCCTTCCCATGAACAGGCCACACCCTTTGGAGCGTGTGGAAAAGAAATATAAAGGGGACACCGCTAAGTATATGTGTAAGACCTACCATGTGGAAAGGAATACGCAGGGCTTCATCATAAAATCCATTAGTGACCTAGCTATGTAGATGGGCACCATATTACTAGCTTGCAAGCTAATGCGAAAGTTCTAGGTCACAACTGTCCCTCTGTATGTCATTTAGCTAGCCGGTCAATGTGCAAAAGGGGTCTGCCTCAATTGGGCCCAATACTTATGCGACGAGTTCTTAGCCAACGTCCACGAATCACAACAATAGGATAAAGCCTTCTGCTATGCCTGGCTACTATTTCTTATAGCCCTTGTTGCTTGGGAAACCCCTGTGGAGTTATTCCTCCCCGAGCTCCCTCCAGATATGTGCGAAGGGGCCCGGTATGCCCATCTGTGGGATTCCAGGGATGCGCAACGCATATAAGATAACCAAGTCTTCTAGGACCTCTTCTAGAATAGTGTGGCTACAACCACCAATTATCAACCTCAACTATCCCCCACAGTCTATGACAAGTACAAGAGTATCACATCATTCCAGGTTACCATGAACAACATTCAAATCCGCAGTCACAGGGACAAAACCTGGACATCACTTCCTTATATGGTAGCAGACGAGGAAATTGATAATGTGATTACGTTATGGCCTCCCACCTGTAATATAGGCTTCAAAACTAGCGTAAGGGGCATCGCTGCTACTAGCACTACGCAGGTACCCCCACTTGTTACCACTAAGGAGACTGGAAGCACAGGGAAAGATTCCGGTGTAGCGATGAAAAAGGACACACAACCACCATAGGCCACCATGAAGAACACCAGAGCTGAGACCCAGGTTGAGTTGCAGCTAGGCACGAAGGAAGTTAATGTCGGATGTACGAAACGCACAGGTGAGCCTATCAAGGGACCCCGAAAGAAGCAGCACGTCCAGTGGAAGGAACGAGATGAGATGGTTAAGTTGACAGATGGGGACCTCGAACAAATCGTAGATGTTGTTACATTGGCCACAGAAGAAAAATGGGCCACGTTAGAGGAGCACTAGAAGGTTGCGATCAGCACTATCCTGGAAGAGCTTCGAACCTTGCAGCTAAAGACAGACACCATTCAGACTAGCATGGTTCAGGGACGAATTCCCTTGGCATCTAGCATTACAGCACTAGCCACGAAAAAGTTGCCTCTGTCCCTTACCTAGTTCCACCCTTGTGGTTAGTACCCAGACCAAGAGATCCAGCTTCAAGCAGGTCTAGGGGTGCAGCTGAATCTTTCCAAGCTACCCCATGCAGCATTACAGGTTCTCCACTCCGCAGTGTTTCAGGAAATTCACCACCGGGACTAGCAAGTACACCACCAACTAGGTATGGCTGAATAGACCATCGCACAACAAAAAACAGAGGTACTCTTTGCTGTCGGGTAGCAAGTATAGCTCAAAACTTTGATCCACCAGCTCTGCATAGAGGTTACAGAGGAAATACTGGCCGCAGCCACCCCTTGGGCTAAAGTGGAAGGATTGGTTGCAGCATTGAAGGCTTCCAGGAAGGAAATGCAGGTTATTAAGACACAGTTGGAGCAGCAAATCTCTAACTTACAAGCCAAAAAACAACCTGAAACACCCCTAGAGGTACGAGCCCAACACGCTATGTTAGTGACCGAGGCTACCAACACTATTATAGGATAGATTGCTAAGGGCACCCAGTTACTCGAGGATGGCATGTAGCTTTGGACCAAGGTCCAACACGATCCAGTCCTCCAAAACCTTAATCAGGACTTGCGACCAAAGGAGGAAGATTTCTAGCAGATCGAGGCTACATTACCTACCTTGGTCCATGCACAACGTTTTGCGTGATTGCAGACCAGTAACACCCTCCAAGATGAGATCGAGGGACTCCGCCATAAGAAGCATGTTATCAGGGAAGGCTTGAAGCCTTGGGCTACTGCAGCCCTCCAACTCTCACAAGATGTAGATGGTGCTGTGAAGCGACTAAACCAGACACAAGAGAGTGTCACGGCTGCGACAAAGGGACCGACCTCACAAAAGCTTGTAGATATTGCACAGAGCGCTGTTGCCCAGAGTCAAGAAGTGTTGCCCTCGTTGGTTGCACATGTCAATGCACTGCATGTGTAGGTTGAGGCCCCACCCCCACAGTGACTCGGGATGAGTCACAAGATTGTGTTGGGGGACTGTTGGAACAGGGTCTCCTACAAGAGTTGCAAAACTGGTCCATTTTGTATATTTTTTATTATATTTAGTCTAATGTAGGGGTTTTGGGGTGGGTCAAAGCCCCTAATGCATTGTAAGTGGGTCAAGGGTAGACCAAGATTCCACAAACCACAGTTTGTGGACCATTGGATGCGTAGGCTAAAATAGTATAAGTAGTTGAACCTTTTTGAGTTGTAAGACAAACTTGGACTAAGGTTGGTGCGAATTGCGAATTAGCAGATTTGTTTGGGTTTTTGCGAAAGGACTCCTGCTGGTTGTGTGCACGGAGATCCTTAGTCCTGATGTGTGCGGACCATGATGTTGTGTGTGCAGGTTAGGTTCTGGGTATTGTGAAGGATCGGAAGAATTAATAAATGCGGAAGGTTGTTGAAATCTCTGAATCTATTAGATCTGTGATATCAGTTTATGCATGCTCTATGTCATTGATTTAAGCTATGAAAATACTTGTGTTACTTGTTATTACTGAGATCTAGATCTATTATGGTATGCATGATTCTATATTGAGCTCCGCAAGTAACTATACTAAGTGCTTATGCTGATTTGACCATTGATCTGAATTTGTTTATTAGACTTGATGTAAGAATATCTGTGATAGTTGCCTTATTTTCCTATATTTGTTATTCATTGCGATTATACATGATATTGCACACATGGATGTGGAGGAACTGATAGATCTGGGTTTTGTAATATGTCATCTGATATTTTTGAAGTCGAATGAAGCTCTGCCTGACTTACCTACCCTCTCCTAGGGTGCGGAAACCTGGTTCTAGAACCCTCCCATACTACTTCGGGTGAGATTTTGCGCAGGCCACTTCCGAAAGGGCCAGTATTATAGGGGTTTGCTGGAAAACCTTAACCTCCGAACTTGGGTCAGGACCCCTCGAGCCAACAGAAAAGGAAAATTGTTTGCATACTTAATTTTTCTAATGACCATAAAAATCCACTCATGGATTTTTGAATAATTTATTTTAAAAAATTTAAAGGAATATATATTAATGGGGTGGAATGCCACCACCCCCGCCAACTGCTCATGTATTTTTATATTGTATATGAAAAAAAAACAAAGGCCAACGACCATATGTGTTAATGGGAGCTCGACGGGATTCGAACCCACCCGACTCGGTGGGTCAGCCCGTCAACAGGTGGCTCCAAATTTAATACCATTACCAATGGCCCAGACAAAAATGTAACACAAATGCCTCCAAACCAAAACCATGTCAAAAAAATGATTCCAAGGTCGGGATTTGAACCTATAACCATCAAAAAAATTATAGAGCTGTCAACCAAGTAACCAATGGCCAATTTGTTGAAATTAATGGCGCCCAATGCATATATAAAATCGACTTTTCCATTTGACATAAGGAGGAGAGGAGCACATGTAGAACCCAGAGGATGAATTGTGCCCAGGAGAGACACGATTTTTGAGAAACATATTCTAGGGGAATATTTCCTAGAATATTCCACAGAATGTTCCATGTAGAATCAATGAGGAATCTAAAATATTTGCTAGAGGGAAAAATTTCACAGTCTCAGATTCATGCCAAGTTTATACTCAAATGAACCAGACTTTCACAGGGAACGTGATGGTGTGATCTATTTCCTCATTTGAGAAAAATCTATTTAGTCAACTTTCAGGGAGGAATATTTTGGGAATCATGAGGAATCTAAAATATTCCTTAGTGGCCAAATTTTCACAGTTTTAGAACCAGACCGAGTTTATATTAATTTTACTCAGGTTTTTGCGAGAAGCGCAGTGGTGAAGTCAGATTTGTCATCTAAGCAACAAAATTCTAGCCCACTAGTGAGAAGGAATCTTTGGGAGAATCTTTGAGACTCTCGAGGTTCCAGATTTTGACCGAGCCATAACAGGGTCGAGTTTATAGTCATTTGACATGATTTCGCGCCAGGAATTCAATAGTGTAGTAATTTTCCTTTTTTTCAATAGGGGTGTGCATTTTTAGGCCATCCCTAGAAGTGGATATATAAGGTGCCTTTTGTACATGCATGTAATTTTATTTTTGCTAAAGATTAATGAAACCAACCTCCCCACTTTGAGTAGAGCTCGGAGATGTATCCCTCACTAGGTGAACTTGTAATATTCTTTTTTCAAAAATATCACAAGTCTGTGCCAGAGATGGAATGTGGGGGCATTTACCAGATATGTCACCTTCTACATAAGGTTGAGATCCAAAGGATTTCTGGCCCTTTGCATACTCTTTCTACAGATATGTGAAATTTCCTAGTAGGAACGACTAGCAACCCAAGCCTGGAAAACACATTTCCCAGGAATGGAGGCAGCAGGATTTAATCCCTGGTCTGGGATCCTTTGAATATATCTATCTAGAGCTGAAATCCAAGAGTGGGCTAAAAACAAATGTCTCTAGGAGCTTAAGACAAGTCTCCTTTTCCTATTTATCTTCATAAAATGCCCAATGGAGAGGGCTGCATCAACAAATGAACATGTAATATCATAGCAGCGTTATATGAGAGAGCCAACGTGCATGAAACTGTAAATAGTCATTGAATATATATATCAGCAAAGAAAATAGACAAATACTTGAAGAGTCACTCACTCAAGCTGAGCAAAGAACCCCTCAATGGCATGCATATGGAAGCATATCACAATATTTCTACACAAGAATGCTTATGACTAAAACTGCGCAGTCAATAGATGGTAAGGCTGCATATATAATGTCAATACATGGATATGGAAGTATAAGCTCAAAGAAATATGGGGGAGCAAGATCTCAACCCCTGAAATGAATAATACATCAATCCTTGGAAGGATTGGCTGAAATGTACAAAAAGGAAAAATGTTAGAGTTTCTACCTCTAAACTGGGATAGCACTGCAACTCAAAAAATGGATGGAGATGGCTGAAGATGCTACATATTCTGAATAGATATCCTCCAAGGGATATTTCAAGAGAGAGGCTGATCCAATCCCTAAAGATCTCTCCCTCCAAACTAGTGGTGCAAACGCCACTGCAATTCTGCTCAGAAATTACGTAGTCAAAGGAAGGGACTACACTGTGAATGATGAGAGGAGTTAGGCCTGATGCAAATATATAGAAAATGGATCTGAGATATCCTCTAGTGGCCTCCCGGATGCAAAGAAGCTCTCTCCTCTAAAATCAGAGCTCTGAAAGTGATGCTATGGAAACCTCCACTGCAACCCAGCAACACAATGTTGCCTGCATTGCTGAAAACACTGTACTGAAGGGAAATGCTTTGGACTTGAACCGGAATGTGGAGGAGCTGAAGTACAAACCTTCAATAGGCTTCTCAAGAAGGAGGGAATCCTGAACAAGAGTTACCTTGTGCTAAACAACACAACTATCTCAGTTATGCAACTGAAGAGAGCAAGCAATTCGAAATATTAATTCATGAATGAGCAAATGGTTGCCTTTTCCTCCTTTTATGCCAATGAAGGCTCCTTGGCCATGGACCCCACACATTGGCGTTTTGATCCAGGTGGATATTGGTGGTCACCCGCCTATTCCACTTGGGGCTCCACCTTTGTCTCTTTCAATTTTTCAGTTTCGGCACAGTTTACTATTTTTAGCAGTTTTTCGGGTCCTGAACTTCCGGAGCCGTTTTGAGGCCCTAAACGACATTTTTTGGGAAAACGGAGAGCAACATGGGTCCATGGACCGATGTTTCTCATTCCAAATTTGTAATCCTTGGATAGATATTTCTAACGAGGTATGGTACGCGTCAAACGGAGATCGTATGCCAAAGTTACGCCCCTGGGAAGTTGAAACACCAATTTACCCAAACGGGGCCCATAGTTTTGGCGCTTCATCTCCTAGGGTTAGGGTTTTGGCCGTTTAGGATTTCCCATTGTTTCTAAATAATAAATAGGCCCTCGAGCCTCATTGTAACTCAGTTCAGAGGCCTGTAGCCACCACATCTCTTCTCAGAGATAGCTACCAGCGCTCTAGCTAGTTTTATTTCCATTATGTCTGTAAGCAAATTTCAGTTCTTTGATATTAATGAAATGAAGTGTTATTTCCACTGCATCTCTGTATTTATGGTTATATGTTTATTCTGTTGCGTTCCTGCATAAATCCGGATCAGTGGTATCAGAGCGGTTTGCTTTTTCTCGATCCTTCTTTGCATGTCCCCAACGAGGTCGGGGTATAAGGAGCTAGGGCTTGATCTGGTGGAACCTTTGCAAGATCAGCCTCGCAAACCTCGACGGATGCCCATGGGGGATGAAAATAAAGATGAGGGAGCAGGAGATCCTATCAAAATATTGCTCGAGGAGGCCCTCGAAAAACAAAGGAATGCGATGATGGACAACTTTGCTCAGATCCTTCAACGACTACCCACCGGCGGCGCATCTGCATCCAGCAGCCACTCTGGAGGCACGACTCCTTTTAAGGTACAAGTAAATTTTGACATTCCCATATTTGAGGGTCAAATAGACGCAGATGCTGTAGATAGATGGTTGAATCTATTAGAAGGATATTTCTCGGTTCATGACTTTTCAGACCGGGAGAAGATTATTTTTGCACTCCTCAAAGCTACCCCCCATGTTAAGGACTGGTGGGAAACCTACTGTGAGAACAAGGACCAGACAGAACCCTCTCTGTTCTCGGCCATACCAACTTGGAATTCTTTTCGAGACGCCGTCAAGGAACAGTACTATCCTGTGGGGAGCTATGAGGACAAGTACATACAATGGACCACGCTGCGACAACAAAGGGATCAAGATGTGCATGAGCTGACGAATCTGTTCCATACCCTGCGCACAAAGTTGGGTATCAAAGATTCAGAGAAAAATCTGGTGCTAAATTATCGCAGCTATCTACAAAGATACATTCAGGAGGAAATGGAGTTCCTCGACATCTCCTCGCTTGGTACGACATACCGGTATGCTGCCAAGATTGAGCAGAAATTCAAGTAGAAGAAGCGAGACTTTGGATTTGCGAATCAAAAGCAAGGGAAAGGTGCTTCCAAACCGCAGAACAAAGGACCGAGCCAAGGCATGGCGGCTAAAGACAACTCATCGAAGCCACAAGAAAAGAACAGCACCGCAAAGCCAAAGAAGGACACGGGAAAGTGGTGTGAGTTCCATAAGAGCTCCACTCACAACACAAGTGAGTGTCGGGCCAAGCAGTCGCTAGTGGCCGAGATGAGGGCTTCTGAGTCAGATGCATGCTCTGAATCCGAATCAGAACCTGAAAAGGCGAATGAAAAAGGGAAACAGATTATTGATGCGGAGCCCAACGCCACTGTTGCCACTGCAAAGATCCAAAAGGAGGAACCGGAAGATCCAGAGGAGGAGGAACGTCTCTTCCACTCCCGGATGTGGGTAAAGGGCTCCCCGGTACAGTTCATTGTCGACAATGGGAGCCAAAAGAACCTCATTTCAGCAGACGCCGTGAAGCGGTTGGGCTTGCCGACCACAGCTCACCCACATCCATACACCATCGGGTGGCTTCACCAGGGACGAGATCTCCGCGTCAGCCGGCAGTGTCGCCTTCCCTATAGCATCAAGCCCTTCACGGATGAGGTATTATGTGACGTTGCTCCTATTGATGTTTCTGATGTATTATTAGGACAACCATACTTGTGGAAGTGTCATGCTATGTATGAGTCTCGACCACATGATGTTATTGTTACTTTGGGAAATAAGTTGTACAGGATACCAGAGGTACCACCTCCTGCCGCTATCTCTTTGGTTACTGCAAAACAATGCAGTAAGCTCATTTCCCAAACCAGGAAATTCGTTTTCCTGATGATCCGCCCCCAGGGCAAGAAGAAGACGGTGGCCACGACCTCCAGACAGGGCTCCTCTGCACAACAACAACAAATGGATAAGGTTGTGGAGGAGTACGGGGACATATTCACCTCACCCATAGGGGTTCCTCTGCACTGTCAGGTCAAGCACCCGATTGATCTGACCCCAGGTGCGCCGCTACCTAATGGACCGATCTATCGGCGCTCTGTTCTGGAGAATGATGAAATCAAGAGGCAGATTCAGGAGCTGTTTCAGAAAGGTCACATCAGACCAAGTTCATCGCCCTGTGGGAGCCCGATCGTGTTGGTACAAAAGAAGGATGGGACGTGGAGACTCTGTATTGACTATCGGGCGCTGAACAAGATCACTGTCCGGAATAGGTACCCAATCCCACTGATTGATGACCTTCTGGACCAACTCAAAGGTGCAAAATATTTTAGCAAGATCGACCTGAAGTCTGGGTATCACCAGGTACCAATTGAACCCTCTGATGTGTGGAAGACTTCCTTCAAAGCCAAGGAAGGCCTTTTCGAAGGGCTGGTGATGCCTTTCGGGTTGACGAATGCTCCCGCAACCTTCATGAGGATGATGGACGACATCTTGCAACCATTCACCAACTCATTTGTAGTGGTGTACTTGGATGACATTCTGATCTTCAGCCAGACTTGGGAAGGGCACCTTCACCACATCCGCCAAGTCCTCCAAACACTGCGGCAACACAAGTTGTGTGCCAATTTGGAGAAGTGCACTTTTGGCATGACCCAGGTTCAATATCTAGGGTACATTATTGATGAGAGGGGGGTGCATGTGGATCTAGCCAAGATCCAAGTCATTCAGGATTGGCCAGCCCCAACCACTATAACAGACCTTCGCAACTTCTAGGTCTTGCTAATTTCTACCGAGGTTCGTGTTGGGATTCTCTCATATCACTTGGCCCTTGAGTCAAGTCACCAAGGGAGGAGCGAGAGCAAAATTCTTTTTGTTGAAACCTCAAATGTGGCTGTCTAATTGAAAATCTCCTCCTCTGCTCAGCCTACATAGGCTCACTTCTTACTGTGTGACTTGGCAACACCATTTGAGACGAGATAGATGCCTCGACATATTGGGAAGTATTATCAACAAAATAATTCAAAGGGTGGCTTCACAATGAGACATTGTCTGACACAGTTCGCAAGTACCCCACATATGACAAAGAAATGTACTCCATTGTGCAAGCTTGTCGACAATGGAAGCATTACATTTTGGGGAAGGAAACAATCATCCACACAAACCACAGGCCCCTGCAGTTCATACAGACACAAGGGAAGTTGCAGAATGATCGCCATCAGAAGTAGTCCACATATCTGCAACAGTTTCATTTGAACATCAAGTACAAGAAGGGTAGCACCAATCATGTTGCAGACTACCTCAGCCGACCACCGATCGTGGCGCTCACCACTGTGCTCAACTCTTGTGGGCATGAGACTTCTGATTGGCCACTTCTCTATGAGAATGACCCAGAATTCAGCCACACTTACCAGGCACTCTTGGGGGGTACGCAAGTTCCAAATTTTCACCTTCAAGATGCATTTTTATGTCACATGGGACACCTTTGTGTTCCTTCAAGCGAGCGTGCCAAGATGATATGGGAAGCACACTACAGTCGAGTCAATGGGCATTTCAGGGTCGAGAAAACAGTAGCAATCTTGCAGAAGTATTTCTATTGGCCGAACCTTTGAAAGGATGTCGAGAAGCACATCAGATCCTGCACTGCTTGTGCCATTGCCAAACTGACCATCAAGAAGCAAGGCCTATATACTCCTCTACCTACCCCTAGTGGACCTTGGGAATCCATCTCCATGGATTACATGTCAGGCCTTCCTTCTACTAAGCATGGAAATGACTGTGTTTTTGTGGTTGTCGACAGATTCTCAAAGATGGCCATTATGACGGCCTACAAGAAGAATATCACAGTAGAAGCCACTGCTAAACTCTTCTTTGAACGAGTCAGGTGCACTTTGGGATCCCACAGTCTATCATATCATATGACGACAACAGGTTCCTCAGCACATTTTGGTCCAGCCTCTGGTCAATGTTGGACACCAAACTCACCAAGTCCATAGCTTTCCATCCCCAAACGAGATGGCCGAGACGAAGGAGGTCGTCAAACGAATGATTGTACACATTGCGCGCGTACAATTCAAAGCATCCATCCATGGAGATAGCCTCCCTATACACAACATAGTTATAATCGAGGCTCGCCACGAGTTCCAGTGGCCAAAACCCCTTTCAGGTGGGGTTGGGATTCCGGCCACTATGTCCTATTGACATCACCTGCCATTTGCGAAATTTGCTCGGAGCCCGATTCGGCTCATGTCTGAGTACGAATTTTACAAAGCAAATGGCTTCATCGAGCGCATTCAACACATCTACCAACGGAGTTCATGATATATTGGACGACGATGCCAATTACAAGCAATGCCATGATCAACAGGGGGCCACACAAATTCCGGGTGGGCGACAAAGTATGGCTACATTTCCAAAAGGAGCGCCTCACTGGAACTTACTGCAAGCTTTGCCCGCTTCGATACAGGTCATACACCATCACCAAGGCTGTAGGGAACAATGCCTTTGAGCTCGGTATTCCACCATTCCTTGGTCAACACCCAGTATTCAATGTGGACCGCCTTCGTCCTTACTTCCCACCTCTACTGGACACCTCTGACATTGCAGAACAACTCACACCAACAGAGTTAAACCTAGACTGCATGGAACAGGCCACCACAGATTGTATCATGGACATGCAAATCAAGAACACTTGCCAATAGAATATCCAACTGTATCGGGTTGTCAAAGCTAGCCAACTCCACCACCAAGGAAAGTGGTTCACCAGACACCAAGTTCAGCAAAAATTTCCTCATCTCATGGAGGAACTTAACGCAATGGGGACCATTACTTCCTAAGGGGGGAGGAATGATCCAGGTGGATATTGGTGGTCACCCGCCTATTCCACTTGGGGCTCCACCTTTGTCTCTTTCAATTTTTCAGTTTCGGCACACTTTACTATTTTTAGCAGTTTTTTGGGTCCTGAACTTCCGGAGCCGTTTTGAGGCCCTAAACGATGTTTTTTGGGAAAACGGATAGATCTTTATAATGAGGTATGGTGCACGTCAAATGGAGATCGTATGCCAAAGTTACGCCCCTGGGAAGTTGAAACACCAATTTACCCAAACGGGGCCCATAGTTTTGGCGCTTCATCTCCTAGGGTTAGGGTTTTGGCTGTTTAGGATTTCCCATTGTTTCTAAATAATAAATGACCTCGAACGATTGTAACTCGGTTAGGAGGGCTGTGCTCACATCTCTTCTCGAGATAGCTACGAGTGCTAGCTAGTTTTATTTCCATTATGTCTGTAAGAAAATTTCAGTTCTTTGATATTAATGAAATGAAGTGTTATTTCCGCTGCATCTTTGTATTTATGGTTATATTTTTATTCTGTTGCGTTCCTGCATAAATCTGGATCACGTTTCTTCCTCCTTAAGAAATTGCGTTGGCTTCCCAAGCAAGCCACACCTCCATCTATTGCGTAGTTTGACTTGGTCAACATGACCTAGCCTCCTTGCAATTATCCCTTTTCACACATGGGTGTGCAAGACTAGCTCTAATGATGCTTCTCTTTCATTTCATGAGGGACTTTATTGATATTTTATTCATGAATGGGTCTCCTTGCCCATTTTATTCTCCTCCTAGCTAAAATAGCCAAAATTAATGTTCCAATTAACTTTATGCTAACTTGGGAACATTACAAAACTCCATTATCAACCTATTGCCCTTTTATTTTCACAGTTTCCTTTCATTTCTACTTATTTCATGTGATATTATTTCATCGTTACATGCTATTTTATATGAAATTCTGTACTTATCCTTGAATTAATAAATATTTGGATCACCATGAGATTCTTTTTGTTATTATATTTCTTCTTGTTCTTCGGGTTTAGCTCTGGATGCAACTTCCAACACTTCTCATATGTAATGGTTAATTTTGAATACATCAACTCATAAATAGAGTTATAATATAGACTATTCTAGAGTCTTTTACATCACAAACACATGGCTAGCCCCCTTTCCATATATAATGGGGGCTGACGCGACATCCTCTCGAACTGTATGTGTGAAGAAAGGAAGGTCAACTTCTGAGTGGCATAAATTTTGCATGCGGACTCCAATTGGCACACTTCCTACACCGTTGGAAATATATTCATGTGTAGAATAGAATGAAATGGTGTTAGGCTAAAGTGAAAAAAAATTACCCTAAAAAAACATCGTCTGATGCCTCAAAATACTCCTAGAAGGTTTTAGACCCCATTTCACCAAACTGGGTCTCGTTAGTAAAAACAGTCCCATGAGCTGATTCCTCCACTTTTTCCACTCCAAATGCATCGAGATGGATGACAAACAATATAATGATGCAATTCGAATCATGGAAGAACATAATAAGCAACATGTTAAGGAGATTAATTGTTTAAAATAAAGAATGTTGGATAAATATGATTTTTTTAAACATGGTTATGATGCATTTCCTTAACAATTAATTGAGAAGGATGAGGCTGTTCAAAAGCTTCAAGAATCTAAGAAGAAACTTGAATTGGAAGTTAATATTCTTCATAAATTTGATATGGAGACAGTTGATGTTAAGGTGTCAAGCTCTCATTCTTCCACACTTGATGATGTTGAATGCCAGAAGCTTGATGTTGACTCATCACATTCCCTTGTCACATCCAGACTTGAAAACCATACTACTGGTATTGGATCTAGATTACTGAGTAAATTGTGATATAATATAGGACGAATTGACAAGAATGTGCAAGGAATTGTTGTTCTTAATAACCCTATAGTGCAGACATCAAGAGTAGGTCATAACTATGATCCTACTACTGCCTCATCACCTACATCCAAATATGAGGTGCCTCCAAATGAAAATGTTGTGGCACCCAATATTGAGTCTGTAAAACCAAAAAATGAGCTATCTACACATCCTCATCAGAATAAATTACCCAAGCATCACCATTCTTTTTCAATTACTAGTTTTGCATTCAGATTGTTATAGAAGAGGCATGAAAGAATGAATTGTGGACTTGTGCCAACCATCACGATCAACTGTGGATGGATCGATGAATGGTCATGGCATCATTTGAACCAATGCTTGCAGAATTCATATCCGCATGTTGCATTAGTTGTTTGTTTTTTATTGCCGCTATTCCCTTAGTTTTCCTTAATGGGAGAAATTTGCTTATAATGAAGACTATTGATTTTCACTCCTTTCGTAGTTGTGTTTTTAAGGGGGGGAATTAGATGGTGACATATATTTTTTCTTTGATCAGTGTGATGGTGATGATGTTCAGAAAAACTTCATGAGTGTTGTTGTATGAAGTTTGAGTTGAATTTTCCATAATTACATGCCTCATTGTTTGTTTGTTGGTTGATGGTGTTGCTTCTCTTTGAAGCCCTTTGTCTTGGTTCTTTACTGACACCTATTTTATTTGAAGCATTTTTTTGGAGAAGTTGATAGTGTTTACCACCCTTGTGCCTCTGCAACAATCCTACTTCAGAGATTGACCGACCTCATTGAGGTTTCATGGCTCTCATCTTCAGAATTTTGGTGATTTAGAATATCTTACTCCTTTATTGGTGTAGGCCTATGTTCTTTCCATTCAGTGGATCATTATGGGATCTACAATTTCAGCTCCATGATAATTTGAGCATTGGAATCTTTTTCTCTTTTTGGGGGGAGTTTTTTCTTATGGGTTTTTCTTTCTTCCTCTGCTTATGCAAGTTTGCACATGGGTACCTAATCAGACCTTGTTGATGGGACCCATTCTTTGTTTTCTTTTTTAGTCACTCTCTATGTTTTGCTTAAGGGGGTGTGTTAGAGTTAATTTTTCCAACGCTTTGAACATTTCCCTATGAGCTCACATAGGGACCCGCATTTGCCCAATTTTCGTATTTATCCTTAACCGAAAATGGGCCTCCTCCATTGCTATATAATTGAGGCTTTCTATGTACTTTGACATAACAATATGGGTAATAAAATATTTTTGCATCCATCAATAATTTTTTTTTTTTTATAGTGAGCCATTACAATTTCGAGTAGAATTGTGATTTATTACTATGGATAACATTTTAAATGCATAAATAGATTCATTGCCCTAAAAAGCCTATGAGGCACTTAAAAACTTAAACTTATAGTTCTTAAAAACATCATTTAAATTTTGAGCAGAACTAACCAGAGAAAATGCTTGGAAATGTGTAATTTCATCTATTAGTTAGACTACCACATATCACTACGTACTAATATTATAACTCGTCTATTACATAGACATTTATCTTCCATTAATTAACATCTTGAAATTAATAATTGTATAATTAAATTATTTAATGGTGAAAAATAAAAATAACATTATTATTAAATGTATTATTACCAATATAGATCCATCTTAGCCATTATTCTAACAAGAGCCTAGAGGGATCAAATCCGTTATGGTAAAATCCTCTTTTAGAGTGAAAAAAATGACTAAAAGTTTTGCAAACAACATAATTGATCCCGGAAACCTAGTGCATCTATATTTAAGATTTATTTATATTAATTATAGATGTATACACACATCACATGTAATTTTTCATTGTTTAATTACATTTTTGAAATTTTTGAATGCATAAAATGAATTCAATGTGGGAACTTGGATTGTATATGCTACACAACTTAAACTTACAATTTAAACACATAGTAGCTTGATTTCAAACAAATGGACCGAAAAATATACTTAAAAAAATGGCACAATGAGAGTAAAAATGTTTTAGTCATTTTTTTTCAATTGTTTTATATAATGTATATATAGTTTTCTTTTAATTGTATATAATATAAACACATTTTCATATTTTATTTGTGGACTATATTGTCCATAAATGATTGTTCTGTTATTAATTTTTTTTAAATACACTGCAATATTAATTAAACCTTCATATTAAAATATTTTATTTATGGACTATATTGTCCATATCAAAATGATTGTTTTGTTATTAATAATTTTTTAAATACACTACAATATTAATTAAACCTTCATATTAAAATATTTTATTTATGAGTCACTGAAATTTTTAATTATTGGCTTTTAAACTTCTGTGGTGATCATTTTTCAAGATGCTTTCCGGATTATCCACAGTATTGAGGAACATGTGTCATAATTAATATCTTAACTTATTAATTATTAATAATATTTTTAAAATACTACATATTTATTTGATAAAGAATTAAATGAATTACATATCTGCTTAAAATTTTTAACTTTTAATTATTTCTGTTTAAGCTTTCACATTAAAATAATTTTTCATTTACTTTCTCTCTATATACATATGGATGAAGTTGATCTTGAAATAATTTGTCAGCATGCATATTTAAAAACATTATTCAGTAAAATATTTTAAAAAAGATATTTACGTTTTACATTGAAATATTTTCAATTAAGTATAGGAATTATACAATAAGAATTATACAACTTTTTCCTACTCAAATATAAAAATATAAGTTTTTTTAAAACTTATGGTTACTTTATTTTTCTAATATATTCATTTTTGTTTTTTATTATATATATATATATATATATATATATATATATATATATATAAGCCCAGTAAAGTTATATGACATGGTCCATATATATATATATATATTAAAGGACACATGTCATATAATTTAAATGGGCTTAATGGTTAAGAGCATGTGTTTCCTATTAAAAATTCACACATTCAAAATTGAAAAAAATAGAATATGTCTATCATCCTATACTTAAGAAATAGGTCCTTTATAATTAGATTATATATATATACACTCACACTAAATGTAAAATAAACCTCTCAGGTCAATTATATTATATCTTTCAACTTATTTAAAAAAATATTTATAAAAATATAAATTAATAAACACTAATATTTATTAATCCCCTTTTCAGTTTTACAAATATCCGAACTTTTTCTATGTTTTATCTTTGTCGACTTATGTTCAATTTAAGGTTCGTTTTAACTTTTACAAATATCTCAACTTTTTCTACTTTTTATTTTTTTCGCCTTGGGTTTTTCAAAAATTAATTGACTTAAGAGAAGTCAATAGAAATTTCCATCCCACACGGCTGATGGAAAGTTTAACTTTTATAAATATCTCAACTTTTTCTACTTTTTATTTTTTTCGCCTTGGGTTTTCCAAAAATAAATTGACTTAAGAGAAGTCAATAGAAATTTCCATCCCACACGGCTGATGGAAACACGTGTGGCCATTTCTACCCTCCACGTATGATAAGTGTGCTTCACGTTCACGTAAATAAAGCAACCGCACCGACGCTCTGGAAAACCTCGGCTTCCGTGTTTGCATTGTCTTACGCCTTTTCTCCCGCGATTCGAGCGTTATTGCCCTCTTTGCTTCATTCACCCGCGAATTGATCGTTAAATATGCAGTGTTTCATGTTTTCAGTGTCGCTTTCTTTGCATTCTCTTCCCCGCCTCTTCCTTATTCTCTTCCCCCACATCAACACATGGAGGCATTTGATGGCGACATAAAACGTAGGAGGTGTCACTGTTCTATTGGCTGCATTTCCCAATCCATTGGTTGTGTCTTTCATGCCCAATTTCTTACCTGCAAGGAATCAACAGTTCAGTTGTTGATTGAAATTCAAGTTCTTTCAGGGATTGAATTTAATGTTGTTTCCGAGGATTATTTGATGGGGGACTTTCCGTTGTACAGTTTTATAGATTTAAAGTATTGATATGATGAAATTAAACCCCACACAAACTCATTAACACTTATGAATCAAATATTATATCTTAAGCCTATGTTATAAGGCTAATATTTGGGCCAACATTAAAGACATCCTTCATTCAGGTTTTTTTTTTAATCTATCTACTTTTTTGCTAGACCTTTCTCTATCCTTTTTTCTTTTTAATGATTTGAATTGGGTTCTCATTTTTTAGAAGTTGAGACAAAATATAGCAATAGTTGCTCAATCTCCCATAAACAATTAAAGAAAATTTAAACTTCAATATGAGATTAAAGAGTTAAAAGAAAAATTAAATAACAATTTGGATATAAGTGGCATAGAGAATAAATTAGACATCAAACTTATTAAAGAGGAAATAAATAAACTAATTGACCTACATGATATAAAAGAGAAGACACATGAAGAAATCTTAGAAATAGAAAAAGAATAATAAAAAATAAGCTACAAATTGAAACAACTTATCCCATAGAAGCAAGAAGGTTGAGAAAGATACTCAAGCATAAAAATAGATTGATTAGTGTTGGGGTAAAATGTTGTGATCATAAATTTGGAATACTCAGTAAATATCCTAGCCTAAAAGGGACAAGAATATTTATAATCGATGATCTCATTCAAGCAAACCAATATTAATTAAGGAAAGAGGTTCAAAAGATAAAGGAAGGAAAAAATGAAGGAAAAAGGGTAATAATTAGAAATAGAGAAGCTACTATTAGGGTCAGAGATGAAAATGAGAGTGGTAAATAGGAATTTGAAACAATTTCGATTATATTTTGCAACTATTGTGGGTTGCAATGACATAAAGGCCCTAGGTTAAGTTGGGTCCTGAGTGAAATTGATATTTTTTTCTTAGTAAAAAATTGGGAACATGATGATTTTAAGGTACTATTTTAGCGGCTACAATAATTGGTGATTCACTGGTAGAACCTCAGAATCTCAACTTCGCCTTTGTTTAAGATGTAGTAATGCCTTGTTGAGGTGTCGTCTCGAGCCCATCGGTCCCACTAATGTCTCCAAGTTACACTTTGACACAACCACAATCATCAATAAGAGCATCTTCAAGCGAGGGTGGTTGAGTGTCAACCAAGGGAGTGTAACCGAAAGGTGGCCTGAAAGATGGATGGTGAGGAGATAAAGGAGGAATGGGGGGAGGTTTGTCACTAGCTTGTTGGGAGGTTTCAGGGCAAGGATGAGCGTTAGTGCCTACCATTTCGCAAGATGCTAGCCCCTCCTTCTAGTGCAAAAATCTGTTGACGAGCTGAAATGTACCGCCAATAACTAGGGGATCTCCCCGGTGTAGGATCTCAACCAAATCCCATAACTGTTGGAGGTACATTTTATCCCATCAACAGGTCTCTCAAATAGATTTTTTTGTTCTATGGCCGGCATGGAACAAGAAATACTCTCAGAGAGTAATTGGAGGTATAACTTGTTATATAAGAAATAATGTTTCCCATCACACTCAAATTCATAAGATAAAGTCCCTCAATTGATATATTTGGATTGAAATATTTGACACTTATATCGGAATTTATTATTTTGCAACTATCAATTCTACCTTCTTAGTCAAAAATTAGGAACATGATGGTTCTAAGGTCCTGTTGTAGCAACTACAACAATTGTGATTCACTGGTAGAACTGCAGAGTCTCAACTTAGCCTTTGTTTAAGATGTATTAATTCCTTGTTGAAGTATCATCTCAAGCTCATGGGTCCCTCTAATTTCTCCAAGTTACCCTTTGACACGATCACAATCATTAATAGGAGCATCTTAAAGCGAGGGTGGTTGAGCGTCAACCAAGGGAGTGTCACCGAAAGGTGTCCTAAAAGAGGGATGGTGAGGAGATAAAGGAGGAATAGGGGGATTTCGGTTACTAGCTTGTCGGTAGGCTTCAGGATAAGGGCGGGTGTTAATGCCAACCATTTCGTAAGATGTTAGGCCCTCCTTATAGCGCCTAAAATCTATTAACGGGATGAAATATACCTCCAACAACTAGGGGGTATCCACAGTGTAGGATATCAATTATATACCCTAGTTTTTGTTGATACATTTCATCCCATCAACATGTCCCTCACATAGATGGATTTTTTCTATGGTTGGCATGGAACAAGAATTCTTCTTAGAGAGGAATTGGAGGTATAACTTATATAATAAATAATGTTTCCCATCACACTCAAATTCAAAAGATAAACTCCCTCAATCGATACATTTGGATGAAAATATTTGACACTTATGCTAAGAGGATTTATATCACAATTTGTTATTTTGCAACTATCAATTCTACAGTTTGTGAGAAAAAAAATCTAAATAAGAATTACCTTATAATACCCTAGAACAAGATATTCATAATCTAAGCAATGAAGGTAATATCCTCTTGTTAAGATACTCCCATGCTATAATTGATAAGGTAACGACTCCAACCCTATTCCTGTTTTTCTAGATGAGGACCTTGATTAGCTAGCATATTCAAAAGAAAATCGGAAGAATAGATTTAGAATTTGTTTGGTATTGAGTTAATCAAGCTCTCTAGTTCTTAAGACCTTATAATTTGTAATGGCATAAACAAGTGGCCAAAGTCCAACCATATGACTTGTATTCATGGGCTTGGAAGTAGTGCCAATATATGATATCCATGTCTCCGACTAAATTGTTAATTTTGACCTCTTAAATGACCATGAGCCTGATTTTGATTATAGAACTTTATGTTTAGGACTAAACTTTGACATGCCCACTAGCCACATGCAAGATAATTATGATAGCCAAAAGAACTTACTCTTTCACAAAAGTAAAATGGATCTCTTATTAAAGGATTTAAAAATGGATTTATATCGTTTAACTTATAAGTATAACATTTAACACCTCTATCATAATTTTACTACCACCCTCTCCACTACTATGGTCAAGTTCTCTATCGAGGTGACATATAAAAAGAATAGTAGAACTACCAATCCTATTGTATGATAGTGATTGTAAAATTGCTAGAAATTCGATTGGGGATGCTCCTAATTAAACCTTAAAACTTTATAAGATAAATTTGTACGATGATCTTATTAAAAGAAATAATTTTTTTATATAAATATCAAGTAAGAGAAACTACTTCACCTTTCAAAAGTTGATCAGAAAAAGTTTTGGAGGAAAATTATGATCCGTAAAAATAAAAAAATAATGTGATTCCTTAAAGAATTGGAGTATCTACCTTAAAAACCTTTATGAGTCCCCCAAGTCTAGGGGCACCATTTTTAATTCTTCTATAGAGTACGATATCTTTTCAATGGAAGATATTGGATTTGGGTTTAGAACCTCAATAATGGGAAAGCTAAGGATATTGAAGGCTATCAAGCTAAAATTTTCAATATGGCAGGGATTGTCCTCATCCCTCACATACAGAAGCTCTTCAATTTGGTAGTGAAGCAAGGATTTCCTAACCCCTGGATGCAGAGCCTTATTATGCCTATATTTAAATGTGGGGATAAAATAATTCCTTCTAATTATAGAAATGTTATTATCAACTACATTTTAGCCAAGTTGTATGGAATTATTTTGGAAAAGAAGATTAGCCTATAGTTTGAAAGCCATGGAAAAAGATATGAAGGCCAAGATGTGTCTAGGAGAAATCATTCAATTATTTACCATCTTGTTACTCTCATGATCATTGTATAGGAATTCCAAAATAATAATGCTGACCTCTTCTATTGTTTTGTGAACTTTAGAAAATATTTTTATCATTCTTAAGACAAAGCCATGGAAGATGCTATAGGAGCTAATGGTTCCTCTCAAGTTGAGGGTTGTTGTGAGAAGGATGTATGAGAATATTATTTCCAAGATGAAGACCACGATAATATAATTTACAAGATTAAGACCACTAAGGGTTGGTCAAAAGAAAATAATTTCAATTTCGAAGTCAATCAAGGGTGTCCCTTATCCCCTACCCTTTTTGGAATTTACATGATCAATAAGCTTGAAGAGAATTTAGAAGATGAAAAATTTGTTGGTATCATTCTGACTTGCATCATCATAAATCTTCTTCTTTATGTTGACAATATTGTTCTTTTGGAAATGAGCCATGACGATCTAGAAAATCAACTAAGAATGATCCAATATTTTTTCTCCAATATGGGCATGAATTTAACACTGATAAGACTAAAGTCATGATAATTAAATCCAAAAAAATTATATGTAATAGTTTCACTTATGATAATAGATACTTTGAGGAAGTTCCTTCGTACAAGTATTTGGGAATCAAAATCAATCATTAGCTCAATTGGAATTATCGCATTTAGAAAAGGATAGGTGTTGGAACAGGGTCTCTTACAAGCTGCGAAATTGGTCCATTTTGAATATTTTTGATTAGATTTAGTCTAGCGCAGGGGTTTTGGGGTGGGTCAAAGCCTCGAAAGCACTGTAATGGGTAAAAGGGTAAACCAGGGGTCCGAAAACCACGGTTCGCGGACCATAGGAAAGTCTAGGCTAGATTGCTATAAATAGAGGGACATTTTGTATTGTAAAGAATAGGAATGATGAGCTATTGATGCGAATTGTGGTTTAAGCTATATGTTTGGGTTTTGGGTAAAGGACTCCTGCTAGCTGTGTGCGTGGAGATCCAAGTCTAGCTGTGTGCGGAACCTGCTACTCTGTGCGCAAGTTGGGAAGGGAATTGTAAGGAAGAATTGATGAATGAATGAATAAGAAAGATTGATAGAGAATTGAATCTATGAGTACTCCTGTGCGAATTGTTGGTAATTACTGCATTGTGCATTTTCTATCTTTGAGCTGCGAAGATCTGTGTAAATATGTTTATGGATCTGGATCTATTCTGTTCTGTTTATGTAATGTTGTGTTACTATCATAAAGGCATATAATTATAGATCTAGTGAATGTGGATGTGAATAGAGACCTAATTAACCCTGCACAAAGCAAAGTAATCTCGGAGTTACAAGGCTTAGCTCAACTCTGCTTACCTTACCTATCCTTTTTCAGGGTGTGGAAACCTGGTTCCAACACCCACCCATACTACTTCGGGTGAGACTTTGACCTGCGCAAGTAGGTCACCGCCGAAAGGGCCAGTAGTATAGGGGTTTGTTGGAAAACCTTGCACACCGAACCTGGGTCAGGACCGCTCGAGCCAACAAATGGTTTCATTGCAGGGACCCAAGAATTTTGAGAAAGAATTTGAGTACTAAAAAGCAAATGAAGGAAACCTACGAAAAGCGAGACATGGCAGCGCACTTGAAATTACTTACCTTTAAATTCATGGCCGATGAAGACATGGATCGATTCTGGTTTGTGGTAGACTCGATATGGGTTGCAGAAGGTGTGGTGGGCTATACTGTGAAAAAAGCGCAGATATCCCTAGCCTTTGAAGAAAGAGCTTTGGACTGGTATATGGGGTACGTATCCCAAAATGGGGCTGCATCTATTCAAAAAATTAAGGACAAATAATAGTTTCGGAAACCTAAATCCTACTTTTAGGTGGTAGCCGATGTAAAAGATTTCAAACAGGGAGCAACTGAGTCTGTGTGGGAAGCGGATCAACGCCTAAAAAAAGCTATCTGAGAAGGAGAATTTTAGTATAATGATAGACAGCTTACATAATGTTTCATCACCATGCTACTCCCTCACTTACGCATACCTCTGGGTCACTAGACTTTTGATTCACAAGATAAAGCTTTGGAAGCTACCATGAAACTAGAAGCTATGCCAAGGAAAGATGCTGCATTGGAGGTACAACAGATCTAGGCGCAGCTTGGGGCTATGCACCAGGAGATTCGGGATCTACAACGGGAAGAAGGAAGGGAGGCTGGCATGAAATTATGACAGCCGTCAAGCCACCTGCGAATACGAGAACTTAGTCTAGGCCACTCGGGGTCAGGGGAGCCTAGTCTAGAACAACAGAGCTCAAGTGGATCTACGGTTTGGTACGGGGATAGCCGTGTAGAGGGGCTACGTAATACCAACTGCTACCCATATCCGGGCACCAATGTTTTAGAACCAAAGCAACACTGGTGCTAGTTTTTCCAGTCAGTTGGGCATGAGGAGCAGGACTGCCGAATCCATAATTTAGTAGTAGATTGCAGAAAGCTGCCAGAAGTACAATTAGACCCTGCCTCACCGAAAACCCCCACGTCCAAGGATGTCTCCCCCTCCGAAGGAAGGGACGAGAACCGAAGAGGAAGCGCAGGTCGGGGTCGAGGCCACTTGATATGCTATAACTGTTGGGGCACGAGACATTTTGCAAAGGATTTCCTGGACCCCACATGACAATCCTGCATGTATTGTAGACAGTTGGGCCATACGCTGGAAGATTTTCCAGCCCTGAAAACGAAGATACAGGAAAATTAGCTCCCATCTACGTAGAAGGTGTGAAGGGTCCACACTGAGCTAAGGGGTAAGGACCCAAAGGTAAATGTGGTAACGCATAGCGGATTGGAAGCTAGGGGAATCGAGGAGAAAGATGAAACTAAAACACTAATCCGCAAAGTAGTTAGCAACCAAGAAGGGATGGACCTGGCCAAAGCAAGGGAAACGTTTATAGAAGCTCAGAAGGACTTCCTCGAGACTAAATCCTCTACGTCCACCCGCTCTGAGGACTTAAAGGTAGTCAAGGAGGTTAAAAATTTCCTGCAGGCATGTATGAGACTGTTGCGCAACCCCCATGTAGTATGGAATCTGCAGGCGTTACTAAGAAGCTGCACAACACACACTGCCCTATCCCCCGATGTTAAGGATGTGCATAAGTTATACAAATATCAAAGACACACTGGCAGGGAGATGCGGCTCATAATCCATATCGGAAACTATGAAATGGATAGGGTTATCTTAGACCTAAGATTGGACGCCAATCTATTACCTAAGAAAAATTGGCAAAACATGGGGGAACCAAAGCTGGAAAGGTCCACCACCCAGCTTCGAATGGCCAATCACTAGAAAATAGTACGTTTGGGGAGGCTCTTTGGGATTATCGTGGATGTCGCAGGGGTAAGTGTCCGGGCTGACTTCGAAGTCATTCAGATCGCCAGGGATGCAGACCTCTACCCTTCACTACTAGGATTGGATTGGGCCATCGACATGGGCGGTATCATTAACTTAAAAAAATGAAGCATGGTATTTGAAAATAATGGTACAAGGGTAGTCGTGCCATTAGACCTTGCAGAAGGTAACCGATATATAGAACCCATACCCAAGGGGGGAGATGTGGATTATATCTATAAGTTGATGGCGCAAAATAGGGACAACCCAACCAAGGATGCAGTATTGTGCTACGAGGGGGATATTGAGGGATTGTATGATCCCAGTGAGGAACTAGAAACTTGGCAGAACCAGTTAGGTGAAGCTTCTACATTACGTTGTCTTCGCATCAAAAAGGACTACCTCCCTATGGTCCCAAAGGAAAGGACCCGGACAGAGCTATGCTTGATCAACCACTGCGAAACCACCCTGGGAGAGGATGAGGCCGGCCCATGACCAATTAACAGGCTTCCTACAATAGTTGTAGCCTCAGCAGGTAGCGGCCGCATCCATCGAGCCACCCCTACGGTGACCAAGCAACTAAGGGTCAAGCGGTATATTCCAAGAACAATACCCTTTGGGGCCTTAGTAGGATAGATGGTTAACTTCTCTTGGTCTTGGGTCAGGATTTGTCTAGGAAGAAAGCCTTTGTTGGGGGAAGGTATGCAGTTGTCACCAATAGGTAACCCTAGCGTGACAAGTACGTCAAAATCACTAAGGACACGCAAACTAGTTGTTGGAACAGTACCTATCGGTAAAAAGCAGAAGTTATCATTGGAAGAAGCGACTCATGTGCCTTCAGCAGGATGAGTTATGGGAAATTTTTACTATTATGTGGGGAACCCACCCCTAGTAAAATTTCCTTCTCTATCACATGCTCGGAAGTGCTTAAAAGGGGGCAGGATAGTCTAGTTAAAGGTATCATCTCATTTCTACAACTGGCCTTCCTCAAGCATCTCATGGAAGCATTTGAGCAACAAGCGTCCTCATAACCGCAGTGTCCCTCTCATGTCTAGTCAACCTCCCCCGTCTGATAGTGGTCACCCAGAGTCAGGATTCATTTTTCGTGCAAGGATGCTGGCTACTACCCCTACCGAACCCTCAGCCCCGACTGAGCCTGATGATGAAGAAGTCCTGGAGGTTGAGCCTGAATTAGCACAAGTTCCCCCCCACCCCCCCGATGGTCACAAGGAAAGGCAATGAAAAAGCGCAAAGCTCGGGGAAAACCTTGAAAGAAGTAAGATGGACTTGAAGATCCCCAAGACATGCCAGGCCCCCACCCTCAGAACAAGATGAACAAGAGGGTGCTTTGTCGGCTAACTCGATCAATTGGTTACCCCCTTTTGTTCGGCCACGAAGGCCATTTACATGAATGCCAAAAAAATTGGATGGCTTGGTCACCTACCTGCAAACCCCCCTAACGCCAGGAGAAGTCCCCATCCTCAGTGATCCTTGCGGATGCCTCCATGAGGTCAAGTTTGATGATCATGATTTGGCGGACTATGACGCCCTCCCAGAATTGGCCCCCACCCTATACTTTGATACAATCCATAAGGATGATGGAATCACGGTAGTACCTTAGCATTGGGTATGCGGCTTGGCAGGATTCAGACTTCTGAATCTACTCCGAATGCCCCACTTTGGCCATTACAATGTCACAGATTGGTTGGCTCACCAGTTACTCACTCTCATTCACAATGGGTGCTTATGGATTCACGAGAGGGTCCCTATTGATGCTGCATTAATCCACAATATTACAGGCCTCCCAATGCAAGGGCCGCACCCACTAGCACAGGTTGGAAAGAAGTACAAAGACGCTATTGCTGCATTTGTCTGGGAGACCTATGCAGTACAATGAATCAGTGAGGGTTTGTGATCCAAACTATCAATGACCCTACCACGCAGATGGGTACACGGCCCTTAGCTTGCAAACTAATGAGGAAGTGCCAGGTTGTGATTGTGCTCGCCTATGTAATCCAGCTAACTGGACAGTGCGCGAAGGGTGTTTTTTTCAATTGGGCTCAGTAGTTATGAGAATAATTTCTAGCCAATGTCTGTGAATCCTAGGAGCAATGGATACCTTTCTTCTATTCATGGGTATTATTTCTAATAGCACTAGTCGCCTGGGACAAACCGGAGGAGTCGGTCATTCCGGAGCTCCCTCAGGGGATGTGCAAAGGTGCTCGGTATGTTCACTTATGGGACTCTAAGGACAAGCAGCGCATCGAGGATAAAAAGGTATTTTGGATCCTCTTCTAGGGCAGTGTCGCAGCTACCATAAACTCTTGACCCCGGTTATCCCCGAACATATATGAAAAATACAAAAATGATGCTGCATTCCAAATCACCATGCACCATGTCTGGATTTGCAGCCTCATCAATAAGACATGGAAAGAACTCCCTTATATGGTTTCCGATGAAGAAATTGGCCCATTGATCTCGTTGTGGCCCCCTGCCTGGAAAAAATGCCTCACCAACACTCCTGGGGAGACCGCGGCTCCCCACCAGCAAGCAGCAGCTGCAACCGAGCCCAACAGTAACTCGCCACAGCAGCTCGTAGCAGTTCTGACCCAGGTAGGCTCTGACAATGCTACCACTCCTCCCCCATGCACTAAGAGGACAGGGGTATCAACATCAGGACTCAGAAATAAATAGCACGCCCGTCGCGCACAATACGATGCGACAGTCACACTAACGGATGGTGACTTGGAATAGATTGCGGACACGGTTACCATGGCTACAGAAGATAAGTGGGCATTTGTTGAGACCCAGTGGCAGGCAGGGGTCGACTCCCTTTAGGATGAACTCCGTGCTCTCCAGATCAAAATTGATACCCTCCCAACCAGCTAGGCACAGCCCCTGTTAGTTAGCAACAATTAAGCACCCCTGGAGGAGGCCAGTAGTCTCTGGGATATCCCTAGCAGTGCCTTGTTAGGAACGCAGCCCCCGACTGCCACAGGGATTTAGCTGGACCTGGCTAAGCTTCCCCGCGTAGCCTTACAGAGCCTACATCATGCTATCTTCGAGGAGTTTCACTCCCGTGATCAGCAAGCGCACCAACGACTTAATACAACTGAGCACACCATTGCACGGTAGGCTGCTGCTCTGATCCTGGCCAAGTCACAATAGGCAGAGCTTGAAAATGTGATCCACCAGCTTTGCACGGAGATTACCGATGAGATCTCGGTTGCGGATACGCCTCGGGAGAAGGTGGAAAAACTGGTTACCGCTCTGAAAGCATCTTAGATGGAAATACACATCGTCAAGACATTGCTGGAACAACAGATCTCTGACTTTCAGGCCAAGCTACAGCCCGAAACACCCCCAGAAGTCCGCGCCCAGCGTACCGGCCTAGTCATCGACACAACTGCTGTTATTTTGAGGCAAATTGCTCAAGGTGCCAAGCTACTGGAGTCAACCCTCCAACTCTGGACTAGGGTCCAGCATGACTTGGTCCTCCAACAAATCAACCAAGATTTACGACAAAAGGAAGAAGTCATCAAACAGATCAACGCTACGCTGCCTACTTTATTGCCTGCCTAATGCTTAGCTTGATTAAAAACCAGCAATGATCTCCAGGGCGAGATTGAGAAAATCCGACATAAAAAACATATCATGGCTGAACGTCTGAAGCCTTGGACTGCCACAGCCCTGTGATTATCACAAGAAATTGATGGCGCGACCAAGCGACTTAATCAGCTTCTTGAAAGCATTACTTCAGCCACTGACGAACCGCCCTCCCAGACGCTGGTAGATCTTGCACAAAATCATGCGGCTCAAAGTCAGGACATACTCCCTCGGCTTAGCAGTGCTCTTGATACCTTGCATGTGCAGATCGAGGCTGCACCCCAGCAGTGACTCGGGACGAGTCACAATATTGTGTTGGGGGACTGTTGGAATAGGGTCTCCTACAAGCTGCGAAACTGGTCCATTTTGAATATTTTTTATTATATTTAGTCTAGCACAGGGGTTTTAGGGTGGGTCAAAGCCCAGAAAGCACTGTAATGGGTAAAAGGGTAAACCAGGGGTCCGAAAACCACATTTTGCGGACCATAGGAAAGTCTAGGCTAGATTTCTATAAATAGAGGGACATTTTGTATTGTAAACGATAGGAATGATGAGATATTGATGCGAATTTTGGCTTAAGCTATTTGTTTGGGTTTTGGGGAAATGACTCTTGCTGGCTGTGTGCGTGGAGATCCAAGTCTAGTTGTGTATGGATCCTGCTGCTGTGTCTGCAGGTTAGGAAGGGAATTGTAAGGAAGAATTGATGAATGAATGAAAAAGAAATATTGATAGAGAACTAATTTTGTGAGTACTCTTGTGTGAATTGTTGGTAATTACTGCATTGTGCATTTTCTGTATTTGAGCTGCGAAGATCTGTGTAAATGTGTTTCTAGATCTGGATCTATTCTGTTCTGTTTATGTAATAATGTGTTACTGCCATAAAGGCATATAATTATAGATCTAGCGCATGTGGATTCGAATAGAGACCTAATTAACCCTGCGTAGAGCAAAGTAATCTGGGAGTTACAGGGCTTAGCACAGCTCTGCTTGCCTTACCTATCCTTTCTCAGGGTATAGAAACCTGGTTCCAACAACCACCCATACTACTTCGGGTGAAACTTTGACCTATGCAAGCAGGTCACTACCGAAAGGGCCAGTAGTATAGGGGTTTGTTGGCAAACCTTGCACACCGAACCTGGGTTAGGACCCCTCGAGCCAACAATAAGAGGATGATGGAACTATGGGCTTGAAAAAAATTCTAAGTCAATAGATATTTATATTTGGGATTAGAGAAAGTTCCTCTTTGAGACTCTTGTCACCCCTGTTATTTTATATCGATGTGAGGTTTGGGGTTGAAGTATATCTACAGAACCATGAAGGAATATTGAGCAAATCAAAAAGCGTTTTATGACTACAACCTCAGGATGAAAGGCTATACTCCCTACCTTATCCTCTTGATTGAAGCTAGCCTTTCCCCTATTGAAATCATGGCCATGACAAAGTATATAATGTATAATAAGAAGTTATACAACATGGAAGCCAAGAGGTTTCCTAAAATTTCTTCTCACTCTAGCCAAAATCCCCACCTTTGGCTCAAGTAAGGATGACATAAGGATGCTCAATCTTGGCTAGACCATTGGGGAATAAAGAAGGAGATTATCTTACAATACAAGTATAATATTTAAAAAATTATTACTTCCAAATTTAAGTAGAAGTTATGGAGTGATAAAGAGTTAAAGGGGAGAAATAAACTAAGATATTATAAGGAGGTGATCAACCCTCATATTAAAAACCATAATTATTTATCTACCTTGAATAGCGTTAAGAAGAAAATGAACATTATTAAGATAAGAACTAATTATCATGAGCTTCATATTCAGGTTGGGCATTAGTATAATCTGAAAATTCTATGGGAAAAAATATTTTTTCACATGTTTTTACTACGAAAATCATACAGACAATTGTTCAAGTTATAATAATTTGATAGAAATTACAACTGCTCAAGGTCTTGAGTTGAAAATAAGAGACACAATTCTACTCTACTAATATGCAGAATAGAAATAAAAGTTTAGAACAACATGAATAGACATGAGACAAGAAAAACCACAAGTACACAATGATTGTTAGGGGAACCCAACTAGGAAAATCCCCTCAAGAATCTTTGCATTAATCAGTTGAATGGAGAAAATTTTGCAATTACTTGCTCCAACTCTAAGCACAACCTGCAAAAGAATAATTGTTCTCTCCACTGAATGAGAACCTCTAGCAAACATTTAGCCAATTTTTGTCTCCTCCAACTTCCTATTTTCTTGCACAAATATGAGCTAATTCAAGCTCCTAAACAATAGGGAATTCCTTATTTTCTACCGAAGTTCCCAAGGAATTGATCTCTTGACTGCATGCAACAACTATACACTCAACTAGTACACAACTCATGTTACACTAGAATTTTTCTCCTCCACTTCAAATAGGAAAATAAAATTCCATGAATGCATGAGCTAATTTAGATCCTTGAGTTAGAATATTTTCCCACTGCAAAACTGACCTTCAACTGACTCTATCAAAAGTTGGAGGTCAGTTAACTAAGTAAAACTCGAAATAATTAAACTAGATTGTTAAAATTTAGCAATCAACACATGCATGACTAAAATCCAAGCCCACTAACTCGAATTTACTGAGCTAAATGAATGATAAGAGCCATGTCACTCTAGTTAACTACCTCCAAGTTGTCCCGCTGATGTGGAAATTCATTTACTCAATTTGATTAAGGCTAAAGTCTAATTGAGCCTTTCTTACTACACTTTCTAACACTCTCTCTTAGTAAGAAAATGATTTTTTACCACCCCTATCCTACACCTCTGGAATTCAAATTTACCTCTTGAAAAGCCTTAGTAAATATGTAAATATCTTTCTTTTTAGTTGGAATGTACTGTAGCAATGTAATTCTCCACTACACATAGTCCTGAAAATGATGATACCAGATATCAATGTGCTTGGACCTGTCATGAAATACCAGATTTTCAGAGAGCTTAATGCAGCTTTGATTATCACAATATATCATGGTTGGATCCATCTCGTACCTGAAAAGACCCACAAGTATTTTCCTCATTCATTTGGCCTCACATGTTTCTTGACTTGCAGCCATGTATTCAGCCTTTGCTGAGTTGAGTGCCACATACCTTTGCTTCGTATTATACCAGGAAATAGCTACGAACCCAATACTAAAGATAACACATGAAGTAATTTTTCTGTTTAATGGAATCCTTTCCCAACATGCATTAGTGAAGCCTTGAAGCTGTTAGGGTCCCGTGATTTGGCCGATTGGCTAGCCAAATGACGATGTAACATCAAACCAAGCTTTGGAGCCCAAGGACCTAGCCTTCCTGGACTCAGAGAGGGCTCTCTCTATATGTGTAGAAGATGTCGGTGTGTTTACTTGCGATGTTCTGATATTAGGCTAGTTGTGAAGTGTGTTTTTGGTTTTTTTTTAGTTTTTAAGTTGGTGAGGGGTGAAACTGATCAAATACATAAACTGGATAACAAGATGTAGATAAATTGGGCTATGGGGTCAAACAGGTCAAGGAAGCTTATGAGGTGATGATGTAAAGCTGTTGTAGGGCCGATTTGATTCACAATAGAAGGGATCTCTGGGCAAAATGGATTAAATGAACAATAAGTTGGTGAAAGACAAGGGATTTCAAGTGCAAACTAGTTAATAGCGGACATAAACATGTAATAGCAAGCCATTGATCATGCTAGGAATAACTATAAGCTAATCAATACATAGAAATCAAACATTCCAGCCATACATAGAGGTATAAGACCCTCTAACTTCGGAAAAAGGCTATCAGACTTTGGGGAAAACACATGAGACAAACTAACAACTCATAAACTATGCCGGAATGCCTAAACATAGTCTCTAAGTCATTGGGCACTTGGACAAATAAGTTTTCATAGTTTTAGGCAAGGGGCTAGATCGGGACTAGGCCTCCTTGGTTCAACAAGATGATCAACAAATCAGTCAAAGAGAAAGTTTTATGGACAGAACTATGGGCAGCTGTTAGGTAGGTAGGGCAAACCATACATCCTACTCAACATACATGGAACTGATGAATAAAACTTAGCAACAATACCTTAGGTTACTAAAGAGCAGCTAAGAATTCTTTAGCATAACTAAGGGAGAAGAAAACATCAAGCTATGAAGATTCAGGGATTTTGAGGTGCCTCCATGGGCATGTCTCAAAATCAATCTTTACTGATCTATAGCAGCAAGAAAAATGAAATATGAGTGAAAACTAGAAGACAAAACAATATTGAGAAGCACTATACCATTCTACCATGTCAAGGAATCCATCAACAAGCCTTCAACATTCCTCAAAAGCATCCAAGAGGCAATCCAAACATCATAACTCAAGTGTATTCTTCAAAGCTCATATGACCAATGCATTAATTCTTCTCTCAAGTTCAGCCTCTGATTTACAATGAGAACCATGGGATAAATAGGCTAGAGGGAGGAAAACCTCATGGAGCAACTAGCTATCCCATTGGCTAAGTCAAAATATCTAAACTTGTCCTTGAGGCTTTGCAAAGACCAAGGCACAAAATATCCCATAAAATATCTAAAAAACTGCTAAAAACGGAAATTATATTGACTTTACATGATTTTCCCATGATAAAAATAGCCTAACGCACATTTGGGAAAAGCAGATTTTTGGAGTTCAAAAATTGCAAAAATATTTCATATTTATGCTTGAAAAAGGTCCCCTGACTTGCTGGATGCAAATGGAAGCCTTCCCGATGTCGAAATGAAGCTCATGATGGCTCGTTGGAAAGCTATCTGTGTCTGATTTACAATGCAAGTGGAATCATCTCAATCTGATCTCTGAAAGTCCCTCAAAACTGTACCTGTGTGCAAAAACCCAGAAAATAGCAGGCTGCTGATAGGGCGGGCAGAATGTGCAAAATGAGGCTGTTTTTCGCCAATTTGAGGGGGCGAATGATCTTCAAATGCCCTGAAAATCGCGGGAGAGCGGCTCATGAAATTATGGAATCCATTGGTATCACCCTCCTCCCTTGACGACTCTTCAAACTGAAATGGCGCATTTATGTGTTTTTGGCGAAAACCCAAAAAATGCCAAAAAACAAAAAGTTTTCGAAACAGGCCCAAAATTGGCATGGATGACCCTCAAGGGTCCATAGAAACATGTTCCGAAGCTGAAGCTAAAATATCGAGGGCTGATATGCTTTTTGCCTCTTTCCGAGCTAGGCACCTCTCCTTTAATTTCTTCAATTTTTCTTGTGCCACCTTCAATTTGCGCCGGGCGAATTGGTTTAGCTTCTGAAAGTGAAGAGTTCTCTTTCTCTGTAGCTCAAGATCCCTGTTTTCCTTCTCAAGCTTGGTCTCCAGATGCTGGTTAGCCCTCTCAAGCCAAGCTTCCTTGTTTTCCTCAATTTCCCGCTCAAAGAGGGTAGTGAGAGGAAAAGCTTCGAATTGAGCTTGTTCTTCAGCTTTCTGTTTCTCCAAGGCTCTCCTAAGCCCGATGGTTCTAGGCCTCTTTTGCCTAGGCTGGTCCTCCTCCTCTTCATCATCAAATTCGCCAATAAACTCTTCAATTCTTACTTGTGCCTTTTCTGCCTCTTTCTTGTACTTGATCGCGCTTGTTTCATGGATAGCTACATGAAACTTCATTTGTTTTTTCTCAACCTCCAAGAAATGATTGAAATTCCTTGCCCTTTGGAGATCTTCTTGTAACACCTCAATTTGCCCTTCTTTGTGAATGAGGAGGTTTTCAAGGATGCGTGCCTCATTTTCGCTGTCATCGCTTGGGATAGGGATGACAGCTGATTTACCTCCATGCTTGGCGCTTTCTCCAATTGTACTTTTGCCTTTGAAGGCCAATCTAGCGCTCTTTCTCCTTGGCAAGCTAGGAGTTGTCCTTTTGGGCAATTTCCCCTTCTTAGGGACAGTTTTGGTCACCATCAAGGATGCAGCTTCAGCTTGCTGTCCTTCCTCAACATCCTGTCCAGCTTGTGGCTCAAAAGATGTTTCAATTGCTTGCTCAACCTGCTGCTCTTCAAACTCTGTCCGCTGCTGTTCCTTTTCCTGTACTTGCTGCTGTACCTCAACCTCTGTCTGCTGCCCTTCTTCCTGAAATTGGTGCTGTTCATCAACCTCTAGTTGCTGCCCTTCTTCCTGAAATTGATGTTGTTCATCAACCTCTAGCTGCTGTCCAATGATAACCAACTGCTGCTGTCCTTCTAAATCTGGTTGCTGCTGCTCATCATCCTCCTTTTCTTCCTGTGGCTCACTTCCCTCTCCTTCTCCTTGTGTACTTGGCTGCCCAGTGATCATCTTGAGTTTTTTAGGGGTAGGCCTACTAGATAAAGGCACTGGGCGATGGACAGGCTGAGTAGGAGACACATGAACAGGAGGGACGGTGGCGAAATCGGCATGGCTAATGAATAAATCCCATGAAACTCCTTTCTTCTCCAGCTGGTGTAAGAAGATGATTTTGATCAAGGAATGATGAAAGAGAGAAGGGATTTGCTGAAGTGGAGCTTTCTTTTGGACAGTAGCTGCCATTTTCTCTATGCTTTTGGACAAAAAGTATGGGAGGTTTAATTATCTGCTCCTGGTAAAATGCATCAACAAGCGAACATGATAGGCAAAGATTTGGCTAAACCTCCCTTCACAAGTGAAGTATCTCATTATGGCCTTCATCAGTGGAGCATAACTGTCAAGGAGATAGGAGAAAGGAAAAATAGCAGTGATAGTCTCCCTATGTTCCGGCTTGATGAAAGGTTTATAGTCCTCCAAATCAAGATGCGCTTGTTTAAACCACTTTTCACCATGATACGGGATCTTGGTAGCTTTGGATACATACCTTGGAGAGATTTTGAAGTCAAGACCTGCAAGCTAGAAGTGTTTGTCCTTGAACCTCAAAGCGCACAAATGTGTAAGTGGTGAGAAACTCTTGACTTCCTCTATCCTTTGACAGAAATCAAGACAGCCTACCTCATGGAAGTTGAAAAGTACTGAGGGATGAGCATTGATGTCTTCTATGGAGATACGCTCATATCTCTTATGTTGTCCGCCTTTGTGATCTCGTTTTGGAGGCATTCTAACTTGAAACAGGCTTGGAAGAGGTACACTGCCTTCAATGTATGAAGAATGCCTTCCTGAATTGAAACTGGCTACCAAACTGCTTGGACAGATAGGGACACTGTGGTTTGGATGAAATGTAACAATGCTTCCTTGAATAAGCCCCCTTCAACACTTATTAACAATAGATCTTCAAATTTGGATGCACTTCAGCTATGTATCCTTCTCAACAATGGCGCTATGTGTAAGAACTGCTTTGTAGATTCTTTGTGCACAGTCTTGAACAAATCCCCTCTTGTGATTTTGCTTAGAGGCCTGTTTGCATTTGTATTTTTGTCTTTGAAACCAACCTTAAAAATTATAACCCTGCTCTTTTAGGTCATTTACCTTGAAACATGCCCCTGTCAGCAGACTTCTGTGGAGACCACACAGTGGGAAAAGAAAGAGACCCTGTGGTTAGGTGAAAAATAGCCCACTGTGTTAAGAGAAGAACCTTTCACTTGTGACTTTTTGAGAAGTCAATCACTGCCTTTATAACTCTGCCCTTGATGTTTACTTGATCATCAATAAATGCCTAATCATCTACAAATGCTCAATCATCAACAAAATACCCCGTTTCACCTTCAGAAAACTCTGTCCAACAATTTTCAGAATGATATCATGTAGTGTAATGAAAAGGCAGGCTTAGTTTAGGTGTAAAATAAGTGTGACAGTGGTTTTAGGAAACAAATTCTCTGCTCTGTGAGTTTAAACGGTCCACCCACTGTACCTCTGTTTTCAGTATTATCTTTCAAATACTAAAAAATTCTGTTTTTCAGAAAAAGGCTTTGCTTCAACCTCAGAATTCTTCTGTCAACAAGGTTTCAGAGTGATACAATGTATTGTAATGACAAAAGGCAGTCTAAATTTAGATTGTAAAAACAGTGCACAGTACTTTGTGAGGGACACCTTTGCTTGTGTTTTCACAATATCTATCAATGCATTTCTGCTCCTGTCTATGATGTTAGATTTCAAACACCAATAGCCTCTGTCTTTCAGAAAAACGGTCCCCTTTACTCTCAGAATTTCTTTGTTAGCAGATCTTCGGAATGATGAAATATAGTGCAAAGAGAAACCAGACCTAGTTTAGGTGGAAATCAACGCGGACAGTGGTTTAGGTAATACACCTTTTGCTTGTGAGTTGAGAAATATACCAACAAAATATCTGCCCCTCTGTTTCTGACAACTTTGCCATCAACTAACATCTTTATAACCCTGCCTTCAGCTTCTTATCAACAAATTTTGCCCTTTAACTATGTACAGCTTCAAACCGAGGTCTACAGGCTTTAAACTTGATTTTTCGAGTTCTTTAAAGTAGGAGATAGAGTACCTTGTGAGTTTTTTGAGAAGAAATCCCTTGGAGGGAGCTAAAAATGCAACGGAACTCTTCAAAACTGGCGCGGCAACCTTTGGAGCAAAACCCGTCGCGCCGGAGAAAAGTGTCGGGTGGAGTTGTCGTGCGGTCGGGCGGCCACCTACAGGCACGTCGCGCCGACGTTGAAGGCCTTTGCAAAACGACGCCCAGGCACGTCGCGCCACTTTCCAGGCCCGTCGCGCCGATTTTTTAATGCAAAATTTCGGAAATTTCGCCTAATTTTTTCGCTTGTTTGATGCTGGATGCGAAAGGATTCTGACTCTAGCCCTTTTTGACAGTGAATTTCCACTCCTATATTTCAAACTTATATCGTTTTTCAAAACAAAACAATATCAACGGTCACTCTATTTTTAAAAGGTAAAATAAAGCCGTGGTTTGGTTTCTCATGCGGAGTTTCTTGTTTTAATACCCTTTGATTTTTTAACCTCGGTTCATTCAAAACTGGCTTTGGAGATTCGCCAATCCTTTGATCATATGTATATCGCGGATCTTAGCACAAGTGTGAGGTAGAGAACTTCCAGCTTTGTTTCTTAGGTGGTTCCTTCATTACTAACCTTTGGACCCTAAAACAAGTCTTCATAATCTTGGGGCTATGTTTGCCACTGTGTCTAATGGTGTAGGTACCTGTAGCTACATCTTTTATGACTTGCACTGTTCTCCAAAGAGGGTCATTTTTATTATAATTTTATGTTTGACAACTCACTGCGCCACATCCCTGTCACTGCTTTTGCTATACTGTATCTTTGTGCTGAAACTGTCTTTTAGGATAATGGCCATTGTGTCTGTTTTAGGGAATATAAACAGTGATAGTTCTTCAAAAACAAATCTGCCTAATCATCAGATCATATACCAGTTTGCCTCCTTATTTGAAAAGACAAACTTGTAAAATATGAAAACAGGGCTTTTTGGCACACAGTCTTTATTCTATTCTGATCATCATATTAAACCCCTTTTTGTCAATAGCAACATTTCATGACTGGACATATGTTCACTGCCTCCCTCTCTTGGTGATTGCTAGTAAAGAATGGCTATTTCATAATGCACTAAAAATGTTGGAAAAGTTGTAAACACCTCTTCTTGAAAGGCGCCTCTCTTGGACTTTTGACATATGGTATTGTCTTGCTTCTTGACCCTTTCTTTAAGGAGAAAATCTTCTTTTTGATATCAGTGGCACACCTATGCTTAAAATTGTCTCTTTGTCTATTCATAGCATTGCATACCTGTCATTGTGCATTTTATGACTCAACCTTGGTCACTGTTTACTTCCCTAGTGATAAATTGCTACTTCTGAGTGTTTCACAAGTTTTTCTCTGGACTGTAAATACACTTTCCAGGTTGCATCCTTTCACCTTAGACTTCTTTGTTTGCCCAGAGGGATTTCCCTTGATTTCTGGATAGGTGATCATGAAATGTCTTTAACCCTTTTTAAGTCAACTGCTCCTTTGGCATTCGAAGCATACAATATGTTCAATATTTTCTCCTCTCAACTGGATGGACTGTTGACAGATAGCTTTTTGAGGAGGGAGATCAATACATTTATATTATAGACAGTAACACTTTCCTTCATTCAATTTCTTTGTGTCTTTTCCCTGTACTTTTGGACTTACCAGTTTTCAACAGCCTGCAATGATTTTTGGCCCTCTGCTCATATATGGAGGAGGCCCTTCATCAGGTAAAGTATCAGAAGCCCCCTTTTACTACTATGTCAAACACAGCCTTTCTCTGAATGTGGTGGTAAGTAAATCATTTGAACAACATCAATCTAGGCATCACTATTTGCAAGCATCACTGTGTTTTTTGAAGGAAACCTAGCCACAGTGACACTGTTCTAAGGTTGCTGAGATATTTGTCACTTGGCTTGTTCATCTCATGACCTGTTATATTGACAAAGCTCTTTTTTGACTATGAAGGTCATTGCTTTCTTGAAAAACCAAGAGCTTTCTCCTGTCTGTGTAATGACATTTGTTTATCATCTGTTCTGTTTGATCTTTTGGATAGACAGGGTCCTTGTGCTTTGGAAAGTTCACTGATGACAGGCCTTCTAGAGTTTCAACCATTCACCTGACTTGAAAGTTTCAGATGATCTCCTTTATCAGGCTAAACTCCCCTTTCCTTTGAGCTTATCATACTTCCACTACAATCATGTTATGGTCAGCAATTACATTCATGAAACCTGAAGATATTGTTTCATTGTTTCAGTCAGGGCAAACCTGGACTTTTGCAACTTCCTGAGTCAACTCTGGCCTGCGCCCTCTGCTTATGGATGAAGGAGGCGCCCTAACCCTTTGCTTGTAAATGAAGGAGGTTCTGGGCCTTGACAATTTACCATTTTGCTAAGACAGGGGTGACCCTTTTTTACTGTGATTTTCATACTGAAAAGAGCTGTAAGGTCCTGATTGAGAGCCTTTTGTTTTGCAGCTTCATCTCAGGCTCAAAATACATTTAGAAGCAGCTGTTCTTCTAACTGTAAACTCAAACATTTACTCCATGAGATGAAATATATTTCCTGTCTTTGTAGAACCACAGAACACAGTTAAAAACCTACTAGTCAGCTTGAGAATGGGCTTCATGCAGTGCTGAGACCTAGGGAATATGAGTGGCGCGACTTAAGGCTGTTTGTCAGCTTCATTTGCAAATTAAGGGATTAGTCATGGTAGGTCTGCTGCAGATGAGGGCTTTTTTGGCTTTTTGATGATTGCCAAAGGTGAAATGTCCTAAACGCCACTTCCTAACATAGGGGAGACCTTTGAAACGGATGTGGATTTGCCTTTTAAAGCTGATGGGCAGACTAATAAGGCTGAGGTTAGATAGGATTGTTGACAAGGAGGTTGTGGTTTTGCCAGGGGTGGACTGAATAGGTAGAAAGGCGAAAAAAATTTTGGGAGGGTTTTCTGGATGACATATTGACATAAGGAAATCAGTTTCTAGAAAACTCAGCTGAAGATATAGTCATCACTAACATGCAAAAAATACTGATGGCTAACGGTGGCTCCATTTGGGGAGGGCAGCTCCTCGTCAGGAGGTGTCCAGAATTCAGATTTTTGGATTTATGAAGACCAGTGCCTTATCCATTGGCGCAAAATTTACCCTTCTCTTGATGTTATTTCTGAAAAGTGTCAGCATGTTTAACATCAATGATACTTCTACCTACCCCACTATCTTTCCTAGCATTTTTTCTTCTGTTTGGCGCATTTGAACTAGTAGCCTTTTGACAATGCATATTTTTCTTTTTGCAAAATGAAACTATCTACTTCTACTCTTATATCTGCTGGGAGTTCAGATTAAGCTGATGAATTCCTTCATTTCTCTACCTAAAACTAGATCGACTGTCAAGATTAAGCAGTTTGACAGGATTTCATTCTCTAATCTACAACATGAAATTTAAAAATGATCAAATCAGGATTAAGCAGTCTGATTTGTCATGCATTTGCGGCATAAAAGACAAGTTGCACACAAATGTTATTCTGCAATAAAAGGAAAATAGACAAGCGGGGCTAAGATGTACAATGTGTTTTTCATCCCTCGCTTCTCTCTTTGGTTCTGTTTTAAGCATGTGGAACCAGAATCTCTCCCTAATCTAAGCTCTGTGATAAGTCAATCTTACACGATGTTGACTATCTTGACACTCACTAACTTATCAGCAAATAAATTTAAACATGCTCAGCTATGATTAGGCTAGATAGCTGAACAAGACATTGAAGTACCAACAGCGGCATTTAGACTTGCTCGCTTTCCGAAAGACTATTTTTTGGAACATGGGGCCTTTGTTCTATCTTCACTTGCCCTCTTTTCTGCTTTTTACTGTTTTTGACTTTCCTATCTTTTACTGTTTTTGAATTTTTCTATTTTTTCAATATTTCAAACAATGGTATGTACAATGACTGAAAGTGTTTCAAACTCAAAAATCTTGGAAATGACGGAATTTCAGCATCTTATCCTCGTAAGGATCTCCTCTCACCCTTGGCCCACTTAACTCTTGAAAAGAAAAGTTTTGGAAATTTTCTCTCTCTAACATGACATAGGGATTCATGCAAGAATCTCTAAACAGCCCAGTATCCTCCCTCTGTACCTCTCTGAATATCTGATTCCCACTCCTTTCCTTACTGTATGCTTTTTTTAGGTAATGTATGTACTCTTGATAATTCTTGAAATAGATAGTGATATCATCAAGGTATGCAACAACACAGAAGTTTAACACTGGGAACATGGCTTTCATGAACAGATTTCTGATATTGGGTGGTTTAGCAATTTTGAACTTGAAATCAGATTTACCTCCCGCAAACTGGAAAAAGTCTTTAAGTTTTCTACTTTGTAAAGGAATTTGATGATTATGATCTGAAAAATGATCTTGCAAGAATACATCATTAGAAACATTTTCAATTGGTGAATAATGATCTTGAGTAGAACAAACATGATTTTTGTTATATGGAGATGCAGTATTATTTCTAAAATCAAAGTAGATTCTATGGCCATTATTTTTCTCCTTGATCATCTCAGTTTGTTTCAGTTTGCTGTGTTTGTTTCTGTTAAAGTTGTTCTTTGGGGAAAAGGCAGTGATACAATGTTTTCCCTTGCTTTTCCTGTAGAAACTAGTATTTTACATGAGATTCCTGATTTTAGCCTTTCTAAGTTCTTCATGAAAAGACAAAATATGAGCCAATTTCAGTAGTTCAGGTATGCCGGGATTATAACTGTCATCCTTGCTCATAAAAAGTTTATTTGGCATTTTCTCAAGATGTTGAGCTACTGAGGTTATAGTCAAAGTTTTATTTGCAGTAGGAGGGTCACGTGATGGTAAATCCTTGAGGTATGGTAGAAACATTAAACTCTCTTTCTCCCGGGTTCCAAATAGGTTTATGATGTGAAGGTCTTCTAAAGCTTTTACCCGGAATAAATTTCCACAAGTTACTGCTGGCGTTTGATTAAAGCTAGAGCAATTTGCTTGATAGTACATGAGAGTTTGTGCTTCTTGCTCTAACCCCACTTTGGAGAGGGGAAACTTACTTTCCTCAAGACACAGTTGTTCATGATCATGGTAGTTTTGAGCGTCCAGCTCATCATAAGGCACCAAGGATAGCTGATGTGGTGGATCTAAGTCTATATCAGCTTCCTTTGATTCTTCTTCCAAGTTTACATCAATATGCATGATGAAAGAGTTTAAGTCGGAGCGCAAGGAACACATTGGAATGTTATCTGGCCTATCTTGGCTGCTAATCATGTATTTCATGTGGGATTCACGGTAGAGTATCCTATTCTGACCAAACACAGGGATGGTGGCATATGACATGTTTAGTTGAATATTCCCTTGGAGTTTGGCTTTCCAAGATCTAGATAGAAGCATCCCATACTTGGGAGGAATGTCTGCCACTACTATATCCATGATTAGATGTTTCGCGGGTATTTGGGCCAGACTAAAGCAAAGGTCTTTGATCAAACCCAGGCATTGGACTCTGCTTGAATCAAATGAATACAAGTCTTTGTATGGTCTTGTGATTTCCAAGCCTAATCTTTCCATTACTGCCTTCGGCATAAGATTATGAGATGCGCCGGAGTCTAGCATGGCATTGTGGAGGATTTGGTCGTGAATGTTTAAGCTAATGTAAAATGGAAGAGTAGCTCCTTCTTGAAATTTTCCCTCTACCTTTGGACCAAACAATACTTCAGGACTGTCATCAGTGATATTAACAGTGTTTGCATCATTTCCTAGATTTAATACCTTTAGTACTTGGGATTTATAAGAGTTTTGGGCAATGAGTTCAGTAAGAGGCATGGTGATTTTGATTTTAGCGATTTCGCCTTCAAAGCTAAAAGGCATTTGAAGTTTAGATATGTTTGTTTCAGCTTTTTCAGCTGAGATCTTGTCTATGTTCTGAGCTTGTTGGCCTTGTTTAGGAATTTTTTTTGCCATAGTTGTTTTGGTGACCTTTGTAGAAGTATCAGGAGTATATGTGATAGGACTAGTTTGGGTAACTTTAGCTTGGCTTTGATCAGCCTTTTCAACCTTGATTTTGTCACTGCTTGGTGCTTTTTTGAGGATGGTATCTGGAGCTTTAGCCGTATCAGAGTTACCTCTCTTGACATTATCTTGGTTTCTTTTGCTTCTAAGGTCATATTGCCTGTGGGCTTCTTCAATAGCATTTTGAAACTCTATGGCAGGGTCATCAAGATCCTCATAATTGGTCTCATCTTGATCAGGTGAAAAGAAGGCTTGTTCCTCTTCGGTGAGGTACACCTCACCTTCATTGTCAGACCCTATGAGGTTTAAATGATGTTCATCAAGAGGTTCTGAGTCCCTATCATCTTCTTCCACATAGTTTTCATTGAATGGTGGCCTGATCTGTTGGTCATTGTCCCTTGGTCTGTTTTGGAGCTGTTCCCTCTTAAAGTTTTGGTTTCGGTTTCTGATTGGAGGGTTTGGCTGGTTGTCCCTAACAGGAGCTTTTTCATTGATCTTTTCCCACATTTTAGCCATGGATTTGACTAAGTCATCTATTCTGGGATCTAGGGAAGGCGATGAAGTGGAGACTTCATCCCTATATGTGACCTTTCTTTCTGATCTAGTCCTTGCTCTTTTTTCAGCTAAGTTGGCATCTACTTTTATAGCTATTTGTTGCATTTCCTCCAAGGTAGGGGGATCCTTATCTCTTAGGTGATATGTCATGTCCGGATCAAAACCCTCAGGAAATTTTTCCAAAGCTAAACCAAGTGGAGGTTTGAAATGAGGTGGAAGGGAGTTATATACACTGTTGAACCTAGTACAGTAAGCTTGGACACTTTCCCCATTTTCCCGTTTTAGATTGTTATATTCTGACAGGATTTGAATGGGGTTTCTTCGGACTTCCCACCTATTTCTGAAAATTTGATGTAGTTCTAGGATATCATGGATACTGTTTGGAGCTAAGCTTTTGAACCATGCTTTGGGTTCACCACCAAGACTTTGGGCAAATATTCTCATTCGGACAGTCTCGTCTTGTACCTCTAGGTATTCATAAGCATCAGTCATTCTACTTATATGTTGTTGAGGTGTGGTGGTATCTTCTCCAGTAAAGTGTGGGATCTTGTCTTGATATTTGTTTGGGAGAGGAGCTAAAGGTGGTGGTAACACCAAAGGTGCGTACCAGGCTGCCATGACTGGAGCTAATGGATGATGCGCAAGATGAGGACTGGTAGGCTGAAATGAAGTGGTATGAACAGTGGTGGTTTGACCGGGTGTGGCAGATGAACTTGGACTAGTGATCTGGTTTTGAGCAGATCTGGGATGATAAGAGCCAAACTGATAGAGAAGCTGGAAATCAGGAGGAGTGGTGGGTGAAGCTTCTCTAATAAGACTCTGTGGTGGGCTTAGGGGTTCAAGATCGTCAAAGTCTATCCTACTATATGATTTTCTTCTGGGAAGAGTTTGTGATGGCTCTGGTTCCAAAGGTGAATCTAGTAGGCTAGTGCGATGTTTAGGTACAGATCTTGTTCTACGGATGAATCTACCAGAAGCTAGATGATCAGTTTTAGAAGCTTGCCACAGAATCTTCTCTGGGTCATCTACTATGATAGGGGGATTTGGGTCTGGATGGGATCTGGTATTGATTCTTCGGGAAGCCAGATTTTAGGTCCAGAGTTTTAGAGAGAATGGTATTGGTGAATGTTCTGGATGGGTGATTTTTCTAAGGTTCTACTAAGGCGAAGGATGGTCAAAATAAAAGGGATGGTTTAGTGGAGTTGCCAGGTGGAACTGGGTTGTTTTTGTGAAGATAGCTATGGTCCACCACCAATAACTAATCTGAGAATGTTTTTGGATTTTCTGAGTTTTATGTGCAGCCTATGGTTTGTTAAAGTATCCTAGATTTGTTTCAACACTTTGCTAGGGTGATGAGAACAAAAAAGAGTTTACTCTAAAAATGGGTTTATGGACTGCTTGTTTGTTTATGGTACCTAAAGGCCCAAAGAGTCTATAAGAGTTTGCTGGACTATTATGTACTCAATGTCTTACCATCTCCCGCTATGTTAGTGAGTGATGGGATAGTTCTATCAGATAGTAGCCTAGAGTTTGGTGAAATAGTAAGGCTTTACTAGAAGTTAGTGGAGTCGCCAGGTGGAAAATCAGTTGTTTTGAGGTATACTTGTATGGTCCACCACCAATACTATCAAAAACCAATCTAAGGGAGTGTTTTGGGGTTTTTCTGAGTTTTATGTAGTCCTGAGGTTTGGAAGAGTTTCCTATAACTGACTCATCATTTTGCTAGGATGGTGAGACAACCAGATTCTACTCTTCTAAGTTTGACTGGGATTTTGAGAGTTCCTAAGGGATACCTAGGATGTTTTGACTCAATGTCCCACCGTGATCGCCATTATGTTAGGGTCCCGTGATTTGGCCGATTGGCTAGCCAAATGACGATGTAACATCAAACCAAGCTTTGGAGCCCAAGGACCTAGCCTTCCTGGACTCAGAGAGGGCTCTCTCTATAAGTGTAAAAGATGTCGGTGTGTTTACTTGCGATGTTCTGATATTAGGCTAGTTATGAAGTGTGTTTTTTGTTTTTTTTAGTTTTTAAGATTGTGAGGGATGAAACTGATCAAATACATAAACTGGATAACAAGATGTAGATAAATTGGGCTATGGGGTCAAACAGGTCAAGGAAGCTAATGAGGCGATGATGTAAAACTGCTGTAGGGCCGATTTGATTCACAATAGAAGGGATCTCTGGGAAAAATGGATTAAATGAACAATAAGTTGGTGAAAGACAAGGGATTTCAAGTGCAAACTAGTTAATAGCAGACATAAACATGTAATAGCAAGCCATTGATCATGCTAGGAATAACTATAAGCTAATCAATACATAGAAATCAAACATTCCAGCTATACATAGAGGTATAAGACCCTCTAACTTCGGGAAAAGGCTATCAGTCTTTGGGGAAAACACATGAGACAAACTAACAACTCATAAACTATGCCGGAACGCCTAAACATAGTCTCTAAGTCATTGGGCACTTGGACAAATAAGTTTTCATAGTTTTAGGCAAAGGGCTAGATCGGAACTAGGCCTCCTTGGTTCAACAAAATGATCAACAAATCAGTCAAAGAGAAATTTTTATGGACAGAACTATGGGCAGCTGATAGGTAGGTAGGGAAAACCATACATCCTACTCAACATACATGGAACTGATGAATAAAACTTAGCAACAACACCTTAGGTTACTAAAGAGCAGCTAAGAATTCTTTAGCATAACTAAGGGAGAAGAAAACATCAAGCTATGAAGATTCAGGGATTTTGAGGTGCCTCCATAGGCATGTCTCAAAATCAATCTTTACTGATCTATAGCAGCAAGAAAAATGAAATATGAGTGAAAACTAGAAGACAAAACACATTAAGAAGCACTATACCATTCTACCATGTCAAAGAATCCATCAACAAGCCTTCAACATTCCTCAAAAGCATCCAAGAGGCAATCCAAACATCATAACTCAAGTGTATTCTTCAAAGCTCATATGACCAATGCATTAATTCTTCTCTCAAGTTCAGCCTCTGATTTACAATGAGAACCATGGGATAAATAGGCTAGAAGGAGGAAAACCTCAGGGAGCAACTAGCTATCCCATTGGCCAAGTCAAAATATCTAAACTTGTCCTTGAGGCTTTGCAAAGCCCAAGGCACAAAATATCTAATAAAATATCTAAAAACTGCTAAAAACGGAAATTATATTGACTTTACATGATTTTCCCATGATAAAAATAGCCTAACGCACATTTGGGAAAAGCAGATTTTTGGAGTTCAAAAATTGCAAAAATATTTCATATTTATGCTTGAAAAAGGTCCCCTGACTTGCTGGATGCAAATGGAAGCCTTCCCGATGTCGAAATGAAGCTCATGATGGCTCGTTGGAAAGCTATCTATGTCTGCTTTCCAATGCAAGTGGAATCATCTCAATCTGATCTCTGAAAGTCCCTCAAAACTGTACCTGTGTGCAAAAACCCAGAAAATAGCAGGCTGCTGATAGGGCGGGCAGAATGTGCAAAATGAGGCTGTTTTTCGCCAATTTGGAGGGGCGAATGATCTTCAAATTCCCTGAAAATCGCTGGAGAGCTGCTCATGAAATTATGGAATCCATTGGTATCACCCTCCTCCCTTGACGACTCTTCAAACTGAAATGGCGTATTTATGAGTTTTTGGCGAAAACCCCAAAAATGCCAAAAAACAAAAAGTTTTCGAAACAGGCCCAAAATTGGCATGGATGACCCTCAAGGGTCCATAGAGACATGTTCCGAAGCTGAAGCTAAAATATCGAGGTCTGATATGCTTTTTGCCTCTTTCCGTGCTAGGCGCCTCTCCTTTAATTTCTTCAATTTTTCTTGTGCCACCTTCAATTTGCGCCGGGCGAATTGGTTTAGCTTCTGAAAGTGAAGAGTTCTCTTTCTCTGTAGCTCAAGATCCCTGTTTGCCTTCTCAAGCTTGGTCTCCAGATGCTGGTTAGCCCTCTCAAGCCAAGCTTCCTTGTTTTCCTCAATTTCCCGCTCAAAGAGGGTAGTGAGAGGAAAAGCTTCGAATTGAGCTTGCTCTTCAGCCTTCTGTTTCTCCAAGGCTCTCTTAAGCCCGATGGTTCTAGGCCTCTTTCGCCTAGGCTGGTCCTCCTCTTCTTCATCATCAAATTCGCCAATAAGCTCTTCAATTCTTACTTGCGCCCTTTCTGCCTCCTTTTTGTACTTGATGGCCCTTGCCTCATGAATGGTTGCATGAAATTTCATTTGTTTGTTCTCAACCTCCAAGAAATGATTTAAGTTCCTTGCCCTTTGGAGATCTTCTTGTAACACCTCAATTTGACCTTCTTTGTGAATGAGGAGATTTTCAAGGATGCGTGCCTCATTGTCGCTATCATCGCTCGGGATAGGGATGAGAGTTGATTTACCTCCATGCTTGGCGCTTTCTCTAACTGTACTTTTGCCTTTGAAGGCCAATCTAGCGCTCTTTCTCCTTGGTAAGCTAGGAGTTGTCCTTTTGGGCAATTTCCCCTTCTTAGGGGCAGTTTTGGTCACCATTGAGGAGGCAGCTTCAGCTTGCTGTCCTTCCCCAACATCCTGTTCAGCTTGTGGCTCAAAAGATGTTTCAATTGCTTGCTCAACCTGCTGCTCTTCAAACTCTGTCCGCTGCTGTTCCTTTTCCTGTACTTGCTGCTGTACCTCAACCTCTGTCTGCTGCCCTTCTTCTTGAAATTGATGTTGTTCATCAACCTCTAGTTGCTGCCCTTCTTCCTGAAATTGATGTTGTTCATCAACCTCTAGCTGCTGTCCAATGATATCCAACTGCTGCTGTCCTTCTAAATCTGGTTGCTGCTGCTCATCATCCTCCTTTTCTTCCTGTGGCTCACTGCCCTCTCCTTCTCCTTGTGTACTTGGCTGCCCAGTGATCATCTTGAGTTTTTTAGGGGTAGGCCTACTAGATAAAGGCACTGGGCGATGGACAGGCTGAGTAGGAGACACATGAATAGGAGGGACAGTGGCGAAATCGGCATGGCTAATGAATAAATCCCATGAAACTCCTTTCTTCTCCAGCTGGTGTAAGAAGATGATCTTGATCAAGGAATGGTGAAAGAGAGAAGGGATTTGCTGAGGTGGAGCTTTCTTTTGGACAGTAGCTGCCATTTTCTCTATGCTCTTGGACAAAAAGTATGGAAGGTTTAATTGCCTGCTCCTGGTAAAATGCATCAACAAGCGAACATGATAGGCAAGTACTTGGCTAAAACCTCCCTTCACAAGTGAAATATCTCATTATGGCCTTCATCAGTGGAGCATAACTGTCAAGAAGATAGGAGAAAGGAAAAATAGCAGTGATGGTCTCCCTATGTTCCGGCTTGATGAAAGGTTTATAGTCCTCCAAATCAAGATGCGCTTGTTTAAACCACTTTTCACCATGATACGGGATCTTGGTAGCTTTGGATACATACCTTGGAGAGATTTTGAAGTCAAGACCTGCAAGCTGGAAGTGTTTTTCCTTGAACCTCAAAGCGCACAAATGTGTAAGTGGTGAGAAAATCTTGACTTCCTCTATCCTTTGACAGAAATCAAGACAGCCTACCTCATGGAAGTTGAAAAGTACTGAGGGATGAGCATTGATGTCTTCTATGGAGATAGGCTCATATCTCTTATGTTGTCCGCCTTTGTGATCTCGTTTTGGAGGCATTCTGACTTGAAACAGGCTTGGAAGAGGCACACTGCCTTCAATGTATGAAGAATGCTCTCCTGGATTGAGACAAGCCACCAAACTGCTTGGACAGTTATGGACCCTGTGGTTTGGATGAAATGTAACAATGCTTCCTTGAATAAGCCCCCCTCAACACTTATTAACAACAGTTCTTCAAATTTGGATGCACTTCAGCTATGTATCCTTCTCAACAATGGCACTATGTGTAAGAACTACTTTGTAGATTCTTTGTACACAGTCTTGAACAAATCCCCTCTTGTGACTTTGCTTAGAGGCCTGCTTGCACTTGTATTTTTGTCTTTGAAACCAACCTTCAAAAATTATAACCCTGCTCTTTTAGGTCATTTACCTTGAAACATGCCCTTGTTAGCAGACTTCTGTGGAGACCACACAGTGGGAAAAGAAAAGAGACCCTGTGGTTAGGTGAAAAATTAGCCCACTGTGTTAAGGGAAAAACCTTTCACTTGTGACTTTCTGAGAAGTCAATCACTGCCTTTATAACTCTGCCCTTAATGTAAACTTGATTATCAACAAATGCCCAATCATCAACAACCCAACCTTCTAGCAAATAGCCCTGTTTCACCTTCAGAAAACTCTGTCCAACAATCTTCAAAATGATATAATGTAGTGTAATGAAAAGGCAGGCTTAGTTTAGGTGTAAAATAAATGCAACAGTGCTTTGTGAAGGACACCTTTTCTGCTTGTGAGTTTAAGAGATCCACCCACTGTACCTCTGTTTTCAGTATTAACTTTCAAATACTAAAAATTCTATTTTTCAGAAAAAGGCCTTGTTTCAACCTCAGAATTCTTCTGTCAACAAGGTTTCAGAGTGATACAATGTAGTGTAATGACAAAAGGCAGTCTTAAGTTAGATTGTAAAAACAGTGCACAGTACTTTGTGAGGGACACCTTTGCTTGTGGTTTCACAATATCTATCAATGCATTTCTGCTCCTGTCTCTGATGTTAGATTTCAAACACCAAAAGCCTCTGTCTTTCAGAAAAACGGTCCCCTTTACTCTCAGAATTTCTTTGTCAGCAAATCTTCGGAATGATGAAATATAGTGCAAAGAGAAACCAGACCTAGTTTAGGTGGAAATCAACGCGGACAGTGGTTTAGGTAATACACCCTTTGCTTGTGAGTTTGAGAAATACACCAACAAAATATCTGCACCTCTGTTTCTGACAACTTTGACATCAACTAACACCTTTATACCCCTGCCTCCAGCTTCTTATCAACAAATTTTGCCCTTTTAATTATGTATAGCTTCAAACCGAGGTCTACAGGTTTATAAACTTGATTTTCCGAGTTTTTCAAGTTAGGAGGTGAAATACCTTGTGAGTTGTTGAGACAAAACCCCTTGGAGGGAGCTAAAAATGCAACGGAACCCTTCAAAACTGGCGCGGCAACCTTTGGAGCAAAACCCGTCGCGCCGGAGAAAAGTGTCGGGTGGAGTTGTCGTGCGGTCGGGCGGCCACCTACAGGCACGTCGCGCCCGCCTACAGGCACGTCGCGCCGACGTTGAAGGCCTTTGCAAAACGACGCCCAGGCACGTCGCGCCACTTTCCAGGCCCGTCGCGCCGATTTTTTAATGCAAAATTTCGGAAATTTCGCCCAATTTTTTCGCTTGTTTGATGCTGGATGCGAAAGGATTCTGACTCTAGCCCTTTTTGACAGTGAATTTCCACTCCTATATTTCAAACTTATATCTTTTTTCAAAACAAAACAATATCAACGGTCACTCTATTTTTAAAAGGTAAAATAAAGCCGTGGTTTGGTTTCTCATGCGGAGTTTCTTGTTTTAATACCCTTTGATTTTTTAACCTCGGTTCATTCAAAACTGGCTTTGGAGATTCGCCAATCCTTTGATCATATGTATATCGCGGATCTTAGCACAAGTGTGAGGTAGAGAACTTCCAGCTTTGTTTCTTAGGTGGTTCCTTCATTACTAACCTTTGGACCCTAAAACAAGTCTTCATAATATTGGGGCTATGTTTGCCACTGTGTCTAATGGTGTAGGTACCTGTAGCTGCATCTTTTATGACTTGCACTGTTCTCCAAAGAGGGTCATTTTTATTATAATTTTATGTTTGACAACTCACTGCGCCACATCCCTGTCACTGCTTTTGCTATACTGTATCTTTGTGCTGAAACTGTCTTTTAGGATAATGGCCATTGTGTCTGTTTTAGGGAATATAAACAGTGATAGTTCTTCAAAAACAAATGCGCACAATCATCCCCGGATCATATACAGGTTTGCCTCCTTATTTGAAAAGACAAACTTGTAAAATATGAAAAAAACGGAGCTTTTTGGCACCAAAGTCTTTATTCTATTCGATCAGCATATTAAACCCCTTTTTGTCAATAGCAACATTTCATGACTGGACATATGTTCACTGCCTCCCTCTCTTGGTGATTGCTAGTAAAGAATGGCTATTTCATAATGCACTAAAAATGTTGGAAAAGTTGTAAACACGTCTTCTTGAAAGGCGCCTCTTTTGGACTTTTGACATATGATATTGTTTTGTTGCTCGACCCTTTCCTCAAGGAGAAAAAACTTCTTTTTGATATCAGTGGCACACATATGTTCAAATTGTCTCTTTTTCTATTGCATACCTGTCCTTATGCATTTTATGACTCATCTTTGGTCATTGTTTTACTTTCCCAATGATAAATTGCTGCTTCTAGGTGTTTCACAGGTTTCTCTCTGGACTGTAAATACACTTTTAGGTTGCATCCTTTCACCCTAGACTTCTTTGTTTGCTCAGAAGGATTTCCTTTGATTTCTGGATAAGTGGTCATGGAATGTCTTTAACCCTTTTTAAGTTAACTGCTCCTTTGGCATTCAAAGCATACAGTATGTTCAACATTTTCTCTTTTCTACTGGATGGACTGTTGACAGATAGCTTTTTGAGGAGGGAGATCAATACATTTATATTATAGACAGTAACACTTTCCTTCATTCAATTTCTTTGTGTCTTTTCCCTGTACTTTTTGACTTACCAATTTTCAACAGCCTGCAATGATTTTTGGCCCTCTGCTCATATATGGAGGAGGCCCTTCATTAGGTAAAGTATCAGAAGCCCCCTTTTACCACTATGTCAAAACACAGCCTTTCTCTGAATGTGGTGGTAAGTAAATCATTTGAACAACATCAATCTAGGCATCACTATTTGCAAGCATCACTGTGTTTTTTGAAGAAAACCTAGCCACAGTGACACTGTTCTAAGGTTGCTGAGCTATTTGTCACTTGGCTTGTTCATCTCATGACCTGTTATATTGACAAAGCTCTTTGTGACTATGAAGGTCATTGCTTTCTTGAAAAACCAAGAACTTTCTCCTGCCTGTGTAATGACATTTGTTTATCATCTGTTCTGTTTGATCTTTTGGATAGACAGGGTCCTTGTGCTTTGGAAAGTTCACTGATGACAGGCCTTCTAGAGTTTCAACCATTCACCTGACTTGAAAGTTTTAGATGATCTCTTTTATCAGGCTAAACTCCCCTTTCCTTTGAGCTTATCATACTTCCACTACAATCCTGTTATGGTCAGCAATTACATTCATGAAACCTGAAGATATTGTTTCATTGTTTCAGTCAGGGCAAACCTGGACTTTGCAGCCTTCTGAGTCAACTCTGGCTTGCGCCCTCTGCTTATGGATGAAGGAGGCACCCTAACCCTCTGCTTGTAAATGAAGGAGGTTCTGGGCCTTGACAATTTACCATTTTGCTGAGACAGTGGTGACCCTTTCTTACTGTGATTTTCATACTGAAAAGAGCTGTAAGATCCTGATTGAGAGCCTTTTGTTTTGCAGCTTCATCTCAGGCTCAAAATACATTTAGAAGCAGCTGTTCTTCTAACTATAAACTCAAACATTTACTCCATGAGATGAAATATATTTCCTGTCTTTGTAGAACCACAGAACACAGTGAAAAACCTACTAGTCAGCTTGAGAATGGGCTTCATGCAGTGCTGAGACCTAGGGAATATGAGTGGCGTGACTTAAGGTTGTTTGTCAACATCATTTGCAAATTGAGGGATCAGTCATGGTAGGTCTGCTGCAGCTGAGGGCTTTTTTGGCTTTTTGATGATTGCCAAAGGTAAAATGTCCTAAACGCCACTTCCTAACATAGGGGAGACCTTTGAAACAGATGTGGATTTTCCTTTTAAAGCTGATGGGCAGACTAATAAGGCTGAGGTTGGATAGGATAGTTGACAAGGAGGTTGTGGTTCTGCTAGGGGTGGACTAAATAGGTAGAAAGGCGAAAAAAAGTTTTGGGAGGGTTTTCTGGATGACATATTGACATAAGGAAATCAGTTTCTAGAAAACTCAGCTGAAGATATAGTCATCACTAACATGCAAAAAATACTGATGGCTAACAGAAGCTTCACTCCCTATGTCATCTTACACCACAATCCATACTTAGTAGTGCCTCTTAAGTATCATAACACATGATTTTTTGCCTTCAAATACAACTTGGTAGGCCTCAGCATGGCTTGAATCAACTGGTTTACTACATAGAACATGTTGAGTCTTGTGTCCATAAGATACATCAAAGGCCCCAAAAGCTACCTGTAAATGGTAATGTTATCATTAAGTTGGTACAGATGGGCTACTCCACCAGACAACCTAGAGTAACTCTTTCAAACCAGCTTCTGACTTAAAATTATCCTTTTCAACTTGAGAGGGCTCTCTCAAAAGTAACTATGATTTTTTCAAATATGATCAAATCAGATGGATAACTCTGTAATAGTGTCTTGAATGTGTTTGTTTGCAGGTGAAAAATGTATAGGGTTTACTACCATTGGGCTTATGGAGTTAGTGTTATGAAATTCAATGACAATGGTTCTCCTTGTGGAAGCTGAGGCATGTGAATGTTTCAATGAAAGGACAACACACACACACATATACGATAGCTTAATGTTTAAAGGAGGTGAAAGCATGATTTACATGAATTCTGAGTAATTAAAAATAAAGATACTGAAAATAAAATAATAAGAAACATAGGATAAATGCTCATGAAACATCAAATGAATCTCAGGTGAAGAAGAAAAACACAGTCATTGTATATTACTGATCATAAAAATTTTGCAATATAAGTAGTGTAGAATAACATCCTCCAACCCTGTATTGTTTGAAGTTATGCCTATTAATAGGCTTTAGTAAACTTACATTGGATCTGCCCACATGGCTAAATCATCGAACTACTTGTGTTGACACCTATCTTAACAAGAAACTAGATACTAGGGAATGAAAATTAAGACACCTAATGACTTTATCACTTAGAGACCTATTAGGAATCTTCATCTCATTTATTACATCCACTAACTAGAAAGACATGCTATTTACATCAATGATGGTTATTTTCTTAAGTGGCACTAACCATGATTAAGACTTTACTGCTTCCATTAAACTAGGAAAACAATCATCCTATTTTTAAGGAAAGTGGTGTCATGCTATTTGCTGACTATCTTTATGCTGAGATGGTGAAAAAGACCAATTTTTCTACGAAAAAAATTCTTCTGGAATGTTCCACTGATACTCTTCAAACTATCCACATGGCTAGCTGACCTCCAATGAACGTTCAAAACACCAAATTGCTACTAAATGTTGCTCGCTGCAAAAACAGGGGAAAATAATGCAATTTCATAGTGTGATTTTGTAGCAAATACACTTCACCTATTTATGCCAATTTTTAGCCTTCTTTTCTGATTTGGAGATGTTTGTTGGACAAAATAGGCTAAATAAAAACTTTCTCCCCTTTTTATTTTAACCAAAACTACGGTTTTCAACAAAAAGTCACCTACAGGGATTTCATAGCAAAATCTGGGCTTCAAGCCTGAGATTCGCTATGAAATTGCCTAATTGGTAGAAAACTAAAATTTTTCCCTTTTCTTAATTTTTTTTACTTTTAGAACTGGAAATTTTGATTTTTGAGTGCTGGAAAAATATCAAAAAGGTATTAAGTCTATTCCTCAAGCCTTGGGAACTTCATCTTTACCAGTGGTAAGCCAAATCTCTTCAAGTTCATTTATCACTGTGATTTTTAGGTCCCTTTTCTTCAATTCTAACTATATCATATCCATTTGATACTCTAACTCTTTGACCTGGACTTTGAGCTTCTTCCTTTCAGATCTTAACCACAAGTTTCTATTTCTGGTGTGCTTCACTACCCTTCTCAAAGGAAGTGTCCTTTTCAAAATTTTCTTGGCATTGGTTAAGGATTCATCAAAATTGGTTTAGTTGGTCATTTACTTCTTCTTTGAAATCTTCCATCGTATTTCTGTCTACCTTGTCTTCCTGTAACTCTAATTTGATCTCAATGACCTCTTCTCTGGCCTCTCTTAACTGCTCTTTTAGCACCTGCACTTTAGTTTTTTCCACCATCTTCTCTTTACCTTTCCTTTGCACAAAGACCCCCTCTGCTGATGGAGACAAATCAATAATATCTTCTCTGATAGGCTACTTTCCTTTTTTAGAATCTCTTGGATTTTTATTTTCCATGACACCCTTTTCAAGTTGCAGCCTAGTGAGTGGTTTCCTTGGCTGAAATATGAAACCTGCATCTTCTCCTGCAAAACCAAGATTTTTAGAAGTCCTACCTTTATTTTTCTTCTTGTCACCTTCAATATCCTCAACTATAAACACTGGAGTTTCCTCAATATCTATAGCTTGAAGGATGTCTTCAAGGTTTCCCTTTCCACTTTTTTGACTTCTAGTTATTCTTCTATGGCCTTGCTTACTGATCTTTTTCTTGTTTCTTGTGGGTGAAATCCGTGGAATTTCTTCCTCTTGTACAAGTTCTGTTTCAATATCCATTGGCTCTATAATAGGCTCTATCTCTACTTCATGGCGACCTTCTGTCTCAGCTGCATATTTATCATTTTTATTTGATGGATTAGCTTTTGACTTTGGGTTTTCTTGGGTGTCACTAAATCAGCCTCATAACCGCTTAGGAAAATAAAAGTAGCCCAGTCTCTATTTAATTTCTTCAACTCCTCCAGCACCAAGAGTTTAATCAAACCATGGTGGAAAATTAATGTCTCACTGCTTTTTTCCCTACCTCGAACCTTGTCATACATTTTCCCTAAGATCCTAAACAGGAAAAAGGAAAGATCAAGAGACTGCTTATTAGTGAAGGGCAATAAAAGCCTGAAATGGTATAGGTAAACCATATGAAATCTCCCCTTACAAGTAAAGTGATTTTGAATAAAAAACAACACTTTGGAATAATTCTCCTTCATGTAACTTCTTGGAATCCTAGATGCCATGTCAACTCAAATGTGTTTTGGTTTTACAAATTCATCACAACTCCGCATCTTGAATTTAGTGGCTTTGAACCACTATTCACCATATCTTGGTATCAATGTGTCTTGAGAAATGGTCTTAGGTGACATTGTAAAATTTAGAACCTCCACCTTCGAAGCTAAGCCTGTGAAATTTACTACAAAGTCCTTTGATATCTGAGCATGAAAACCTTAGATTTTTTGACAGAATTTCAGGCATCTGACATTGTTGAATGCTTCCAAAAAATTGGCATCTTCATTGAATAACTTGAGGTCCATGGGTTCATATCTCACACATGAGCCCCATTTGTACATTTTCTTCTTCATAGCCAACTTCTTTTATAACCACACTGCCTTCTTGAAATATGACACCTGCAAGGAAAAAGACTGAACAACAAGTTGCTTACTGTAGGACTAGACTTTTCAAAGATGATAATCGGTGGCTGCATGCAATGCTCGAAGGGAAGATAACAGAGAGGTGCTTTGGAGATGAGTTTTAAAAATGAAATTCGAATGTGGAGGGAATGATGAAAAATAAGAGGGGTGAAAAGGTAATGATGGATGGTAGTTACGATTTTGCATGCTTGGATGATTGTGATAACCAATTACATGAGCTCACCTTTATCCTAAACCATTAGAAAACTAACAACTCATCATCCTCTATTTTGGTGCATAAAACATGATTCCACAGTGTATTCAGTTATAAAACTGGCAGATTGGCTATGGACTAGTTAGGTGATTCTGTAGCGAAATCTGCTTGTTTGCTGTTATATTCACTGCAGAACTGTCAAAAAAGCAGACAAGTGGCCACTACCTCAATTTTAAATAATGCATGTGAGCATAAAGTGGAATTTTATAGATATGATTGAGATGAAATGACAAATGGAGCATTTTAGACTTAGGATAAATACCATTTCATGAATTTATTATCAATTTCATGAACCAACCTTATGGGACAAAATGAAACCTAATTTAATGACCCTATCAAAAAATTTAAAATTCATGTGTGATAAAAGTGGCTCCATTGGGGATTGTGTGCCCCTATGGTACAACAAAGAACTTGTAGTTCTAGTGCCTTTTGATCCATGTGGATATTGGTGGTCACTCGCCTATTCCACTTGGGGCTCCACCATTGTCTATTTGAGTTTTTCAGTTTCAGCACAGTTTACTATTTTTAGCAGTTTTTTGGGTCCTAAACTTCCGGAGCCGTTTTGAGGCCCTAAACGACGTTTTTTGGGAAAACGGAGAGATCTTTCTAACGAGGTATGGTACGCATCAAACGGAGATCGTATGCCAAAGTTACGCCCCTGGGAAGTTGAAACACCAATTTACCCAAACGGGGCCCATAGTTTTGGCGCTTCATCTCCTAGGGTTAGGGTTTTGGCTGTTTAGGATTCCCCATTGTTTCTAAATGATAAATAGGCCCTCAAGCCTCATTGTAACTCATTTCAGAGGCCTGTAGCCGCCACATCTCTTCTCAGAGATAGCTACCAGCGCCCTAGCTAGTTTTATTTCCATTCTGTCTGTAAGCAAATTTCAGTTCTTTAATATTAATGAAATGAAGTGTTATTTCCGCTGCATCTCTGTATTTATGGTTATGTGTTTATTCTGTTGCGTTCCTGCATAAATCCGGATCAGTGGTATCAGAGCGGTCTGCTTTTTCTCGATCCTTCTTCGCATGTCCCCAACGAGGTCGGGGTATAAGGAGCTAGGGCTTGATCTGGTGGAACCTTTGCAAGATCAGCCTCGCAAACCTCGACGGACGCCCATGGGGGACGAAAAGAAAGATGAGGGAGCAGGAGATCCCATCAAAATATTGCTCGAGGAGGCCCTCGAAAAACAAAGGAACGCGATGATGGATAGCTTTGCTCAGATCCTTCAACGGCTGCCCACCGGCGGCGCATCTGCATCCAGTAGCCACTCTGGAGTTGCGACTCCCTTTAAGGTACAAGTAAATTTGACATTCCCATATTTGAGGGTCAAATAGACGCAGATGCCGTAGATAGATGGTTGAATCTATTAGAAGGATATTTCTCTGTTCATGACTTTTCAGACCGGGAGAAGGTTATTTTTGCACTCCTCAAAGCTACCCCCCATGTTAAGGACTGGTGGGAAACCTACTGTGAGAACAAGGACCAGACAGAACCCTCTCTGTTCTCGGCCATACCAACTTGGAATTCTTTCCGAGACACCGTCAAGGAACAGTACTATCCCGTGGGGAGCTATGAGGACAAGTACATACAATGGACCACACTGCGACAACAAAGGGATCAAGATGTGCATGAGCTGAAAAATCTGTTCCATACCCTGCGCACAAAGTTGGGTATCAAAGATTCAGAGAAACATCTGGTGCTAAAGTATCGAAGCTATCTGCACAGATACATTCATGAGGAAATGGAGTTCCTCGACATCTCCCTGCTTGGTACGACATACCGGTATGCTGCCAAGATTGAGCAGAAATTCAAGCAGAAGAAGCGAGACTTTGGATCTGCGAATCAAAAGCAAGGGAAAGGTGCTTCCAAACCGCAGAACAAAGGACCGAGCCAAGGCATGGTGGCTAAAGACAACTCATCAAAGCCACAAGAAAAGAACAGCACCGCAAAGCCAAAGAAGGACACGGGAAAGTGGTGTGAGTTCCATAAGAGCTCCACTCACAACACGAGTGAGTGTCGGGCCAAGCAGTCGCTAGTGGCCGAGATGAGGGCTTCTGAGTCAGATGCATGCTCTGACTCCGAATCAGAACCTGAAAAGGCGAATGAAAAAGGGAAACAAATTATTGATGCGGAGCCCAATGCCACTGTTGCCACTGCAAAGATCCAAAAGGAGGAACCGGAAGATCCAGAGGAGGAGGAACGTCTCTTCCACTCCCAGATGTGGGTAAAGGGCTCCCCGGTACAGTTCATTGTCGACAATGGGAGCCAAAGAACCTCATTTCAGCAGACGCCGTGAAGCGGTTGGGCTTGCCGACCACAGCTCACCCACATCCATACACCATCGGGTGGCTTCACCAAGGACGAGATCTCCGCGTCAGCCGACAGTGTTGCCTTCCCTATAGCATCAAGCCCTTCACGGATGAGGTATTATGTGACGTTGCTCCTATTGATGTTTTTGATGTATTATTAGGACAACCATACTTGTGGAAGCGTCATGCTATGTATGAGTCTCGACCTCGTGCTGTTATTGTTACTTTGGGAAATAAGTTGTACAGGATACCAGAGGTACCACCTCCTGCAGCTATCTCTTTGGTTACTGCAAAACAATGCAGTAAGCTCATTTCCCAAACCAGGAAATTCATTTTCCTGATGATCCGCCCCCAGGGCAAGAAGAAGACTGTGGCCATGACCTCCAGACAGGGCTCCTCTGCACAAAAACAACAAATGGATAAGGTTGTGGAGGAGTACGGGGACATATTCACCTCACCCACAGGGGTTCCTCTGCATTGTCAGGTCAAGCACCCGATTGATCTGACCCCCGGTGCGCCGCTACCTAATGGACCGATCTATCGGCGCTCTGTTCTAGAGAATGATGAAATCAAGAGGCAGATTCAGGAGCTGTTGCAGAAAGGTCACATCGGACCAAGTTCATCGCCCTGTGGGAGCCCGATCGTGTTGGTACAGAAGAAGGATGGGACGTGGAGACTCTGTATTGACTATCGGGCGCTGAACAAGATCACTGTCCGGAATAGGTACCCAATCCCACGGATTGATGACCTTCTGGACCAACTCAAAGGTGCAAAATATTTCAGCAAGATCGACATGAAGTCTGGGTATCACCAGGTACCAATTGAACCCTCCGATGTGTGGAAGACTGCCTTCAAAGCCAAGGAAGGCCTTTTCGAATGGCTGGTCATGCCTTTCGGGTTGACGAATGCTCCCGCCACCTTCATGAAGATGATGGATGACATCTTGCGTCCATTCACCAACTCATTTGTAGTGGTGTACTTTGATGATATTCTGATCTTCAGCCAGACTTGGGAAGAGCACCTTCACCACATCCGACAAGTCCTCCAAACACTGCGGCAACACAAGTTGTGTGCCAATTTGGAGAAGTGCACTTTTGGCATGACCCAGGTTCAATATCTGGGATACATTATCGATGAAAGGGGGGTGCATGTGGATCCAGCCAAGATCCAAGTCATTCGGGATTGGCCAGCCCCAACCACTATAACAGAGCTTCGCAGCTTTCTGGGTCTTGCTAATTTCTATCGAAGGTTCATGTTGGGATTCTCTCATATCACTTGGCCCTTGAGTCAAGTCACCAAGGGAGGAGCGAGAGCAAAATTTTTTTGGTCGGAACCTCAATAGAAGGCGTTCACAGAACTGAAAAACCGCCTCTGTTCTGCCCCAGTGCTCACTTTACCAGACTTGCAACAACCATTTGAGATCGAGACATATGCCTCTGACTATGCTATTGGGGCAGTTCTTACTCAACAGGGACATCCAGTGGCATTTCACAGTGAGACATTGTCTGACACAGTTCGCAAGTACCCCACATATGAAAAAGAAATGTACTCCATTTTGCAAGCTTGTCGACAATGGAAGCATTACATTTTGGGGAAGGAAACAATCATCCACATAGACCACAGGCCCTTGCAGTTCATACAGACACAAGGGAAGTTGCAGAATGATCGCCATCAGAAGTGGTCCACATATCTGCAACAGTTTCATTTGAACATCAAGTACAAGAATGGTAGCACCAATCATGTTGCAGACTGCCTCAGCCGACCACCGATCGTGGCGCTCACCACTATGCTCAACTCTTGTGGGCACGAGACTTCTGATTGGCCGCTTCTCTATGAGAGTGACCCAGAATTCGGCCAAACTTACAAGGCACTCTTGGGGGGTACGCAAGTTCCAAATTTTCACCTCCAAGATACACTTTTATGTCACATGGGACACCTTTGTGTTCCTTCAAGCGAGCGTGCCAAGATGATATGGGAAGCACACTACAGTCGAGTCGCTGGGCATTTCGGGGTCGAGAAAACGGTAGCAATCCTGCAGAAGTATTTCTATTGGCCGAACCTTCGAAAGGATGTCGAGAAGCACATCAGATCCTGCACTGCTTGTGCCATTGCCAAACCGACCATCAAGAAGCACGGCCTATATACTCCTCTACCTACCCCTAGTCGACCTTGGGAATCCATCTCCATGGATTACATGTCGGGCCTGCCTTCTACTAAGCAGGGAAATGATTGTGTTTTTGTGGTCGTCGACAGATTCTCGAAGATGGCCATTATGGCGGCCTGCAAGAAGAATATCACAGCAGAAGCCACTGCTAAACTCTTCTTTGAACGAGTGTGGGTGCACTTTGGGATCCCACGGTCTATCATATCAGATCGAGATAGCAGGTTCCTCAGCACATTTTGGTCCAGCCTCTGGTCAATGTTGGACACAAAGCTCACCAAGTCCACAGCTTTCCATCCCCAAACAGATGGCCAGACAGAGGTCGTCAACAGAATGATTGTACACATTCTGCTCATGTACAATTCAAAGCATCCACGCACATGGGACGAGAGCCTCCCCTATGTACAACATAGTTATAATCGGGCTCTCCACAGTTCAATCGGCCATAGCCCCTTTCAGGTGGGCTTGGGATTTCAGCCACTATGTCCCATTGACGTAGCCATGCCATTTGCAGCTGCTCAGGTCAATTCAGCTCATGTCCAGTCTAAAGTTGACAAAGCAAGTAGCTTCATCGAGCGCATTCAACACATCCGCCAACAGGTTCATGATATATTGGACAGAGCCAATGCCAAGTACAAGCAACGCCATGATCAACATCGGGTGCCACACAACTTCCAGGTGGGTGACAAAGTATGGCTACATTTGCAGAAGGAGCGCCTCACTGGACCCCACCGCAAGCTTCGCCCGCTCCGATACGGGCCGTACACCATCACCAAGGCTGTAGGGAACAATGCATTCGAGCTCAGTGTTCCACCATTCCTTGGTCTGCACCCAGTCTTCAATGTGGATCGCCTTCGTCCTTACTTCCCACCTCTACTGGACACCTCGGACATTGCAGAACAACTCACACCAACAAAGTTAAATCCAGACTGCATGGAACAAGCCACCATAGATTGTATCATGGACATGAAAATCAAGAACACTCGCCAGCAGAAGATCCAACTATATCGGGTTGTCAAAGCTGGCCAACTCCTGCACCAAGGAAAGTGGTTCACCAGGGACCAAGTTCAGCAGAAATTTCCTCATCTCATGGAGGAACTTACGCAATGGGGACCATTGCTTCCTAAGGGGGGAGGAATGATCCAGGTGGATATTCGTAGTCACCCGCCTATTCCACTTGGGGCTCCACCATTTCCTATTTCAGTTTTTCAGTTTCAGCACAGTTTACTATTTTTAGCAGTTTTTCGGGTCCTAAACTTCCGGAGCCGTTTTGAGGCCCTAAACGACGTTTTTTGGGAAAACGGAGAGAAATATGGGTCCATGGACCAATGTTGCTCGTTCCAAATTTGTAGTCCTCGGATATATCTTTCTAACAAGGTATGGTATGCGTCAAACAGAGATCGTATGCCAAAGTTACGCCCTTGGGAAGTTGAAACACCAATTTACCCAAACGGGGCCCATAGTTTTGGCGCTTCATCTCCTAGGGTTAGGGTTTTGGCTGTTTAGGATTTCCCATTGTTTCTAAATGATAAATAGGCCCTCGAGCCTCATTGTAACTCAGTTCAGAGGCCTGTAGCGGCCACATCTCTTCTCAGAGATAGCTACCAGCGCCCTAGCTAGTTTTATTTCCATTCTGTCTGTAAGAAAATTTCAGTTCTTTAATATTAATGAAATGAAGTGTTATTTCCGCTGCATCTTTGTATTTATGGTTATATGTTTATTATGTTGCATTCTTGCATAAATCCAGATCACCTTTCTTCAAAAATAAAAAAAATTCTGAAAATGATGAAGAAGTATCCGAACTCTCATGGCCTTTTCCTTGGGCTCAAGCTTGATGAATAACTCATCTTTATTAGCAAAACATCATAACAAGAAATTAAATATGTACAATGGAGTGAAATTCAGTAAAGTAATTTAGGAGGAATAGTGCTTTAGAATCCCTCCATTGACAAGTCCTCCTCCACACAATTTTCCATCCATCTCCTGAAGCAGGAAAGTGTTGTTGCCATGGTATGCAGCTATCACAAATGGCCCCTTCCAGATGTTCTCAAACTTTCCATGCTTCCCCTTTTCCTCAATTTTGGCTTCCCATTTTAGAACTAAATCTTGGATTTTAAATTTTCTTCTTTAGTTTTGCTGTAAATATTTTTCTTCACTCTATTTTGTGATTGTTGATGACTGTCATACACCTCTTCCCTCTTCACCTATAAATCTATGAGCTGGTTTATACCCCCTTGGATAAAATTTGGCTCCTCTTCAAGTCCTTGTTACAGTTTCATTACCAGAACCCCCAAAGAAGTGGGAAAAATAGCTTCAACTCCATATACCAATTCATAGGGTGATGTACCAATGGATCAATTTGTGAAAACTCTATTAGGCCATAGAGAAAATTTAAAATTTATATGCCATGATCTCTTGTTTTCTTGCAATAACTTTTGGATGATCCTCACTACGATTTTATTTGATGATTCTGCTACGCCATTACCTTGAGGGTAATAGGCTATAGAATGACCAAGAGTGATATGATATTGATGAAAAAATCTAATTAATCTTTTGGATTTAAAATTTTGTGAATTATCAGTAACAATATTCATAGGATAGCCAAACCTTGACAAAATTTTGTTCCCCAAAAATTGAATGATGACTAAGTCAGTAGCCTGCCTGGTTGGGATTGCTTCGATCCACTTAGTGAAATAATCTGTGGCTGTCAGAATATAGTGATGCTGCCCTAAGGATGCTAGGTGTATTTCACCAATGAAGTCCAAACACAATTGTTGGAAAGGAGCTTCAAGATATATTGGTTTCAAAGGTAAAGGAATCAACTTCTTCTTACCATAAAAAACTTGGCATTCATGGCATGTAGCGATCTTCTTGTAGATTCCCTTAAACGTGGTAGGCCAATAATATCCTACTATGAGTAGATTTTTGGCTGTGACCTTCTAGTAATGGTGTCCTCCACAATCTCCCTTATGGAACTCTTCAATGAATTTATTAGCCTCTTCTTCCAACAAACAATTCAAAAGAATTCCACCGGTGTCCTTCCAATACAATTTTTTATTCAAAATGTAGTATCTCAATGAATTTAGCTTCATAAACCTTAACTTGGACTTATTCAATTGAGGATGGTCATTATGATGATGTAGTACAAATATGACATCTCTATACCATTTAGACAAGATGAATTTCTCTTCAATAGGGACCAATTCTTCTTCTTCTATCAGTTCTGAAATTTCTGTAATGAAATTCATGTAAAGGCATTCAAAATTTTACTGTGCCATCAATTTTTCTAATCCCTACCCTTTCAGCAACTTGGTAGGCTTAATTTCTATGTCATATTCCAGCAAAGTGGTAATCCATTTCCCTCTTTTGCCATCAGGATTAGCTTGGGTCAAAATATCTTTAACCACATTGTTAGGCACATATGTAACAATGTGAGAATGTAGAATGTAAATTTTGAAATATTTAAGAGATTTGACTAAATCATATGCTTTTTTTTCCAAGATATTATATTTAAATTCATATTTTTCAAGGGTCCTACTGAAAAGGGAAATAGGCTGCTCATCACCTTGCTGCCCTTTCTACAATAAAACTCCAGCAATGGTATTTTCATAAGCGAATTTTAAAACCAAAAATTCACTTCAGAAATAAGGACTTATAGGCACTGGGGCTTGAGTGAGGGCTTTCTTTCTTTATTCAAATGATTTATTAGATTCAACAATCCGCTTAACATTATATTCATTCTTTAAGAGCTTGGTAATGTTCTTGTGTTGGAAATACTGAGAGGGGGGTGAATCAGTATTTCTTTCAATAATAGCATTAGTTAATATTCAATTATTATCAGTGTTTGTACAATGATAGCATCAAACAAGAGGAACACAAATTCACACAGTTTTTAAGGTGGAAACCCACTCCGGGACAAAAACCACCTAATGCTTTTCTAATAATTCTTTTCAACTCCAATTGAAAATAAAGCTCAAACTTCCTAGAATCTAGAAAAGCATTCTTCTCCAGCTCCCACTGGATGGATGCTCCAACACCTGAGATTCTTCAGTAGTCATTGAACGGATGCCCCAACACCCAATGAGTTACAAATCACCCTAGCACCACCCTACCACCCTATAGAAGAATAAAAGAAGAATGGACTCCCGTACCAAGGAAAATGGTCCACTTTACAATGATATAGAATGATGTAGAAGAATAATATATACTAGACCATAACCCCAACTTTGATACAACCAACTAATGATGATCCTAGACCTCCCAACACTGCCTCTTCAACCCTTGGCAGATAGACACTAGTACAATTTTTACAATAATGTATTTACAATGACTAAGTACAATGACACCTTTACAATGATTGTATGCAGTGCTGCCCACTTGAAGACTTCATATGATGAACTTCTTGCTGCTGTTAAGCACCTTGGTTTCTGCTGTTGTCATTCTATCCTCTGCTGCACCTTGATTTGCTTTTCTGCCGTAGAAATATGGTCCTTTGCAACCCTTGACAACACATGATCTAGCTTTTTCTTTCCTTCTAGCAGCTCTATATTGGATCTAGTGTATCTCTGTTATTTCAGATCCTCAATATCTGATTTTCGGTCCTGTAGTATTCCTCCGAGTCTTCTTTCCAATGCCATATGTATGACCCAATTTGGATTCTTCAAGAGAGAGTTATACCCAATTTCTCACACTGCCATAATTATGGACTGTTTTAGTAGAGATCACTTGTACGACATGCCATGTGTCACTTTTTATTTATTTACCTCTAAAATTGATAGAGTGAAAACTAAATACTATGCATTATCTACCACTTTTTACAGAATTCCAATGTGATACTCAGAGAGAGAGTTATGATGATTTTACCAAGGTCACTTCTTTGAGATGAATTTCAGGAGCCTGCAAAAACCCTTACTTCCAAAGATCATATCTCCAAACATATTGCGCAAATTCGTCTGAAATTTTTACTACAACTTCCTCAGGCTTTCAGCTTCACCTCATAAAAATTTCAGCTTCCGCGCCTTCGTAGAAAAAATGTTAGAGTGAAAATGCAACGATGACCTGTTTTAGATGGCCAAATCCCTTGCCTAAGGAGGAAATGAAGATCAAAATATATATGAATGCTTAAGTTGAGAGGGGCTTCAACAAGTGAACGTGGGAGGGATTTTAGGAGCTTAAAAAATATTAATTATGACTTTTCAATGACCCATGCCCCAACCCCATGTGGTTTTAGCCCACTAACTGGGGAACAAACTTCAAACATGAATATCTCTCAAGCCGTGAAGAATTACATGGTGTGCCATATATCAATGGAAACATCTCGACAAGTAGAAACCATAAAAAGAATTATTGACCCAAAATATATTAATTTGGTAGGTAAAAATTCCCATTCAATATTGGGTTAGCCCCTGGTGCTGCTTGGGTTGACATCAATGACAACCGCTGATCAAAATCTTGAAAATCTCAGCAAAGTTTGGGATAAACCTTCTAACAAAATTTACCTTTCCATGAAAAGACTGAATATATTTCCTATTCCTTGGCAAGTCTATCTTCTGAATTGCACTGACACTATTAGGATCAATATTTATTCCATATTTTGATATAATGTGTCCTACCAATTTTCTAGAAGTTAGAAAAAAGACACTTTTGGTGGCATTAAGAGAGATGCTGAGTTTTCCACATTTCTACATAATTTTCTATATATGTTTCAAGTGTTCTTCCTCCTTTCTTGAAAACACAGTTATGTCATCCAAATAGACTACAACTGATTTTTCTTTCTCCTCAGAAAAAGAAATATCCATCACCCTTTGGAAGGTTTCAATTGTATTCATTAAACCAAAAGGCATCTTGGCATACGTGAATATTCTCCATGGCGTGGTAAAAACAATTTTCTCCTAATCTTCTGGATGTACAAATATTTGGTTGTAACCTGAAAATCCATCAAGCATGGAAATTCTTTGAGAGCCAACAATATTTTGAAAAATCTAATCCATCTTGGGAAGAGGGTATTTTTCCTTTATCGATTCCTTGCTTGTATTTCTAAATTTTGAGATTCAACAGGAAAATTTCAGCACCCACGCCTAGCGCATTAAGCACCTACACTAGGGTGGGGCCCACAGTGTTATTTTTGGTGCATGTCTATTTTAGTTATCCCTTAATTAAGATGGAAAATAAACAGTAATCTATTCTCAAAGATAACTTGTAATAGTTAACTGAGAGTGATAAACTTACTTAGCTAGTGGATTTCAAGTTAAAGGTAGTTGGTGAGGCATGCAGAGTAATTCTAGTTGTAACAGAGTTCGAAGTGTAGTGGTGCATTAGTTAATGCAGGTTGTAATCATTTTAACTCAGTTAAGTGAGTTAAAATCAGTTGTGCTAGTTGTAACTGAAGATACACTATTGAGAGATTAAGTGAATTAAATATTAATTAATTTACAATCAGTGATCTCACATGCAACTGAGGATTTACTATTATTAGATGCATGCATGTCAGATCTAGTGGATACCTAGTTGAGATCTAGGAGAAAGGGAAGTTGACTATCAGTTGTAAGATTATTGGGTTGCACACATGCAACCAAACACCCATTGGAGTGCCCATGATAATTGTGCATTCAAGGAAGAACATAATTCCTATATTTTAGGGATTGCATTCATTAGGGATTTCACCAACAAGGCAGGCTATCTGGAGGCAGTAAATTGGCTAAGTATTGGTTAGTTTTTGTATGACAGTGTGAGACAATTAGCTGAGTACTAGAGGGCTCTTGTGAGAAGAGTTTTGTATGTAATTTTTTCATGATACATGATGAATATAAAATAGAAGATAGAGGGGTTTTGAGCAGAAAGATTTCCCTGGGATATTATTTGTGTTGTGTGTGATTTGATTCTACTCTACTTCATGTGATTAGGGATTGTGTTTTTAATTTCGCAAAATATTTGTAGAAGAAATTCAGTATTTAAATTTAGTACATTTTTATATTGAATTAATCCAAGATATACATACATGTTGTATAATTTCTACATGGTATCAGAGCACAAGAAATTGCAGAAGTGAAGTTGGAGCCGAGTTTGTGACTGGATAGAATTCGAATTTTCAGAAATACTTTCTTAGTGTTATAGTTGTTGGAACAAGGTCCCGTAAATTCATTTTTGGTCCAGCTTTGTAATATTTTGCAATATTTATTCTAGCGCAAGGGCTTTGGGGTGGGTCAAAGCCCCCGATGAATTGTAAAGGGTTAAAGGGTAGACCAATAGTTCATAAACCACGGTTTGTGGACCATAGAATAACACAGGCTAATATGTTATATATAGATAGATAAATCGAGTCTAGAGAAGAGGCTAAGTGGTGATTAAGTTTGGATAAAAACTTGTGGATATTTTGTGTCGATTTTCTGGGTAAGGGCTCCTACTGGTTGTGTGCACAGAGACCCTAAGTCCTACTATGTGCAGACCCCACTGGCTGTGTGCACAAGCTAGTAAATAGAGTCTATAAGTCAGATCTGGATATGAATGGATGAGAAGGTTGTTGATGATATTTAAAGTTCTTTTGTGTTATGATTATCGGCTACGCTTATGTTCTAAGATTATGCTTGCTCATTGAATGCTGATGATATACTAATGTGCACATGGATGCGATATTATGAATGCATAGATCTAGTTTAATTATTCTGTTCAAGTTACTTGTTATTTATGATCTGTGCTATATCGATATACAGTTAGAAGGTTCTGTAATAGGGCTTCTCCTGTGCAGGTCTGTTAGATTTGAAGGGACCCACTTTAATTAACTTTATCTCTCTCAGGGTGTGGAAACCTGGTTCCAACACCCTCCAATACTACTTCAAGTGAGACCTTGACCTACACAAGTAGGACATTGCCGAAAGGGCCAGTAGTACAGGGGTTTGTTGGAAAACCTTAAAATCGAACTTGGGTCAAGACCTCTAAAGCCAAAAAATGGTTCCATTGTCAAGACCGGGAGAATTTTGAGAGAGAGATCGGGTAATAACATGGGGTCATTGGTAGCCATTGAAGCCTGAGCTCAAGGAATCATTCAAGAAACAGATCTAGGAGTTTACCCTAAAAGAGAATAGAATTAAAAAGCTATCTGTTGAAGAGTGGAAATATAAGTATATTTTTATAGAAGTGCACGAAATATTCTTCGTATCCTTCGCACACGAATTTCAAAAGTGGTTGGCACAATTGGCAGAGTTCCAGACTTGCTAGAAAGGCAATCAGGTGACACAGTGGACCCTCGAATTGATCCGACAATTTGAAAAGAATGATAACAAAATTACCAGGACTGTAGACCATTGGGTTGATAGTATTTTTGGAGGATTCGAGATAGAATTTGTAGTTGAAAAATTTGTGTCATATTCGAAAGTGGAGAGAAGGTTCTTAAAGGGATTTAGAGGAAATTTCCTGAAAGCCCTACCATTGTTGATTAAGATGCTATTGAGTGAAAAGGGTGTCCTGTGTGGAAACACTGAGTGAATGACCTTCGACCAGAGTGGGAGCACAACACGAAGTGGTAAATACTACCGAGTTAATCAAGAAGGAGACAGATCGGCATAAATCACAAAAAGGGAAGCAACAACAAGAAAGACAAACTGTTGGAGAGCACACACTATAAATTATTTTACTATGATAAATTTATATATACATGCATATAGGTAGTTACATAGAAAGAATTAAACCAACTAAAACTAATTGCTAAACTAACAGTTAACAGAAAGATTAAATCTTTTAACACTCCCTCTTAATCTTGAGTATTACATTGTTTTATGCCTAAATTTTGACATTGAAATTCAAAATTAACTTTTTCTTGGTGGTTTGGTGAAGATATCCGCTAACTAATCCTTGGAATCACAAAATTTGAGAACAATATCAACATTTTTGACGAGTTCATGAACGAAGTGAAGACGATTGTCTATATTTTTTCTTTTTTGATGAAAGACATTATTATTTGACAAGGAAATAGTGGAAGTGTTGTCACAAAAGATTGAAATAGGTTCATTTTATGTATAAAGGAAGTCGGAGAGAAGTCTTTTCAACCATACTGCTTGACATGATGCTAAATTTTCTGCAATGTACTCGGCCTCTGTTGAAAATAACGTAACAATGGGTTGCTTTTTGGATGACCACGAGATAAAGTTTCTACCAAATAGAAAAGCATAGCCAGAAGTGCTTTTCGGATCATCAATACAACCTGCATAATCATTGTCTATATAACCAATAAGATTACTGTCCGTAGAGGCTGCATACAATAAAACATAAGTAGATGTACCTGTAATGTATCTTAACACCCCTTTTCTAGCTTTCCAATGACAATATTTAGGAGATTCCATAAATCTGGAAATATACCTAGCTGCAAATGCTATATCAGGTCTAGTAGCAGTAAGATATATAATACTACCAGCAAGTTGCTTATACAAAGTAGCATTAACAATAGTACCTACATCATCTGCTTAACTTTGTACCAACTTCGATAGGAGTATCCACCGGTTTACACCTGCCCATCTTAAAATTTCTCAAAATATCAGTAGCATAATTCTGTTGACTCATAAACATACCATCGTGTGTTTATTTCACTTCGACACTTAAGAAGTATCTCATTATTCCAATATTTGTCATTTCAAATTCATTTTTCATTGCATATTTAAATTCATCTAACTGCATGTTACCTGTATAAATTATTTCATCAACATAAAGAAACAATATTAAAATATTACCTTGATGATCATTCTTGATATACAAAGTGGGCTCATGGTCTCTCCTTCTAAAACCATTATTCAAAAAGTAATGGTCTATTCAGATGTACTAAGCTGTTGGAGCTTGCTTCAATCCATAAAATGTTTTGTTCAACCCGTACACCTTATGTTTTTATTTTTTATTTAGAAACCGAGTGACTGATCAACATACACTTATTCATTCAAAACACCATTGAAAGAGGTAGAATTTACATCCATTTGGTAAATAGGCCACTTTTTTTGTGCTGCAATAGCTAATACAAATCGAACGGTATCAATTCTTGCTACAGGTGCCAATGTTTCACCATAATCTATGCCAGGTTGTTGTGAAAAACCTTTGGCAACTAATATTGCTTTGTGCTTATCAGCTTCACCTCTCTCATTTAAATTTGTTTTAAAAACCCATTTGACACCTATAAAATTTTTATCATCAGGTAGATTAACCGAATCCCAAGTTTGATTTCTTTCATTAGCATCGATTTCATTATTCATTGCATCTACCCATTCCTTTTCCTTTATAGCCTCTTCAAAATAAGTAGGTTGAAATGAAAGAAATGCAAAATTTACAATATCATAAACATTGTCTTGTGCATAAATATCACTTAAGTTTCTCATTTTAGGATTATCAACATCAGAATCAAAATATGATGAATTGCTACTGCTTGATGAACTACTACTAGTTTTATCTTGAACCTATAATCTTGGAGTGCTTGTTGTAGGTGCTTGATGTTCATCGAACATAATAAAAGGATTAGGATAAGTATTGTTCTCCATTTCATTCCAAGACTTGCCTTCCAGAAATTTAACATCTCGACTTACGACAAAATTATTAGTTATAGGATTAAACAATCTGTATGCCTTAGATTGATCAATATATCCTATAAAAATATACTTTTCTCTCCTATCATCAAGATTTTTTCTCAATTTTTATGGAACATGATCGAAAGAAATACAACCAAATACGCGAAAGTGTGAAACAATTACCTTTTGTCCACTCCATGCTTCTTCAGGTACAAAAATTTGAACACTGGAAGTTGGAAATCTATTAAAAATATATAGCGAACATGCAACTGCTTCAACACATAAATATTTAAATAAATTTCATGTTTTGAGCAAAATTTGAGCCATATTCATAATTTTCTGATTCTTTCTTTTCGCGACTCCATACTACTATGGAGTATAACTGGTTGTCGTTTGTTTTTTAATACCATGTTGTTTGCAAAAATCAATGAATTCGTTAGATTCATACTCACCTCCTTTATCAGACCTTATAACTTTAATAAACTTGCCACTCTATTTTTCAGCCTCAATTTTGAACTCCTTAAACTTGGAAAATGTTTTAGATTTATATGTGATAAAATACACCCAAATTTTCCTACTAAAATCATCAATAAAAGTAAGAAAATAAATACTTCCAACAACTGATTCTTCTTGCATTGGACCACACAAATCTGTATGCACTAACTCTAATTTTTCTTTGGCTCTATTAGAGGCTGAAGAAAAAATATCTCGCTTATGTTTACCCATTATACAAATTGTACAGGAAGAGATATGATTAGAAAAAACAGGCAAACCTTTCATCGTAGACTGTCTTTGCAAAAAACTCATAGTTTTTATAGGTAAATGACCATATCGCAAATGCCACAAATCAGAGTTAGTTGGTGTTGAAACATTATGTGCGTACAACTTCTCACTTTTCAATTGTAATTGATACAACCTATTCTTTGTCATAAGAATCTTTGCAACAAGAGACTTATGTTCATCAGAAATCATGCAAGTAGTGTTGTGAAAGCTAACATCATAACCATGTGCATCTAACTGCCCAAAACTCAACAAATTATGCTTGAAATTGGGTACATAATAAACATCATAGATATTCTTCACAACATTTTGTTTGGTTAAGACAAGTACAACATCCTTTCCTGAAGCTTTAACCTGGCGATAATCACCCAAAACAATAGAGGAACTAAAAGATGTATCAAGATGTGAAAAAAAATGACTATGACTAGTCATATGATTACTACAACCATTTTCTACCAACCAAAAATCTTTATTAGGTACTTGCAGAGTCACTTGGCATGCCAAAAATAAAGCATTCGATGTTTCACATTCAGTGTCTTTGACATTGGCTTTGTTTTTACTTAAAACATATTGTAATTTACAACATTCAGACTTATAATGGCCATATTTATTGCAGTAGTGACATTGAATTTTTGATTTATCTATCTACCTATGACCATGATAAGTTTGAGACTTCTCTAAATGTGTTTGAGTTACATGTGATCTATCATCAGAGTGAGACTTTCCTCTACCTTTTCCTCTCCTGCCATGAAAACCTCTGCCTCTACCTCTATCCATAGAAGCTTTAGATTTGAGAGCATGCTCTAAAGTACTAAAATCTAAATTAATTCTTTCTTCATGAGGAAGCAAAGAACCAGTTAATTCTTCCACAGATAATTTTGTTAATTATCTTGACACAAAAAGAGTAACTATCATGTAAATTTTTTTAGGCAAAAATCTAAGAATTTTTTCAACAATTCTTTGGTCTTCAAGTCCTTCACCATTCATTTGAAGCTGATTAACAACACCCATAACTTTAGTCATGAACTGATCAACTATTTCTGATTCAATAATTTTGAGTGTTTCAAATTGTGTTCTGAGAGTCTGTAGTTTTACCATTTTTACTTTATCATTTCTTTGATAAGAAACCTTAAGTATATCCCATATTGATTTAACAGTCTTAGCAACAGTTATTTTAGGAAAAATAGAGTCATATAACGAATTTAAAATGCACGAATTCGCTCTACCTTCTTTTTGTTTAAGTTCATCAAATAGTTTTCTTTGAGAAGCACTCATTCCAGAAATTATATTTGTGTCAGGTTCTGTGAACCCCAATTCTACTGATTCCCAACAACCTAAACCTTGTAAGCATGCTTTCATTTTAAGACTCCAAAAATTATAATTGTTCCCACTAAATAATGGTGTTTGCAAATTGGCTTGTCGAGGCCATGTTTAAAACAATCAGAAATCTAACAATTTATTTTTTTTACAACAAAACTTGTACTATCTTTAGTATAAAACAAGAGCATCTACACTAATAAAGAAACGAAGAATACAATAACCATGAGATATTTTTATGCAAACATTACATCTTAACTTGACATATTTCTAGCTTGATTATTACAAAGAAATAAACTTTCTTTGCGGTGAATCAAGGCCGGGGATAATATATTTTTTATGGAGACAAAAAAAGTACAACAATTTCTCTTTTAAAAACTAGCCCAAATAGAACAAAAACTTATTTCTTCCTTTAAAGACTTGCAATTATGCACATACAAAATCCTAGAATGAAATCCAAATCATGAGGGAGGCTTTCTCTTCCTTCAACGAGTGCTACATCTTCAGCACTGCAACAACTTCAACAAGTGCTACTTCTTCAGCACTACAACGACCTTTCTCTCGAACGCAGTAGTGTAATCCAAATCTTGAGGGTAAAACTTGCTATCAGAAGCTAATTTATACCTTTCCCACAATAATAATCTGCCTCAAATCAATATGTGGTGGCAACCACAGTTTCTATTTGACAACATCGTCCTCTTCACACACACAGAGTGGCCCAACAAGAATCTTCCTCAAATAAATCTACAGTGGCAACCATAGTTTCTGTCTAACAACACCATCCTCTTCACACACACTGAGCGGCCAAACTCCTTTCTCTCCCTTCAACAAGTGATAGGAATGAAATGGCAGAGAAAATTGGCAGCATAGCAACTTGGCTCTGACAACATGACGAAAAGGGAAGCAACGACAAGAAATATGAACTACTGGAGAGCACACACTGTAAATTATTTTATTATGATAAATTTATATATACAGGCCTATATGTAGTTACATAGAAAAAGTTAAACCAACTAAAAATTTCTAAACTAACAATTTATGAAAAGATTAAATATTTTAACAATACAGTCCCTTGAGGGAGTCACCTGCTTTTAACCAAGGTGGGGCTGCACAAGTTGGAACCAGCCCCCTGGCCATGCCAGCATCAAACCCACGTAAGGGTAATAATTCTCCTACCCCACCTCCACCACCACCTGAGGACGATATGGCTACACACATGAAACTACCTAGCTTTAAGGGTTTAGGAGACGAGGATATGGATCAATTCTGGTTTGCAACAGAGTCTTTATGGACTGCACAGAACATTAATAATGATGTTATGAAATAAGCGCAACTATCCATAACCTTTGAACGAAGGGCCCTGGACTAGTTTATGGGATACATTGGTCAACACATGAATGCATCAATACAAGATATTAAGGACGCCCTGAAGCAACAATTCTGAAAGCCTAAATCATACTCTCAAAGTGTAGTCGATGTAAAGGATTTCAAACAAGGACCTACGGAATTCGTCTGGGAAGATGACCAATAATTGAAGAAGGCCATCAATGATGTAGGATTTGTCTACAAGGACAAGCAACGCAAGGAATGGTTTATCGCTATGGTATTTCCACACTGGCGCAAACCCATGGCACAGTAGAAGATCAGCTCCCAGGAGGAAGCTTGGCTCCCAGGGAGAAGCTTTGGAGATTTCCATGAAGTTAGAAGATGCACCAAGAGATGATACACAATTAATGGCACAACAGATCTAGAGCCAGCTAGAGGCAATCATGGAAAATTTTAGGGGCTAATATTCGCAAGTGGGCTATTTTTCCATGTTTTTTCCAAAAAAGGATTCGCCAATTTCCATTTTTTTATAAAAATGATTCGCCCAAATTTTACAATATAAAATTATTTTACCTTAAAAATCAGCAACATTATATAGACAATATATATAATATTGTTATAAATTTGAATAGTTTTACAAACACATCAATAAACATTTTATAGTTTGCATATTAGGGACTAGTGAGATTCGCCAATTTTTTAAAATTCAAAATAATTTTCTATCCTTAAAATTTTCCCTGGAGGCAATGCAGTTATAAATTCAGAACTTATGGAAGGATCAAGGCAAGGAAGCTAGCCCAGATATCTGGTGCATACACTGTAGGGTGTCGGGCCATACTGAGGATCATTGCCCTTTGTTATCAGATTATATGCAGGGTGGGGGGCCAAGCCCTCTATGCCCTAGGAAAATGAATGGAACTAATAGCCCCATGCTATGGTGCGCTGATTTTCAAGTAGCAGGAAGACATGACACAAATCACTACCCATAGTTAGGTTCCTATGTTCCAGAACTGAAACAAGAGTGGTGTATATTTTTCTCATCTGTGGGTCATGACAAATAAAACTACCAGACACTCGAGCTCATGGTAGATAGGGGAAACCTATATAGAGTACAGGTGAACACCTCATCACCACTAGCTCCTTCTGGGTGGGGTGGATATCTCGCAAGAGGAAGAGGATGAGGGAGAGGGGGGAGTGTAGGTCTAGGACATGGAAAAATTATATGCTACAATTCTGGGGACTTGGGACATTTTGCATGAGATTTCCTGAACCCTACGCACTAGGCCTGCATATATTGTAGGCAGTTCGACCACGTCATTGAATACTACCCAGTGCTAATAGTGAAAATGTAGGAGAAACAATAGAAACCCATGTATAATGTACAACGGGTTAAGGAAGAGCCACGGGATGATGGACCATGTATCAATGTGATCACACGTAGTGACATTGCCACTAGAGGAGTCGAGGAAAAAGCTACGGCTGAGTCACTAATCCGAAAAGCTGGGGAAAAAATGGAAAGATTAGATCTGAAAAAGGAGAAATAAACCTTCATGGAAGCTCAAAAGGATATGGACAAAGACAAAGGATCTACTTCAAAAAGTATGGTAGATCCAAAAATAGACGAAGCAGTTAAATCATTCCTCCAAGCATATATGAAGTTGTTGCGCAATGAGAAGTCAGTAGAAAATCTCCAAGCCTTAATAGATAGCTGCACAGAAAAATTTGCCTCACAACCAAAGGTTAAAACTGTGAACAAGCTATACAAGAAACAAAAAAAGGACTGGACGGGAAATGTGCATGACTACACAGATCAAAGACTATGAAATGGACGAAGTCATCCTTAACTTAGGATCAGACGCAAATTTCATGCCCAATCAAACCTGGAAATGAATGAGAGAACCTAAGCTTGAATGGTCTACTATTCAGGTACGGATGGCTAATCATCAAAATATTATCCCAGTGGGATGACTTAAAAAGGTTTTAGTAGACATTTCAGGTGTTAAAGTTTATGTTGATTTTGAGGTAATCCAGATCGCAGACCCTTAACCGTGCTATTGGGCCTGTATTGGGCTATTGACATTGGAGGTATCATTAATTTAAAAAGGAGGAGCATGATATTTGAAAGTGAAGGTACACAGGTGATAGTCCATTTGGATCCAGTAGAAGGCGAGCAATACACTAAATGAATATGTGACGAGGAGGGTGTTGATCACATCTACAAACTGACCGCCTGGGAGGACGATTGGATCAACCACACAACTGATGGTATGTTATGCTGGGAAAAAAAATGAATTCTTATCTGACTCAGATGGAGAGATAGAAAATCAGCAGAACCATTTGCATGATGTATCTGTGCTGTGGTGTCTTAAGATCACAAAGAGCTTCTGATGTATCTCCTCAGAGGTAAGAGAAATACCCTAATTTGATGGTTTTGGGAGTGTTAAGGACTTGCTTAAAGAAATTGAAACAAAGGCCCCTGAAGAATGGAGGCTTTGGGCACTTGACTTGGCTATGCACGCAACCCCCGCACAATGGTGGGAAACCCATAAGGAAGCTTTATAGGATTGGGGGGAATGCCAAGAAATGATGATCCTACAGTTTGACCCTTTGGTTGGCCCACCTATGGAACTCTTATCAGGATGTGGGGATCTGAGAAAGAACTTGGCTCTTTGGATAAAAGTGTGTAAGGAAAACACATGGAATGAATGGGTCCATATGTTTATTCACACTTTAGGACCAGTCCCCACCACCTGGTATTTGGATGAATAACTACACCAATGCATCCGTCATTGGGATACAATGACTGAGGACTTCATAATGATGTTTGGTGTAGTAGGTGGAAATGAGAAGCTTGATGAAGCCATACAAGATATAGATGCTTTGGTCTTTAATGTGTCCCTCTCTAAGAAGAAATGTACTGCACCAGCCTGGGATGCACAGATGCAGGACATTGTCAACTGCATAAATTTAGCTAATAAAAGACCGTGATGAGGACCCTTGGAATATCACTATCCCGAAATCAGAAGGAGAACATGCTGTTGTACGACCTTTTTTGCAAGCAATAGATGTTAATAAACTATTGAAACTGAAGGAAATTAACATTGGCACGAAAGCACAACCCAAGATGGACAAGATTGGGGATTACTGGGATGATGACATGGTGGGAAAAATAATGGTATTGCTGACTAAATATCAGGATCTCTTCTCCAAATTTCTTGGAACTTAAAGGGATCATCAAGGATATGGGTGTTATGAGGATTAACTTGAAGCTGGATGCGCCCCCTATCAAACAATGGCCCTTTCGCTTGAACCCTAAATATAAACATAAATTCAAGGATGCAATTGAGAAGATGGTGGCCACAGGTATCATTGAATCAGTGGAATAGTCAGATTGGGTAAGCCCTATGGTGTTCCAAGAAAAGAATACTAGAGGAGAGATAAGGATCTATGTAGACCTACGCAAGTTAAACGATGTCTGTGTACATGATCCCTTCCCCACACCATTCTCTGAAAAAATTCTGGATAATGTGGGATGTCAGGAAGCTTACTCGTTTACCAATGGGTTCTCAGGGTATCATCAGATCCACATAGCTCCTGAAGATTGCAGCAATACAACCTTCACAACTGAATGGGGCTCATTCCAGTACAATTTCATGCCATTTGGACTAAAGAATTCCCCTGCCATATTTTCATGCGTAGTTGTACTAGTATCCAAGGAATTCATTCATAAGTTTCTAGAAGTCTATTTTGACAATTGGATAGTTTTTGGTTTAGTAAATAACCATGTGTCGAACCTGCACATGATGCTGGATGCCTGCAGGAAACACCAAATTTTGCTAAACTTCAAGAAATGTATATTTTGTGTCCCATTTGGGATTTTGTTGGGACACGTGGTGTGTCAACAAGGAATGATGGTTGACCCAACCAAGATCATGATTATCATCAATTTGGAAGTCCCTACTACTGAGAAACAACTGCGCTCCATCCTAGGCCACACTAGTTACTACAGGAAGTTTATTCAGGGGTACGCTTTGATCACTGCCCCGATGGAAAATTTGTTGAAGAAGGATGTCTCTTTTTTTTGGATGATGAGTGTTATAGAAGCTTTGAGCTACTATAATAAAATATGGTAAATGAGCCTATTCTTATATTCCCTAACTAGGAAAAGGTCTTTCATGAACATGTGGATGCATTAGGGATCACATTAGGAGCTATCTTATCATAGCCTAGAGAAGGAGACATCGATCACCTAGTTTCCTTTACTAGCATAAAGCTCTTTAGTGTAGAAAATAATTATTCTACCACTGAGCGTGAAGGGTTGGAAATGGTGTATTCCATACAAATATACATGCACTATTTATTATGTGGACACTTCAAGATGCTCACAGATCATTCAAATTTGAAATACCTGGTCAATAAGCCTATGTTTGGGGGGGGGGGGGGGGGAGATCTGTAGGTGGCTACTATTGTTTTAGGAGTATGATTTTGAAATCATTGTGAAACCGGGGAGGTTGAACCTCGGGCCGAATCAGTTCTCTAGAATCGAGAATGGGGAAGAGCCAACTAACCTAGAATAAGGATTACCTCATGCGCATCTATTTTCTATCAAGGTGGTTGAAGAGAAATTTGAAGACATTGTTCAATTATTGACCACAGGCGAGGCACCCGATGGCTATTCAGTACCATAGAAAAAGGAGTTGGTCACCCACGCAGCCAATTTTACCATAATCGCGGGACAACTCTACAAGCTAGGCGCGGATGAGGTGTTGCGAAGATATGTATTGGAACACAAAATACACACTTTCTTGGTTGAGGCCCATGGAGGAGTTGCATGAGGGCATTATGCAGGGAAAGCCACTATGTATAAAGTATTAAGGGTAGGGTTGTGGTGGCCTACATTGCATAGCTATTCCCATGCATACTGTCGAGCCTGTGATGCATGCCAATGAACTGGAAAGCCCTCATGTCAAGATAAGATGTCCCTACAACCATAGATGGCTCTACAAGCATTCGAAAAATGGGCCATAGATTTTGTGGAACCCATCAATCCCCCAGGAAAGAAGACAGGTGCTCGGTATATCATCACTATCATTGATTATGTAACCAGATGGGTGGAAGAAAAAGCTGTCGGGGATTGTACTGCATATATTGTTGCACAGTTCATTTTTGAACATATTCTGATTTGATTTGGTTGCCCTAATATCTTAATGAGTGATAAAGGTACACTTTTTTTTAATGAAACTATTGCAGCTCTGACTGAGGAATTCTAGATCCACCATGCGAAGAGTACCCCGTATCATCCATAGGAAAACACGACAATAGAAGTCTTCAATAAAACTTTGGAGCATGCACTCACTAAGGTCTATAATGCCGACTGAAGCAACTGGGACATGTGCATCCCCTCAGTACTCTGGGCTTATAGGACTACATGTAAGGAAATAACGAGAAAGACGCCCTTCATAATGGTCTATGGGAAGGAGGTCGTCATGCGTATGGAATACATTGTTCCCAACCTGTGCATCTTGGCTTTCATGAACATGGTGGAGCCAGAAATAATGGAGGAATGCTTAGCGTAGCTGGTGACCCTGGAAAAATATCGGTTCATTGCTTAGTTCCACCAGAATGGTTTAGAAGGCTCGCGAAAAATCTTGGCATGATCAACATATTTCACATAAGATATTTAAGGAGGATGAATTTTTAATACTTTATGACAACTAGTTTGCACGATACCCAGGGAAGTCTTGTAAGCACTGGCTGGGCCCATAAATTGTGAAGGAGATTACCAATGGTGGTGTGTTTAGGTTGGCTACGCTGTGTGGAGATTTCTTATGGGGGTACGTTAATGGAAGTTGTTTGAAACCGTATAGGGACGACCCGGTGCTGACCAAATGATTATATGGCCGGAGTAGCTGTATAAAGGATGTTGCACATGCCAAGGCGTGAAAACGGAGGCAGGGTCGATGTTTGCGTAGGGATAGTGTGCAGGGTAGGAGGTGAAAAGGGGTGTGATATGGGTGAAGGGGTAGTATGCAGCAAAAAAGAATAATCATTGGAGATGGGTGCTGGGATGGAAAAACGAGTTTATCGAAGAACAGAACAGGAAATTGGCAATTAATGTGGTGATTTGACACTATTTTTTATCTTTTTCGTAATGATAGGTTGCAATTAAGGCTACTCTGACTATTTTTCATCATCATGAGCTATAATAAGAGGGGCATCCAGCACAAGGGGTTTGTTTGCTATTTGAAACTCTTGTAGATTGTGCACCTCGGTGAATTTTTTCTATTCTGTATAGTTTTCATCCCCATGTCTGAGCGAGCTACCCCTTCTGATAGTAGCAACCATGACTTTATCTTTCGAGCAAGAATGACCGCTACTAACCCTAATGAGTCCTTTCCTGTCATGAATTCCGTGGAAGTTGGATTTGAAGAGGTATTAGAAGTAACCCCTGAAATGGAGGAGGTCATGTCTATGCCAGCCAAAAGGAAGGGAAAAGGTAAGGTGAAGGGAAAAGAGAAAGGAAAGGAAAAGGAGACAAAGTGGGCTGGGGTAAAACCACACACATCCCCTCGGATTATGCATTCTCCCCAGCAGGTTCCTAAAGGCCACTTGCTCGATTCATCGAAGCATCCTATGATGATTATGGAAGAAGCCCTACATTTGACTCCGCTAAATTGGCTACCAACATATGTTAAGCCAAGCAAGCCAATGATGTGTGCCCCTAAGAATGTCGATGTCATCTGCACCTACCTTCAGATGCCTTTGGTCCCAGAGGCGGTGCCCCTACCCCACCTTAAATTCGATGATCATGATCTACGCAATCTGGATGCCTTCCCTGCACATGATCCATAATTATATCTTGAAAGGGTGATGTACGAAAATGTGTTGAAGGTAGAGCCAATGCCGTGGGCACATGGATTGGCAGGTTCAGGGATCTTAAAATTGTTGCACATCCCCCACTTTAGCTGTTACAATATCACCGGCTTGGTTGTACGCCGACTGCTGGCGTTGGTCCACGATGGGTGCTTATGGATCCAGGGTCGCATCCCGATTGATGCTGCTTTAATTCACTGAATCACTACCCCCCCCGATGCATGGGATAAATCCTAAGGAGGGCATTGATAAGAAGTACAAGTAGCAGATTACTAACGACATCCAGAAGAAATACCATGTTGTTCGCAACCAAAGAGGGTTTCAGGTAGACACAATAAGTGATCCAGGGATGCACATGGGTATCCTATTTCTTGCATGAAAATATGTGCAAGTGCCAAGCATCAGCCATCCACACCTATGTAATTCAACTCGTCGGTAGATGTGAAAAAGGGGTTTGCTTCAACTGGTCGCAATACCTCGTCGATGAATTTTTAGACATTGTGCACGAGGCCCAAGATCAAGGAAAGGCATTTTGCTACTCCTAGCTGATGTTGTTAATTACATTGGTTGCATCAGAGGTGCCTACGGAAGTAGTACTCCACGATCTTGAGCCAGGTATGTGTGAAGGGGAACATATTGCAAATCTTTTGGATTCGAAGGATCCCAAGTGGGTCGAGGAGAACAAGGTCTTTTGGGTATTATTTGATCGAGCCCTAGCAGTGGAAATTCATTCCCTGCTTCTCTTGTCACCCATGATCTATGAAATATACAAGGATATTGTAGCATTCTATGTTACCATGTATAATGTGCAGGTTCAGGCCCACAAAGATCCAACTTGTTATAACCTTCCTGATATGGCCACAAAAGTAGATATTGACCAAGTGATTGCCACTTGGCCACTAGAGTGGAATATTGACACTAAGACATTCGACCCAGGAATAGTAGGCACATCCAACCAAAGCACAACCCCAAAGGATGCTATTTCGCCAACCACAATGAAGGAATCCGAGGTTCCTGCTATAATGAAATAGACGACCCCGACCACCCCTAAGGGCACCATTATGTAGACAGAGCCAGAGTCACAGCAAGATCAAGACCTCAATGGCTTTTGTGGGGAAGACACGACGTCCCCAGATGGTATCAAACACACCAGCGAAACTTTTAAAGGGCCCAGGAAGAAGAGTAAGGATATTAAGCCTGACGTAGCCACAGAGGTTACATTGACAGAGAATGACCTATAGAAAATTGTGGACACCGTCACCATTGCGTCCAAGGATCAATGGGCTGCATTGGAATAACAACACAAGGCCGTGGTAGAAGCTTTGCAATCTGTGCTGCATGCCCTTCAGATAAAATAATACATACTTCAAGCAAGCATGGAACAAGTGAGGAAGAATCAAGCGAGTGTGGATCAAGCAAGGCAAAATCAAGCGGGCCAGCCAGCTACAGTTACAACCCTGACCACCGTAATGGACAATCGGGTCTGCCCCCTCCTAGGTGTAGCTTTTGCAATGGTACCCACATAATTATGCAACCAAGTCCATGCATGCTCTTCGGTTGACCTCGATGTTGGACGATTGATGGGTGCGTATCTTGTTTAGCCAATTTAATGTCTTAAATTGTTCAACATAAATTATCAACCAAGGTTTGTAATCTAATGAAGTTTGGTGCACTATATGTACAATATATTTAACCTTCTTCTTACTTCATTATATGTATTTTTATGTTGTTTTGGGGGATTTTTTTCTTTATTTCTAAATGTTAATTTAAAGAAATGAAAAATATGAAATGAATCAACTAAATCTAGTAAAATTTAAATGTTAAAAACTAACTTTGAAAGAAGAAATAAAAGGAAGTGTTCTTGAACTATTCTAATTTGCATCAAAATGAATCAAACTTTTAATTGGTTAGAATCTGATCTAAAACAAGAGTATCTATTCTAATGACTTTGAAAATTAAAGTTAATTCTACTCCATGGATTGAAATATGAACCTTATGACTGAGAATTGAAATTGCAATGCTAATCTAAATGAAAGCAGATTCAAATGAAAAAGAAACTAATGTATGATTAATTACCCCAACATTCAATATGGAAGTATGACATAGTCACCCTCTTAACATGATGTACAACCAATCGATTACACTTTAGTTTTGAAAATTTAATCTAGGAAAGCATTTAAATAACATATAAGGGAAAACTCATTACTGTATAAGTTAAACACTCAAGCATCCAATTTGGAAGTATAATAGAGTTACCGTCTTGGCATGATTTACAAGCATTCAATTATACATTTAACTGAGGATATTAATCTAGGAGAATTTTTTAAAGGCATGTAAAGGAAAACTCAATTATTGCATAGGTTAAACACTCGAGCATCCAATTTGGAATTATGACAGAGTCACCTTCTTCGTATGATTTAAAAGAATCCAATTATATGTATAATTGAGGATCTGATCTAAGAAAGTAGTGTAAGAACATGAAATAAAACTAAATGACTGTGAGCTCTATTGCCTCAAACATAATCCAATTGGAAAATAAAAGAATCTACCTTCTTGAGATGTTCTAGGAAAGAAAAGATTACATAGTCATTCTAACATTAATGCTAAGATAGCATTCATAAATTGAATCTATGATATTAATCTAAAAGTTGCAACACAATATTAATCTACTTATGAATTGACAAAAATAGAGCAAAAAAAATTAATCTAAAACAAATAATGAAAAACTTCCTTATGTGCAGGGGCCCTCTATGAAAGAATAGGTTGAGATCCTAGCTGACAAAACGCGCATTAAGAAGAAACTAGAACCACGAACACGATATTTGTATTATGAAAAGAACAAAGTCTAAATCATACACAATGTTTTCAGAAATTAAGACTGTCTTCGGTCTTTGCACAACCGATATTTAAATAAAATAAAATGTAACTGTGAGGAGCTAATTCCTCCTATAGATGGCGATTAGAAATGAAACATAGAAGTAAATTCTAAAAGGTTAACTCTAGATTTTCTGCATTAGAGCAAATCAAGAGTTCTTCACTCTCGGCTTACGTCCTTTGACCAGACTTTGACCATGATCAAAGGCACTGTTTTCTGTCGATTTCGACCAAGTGAATAGGAAAAAATCCATATATGGATCATTCTAGAGATGCCCATGTGGCTCATTCATTTGTTCACTCCTTGGAACCTATCAAACCATAAAGGTAGCTGTGAAAACAATAATTAGTTGCAGAATAGGCTATGTTCTGTAGTTGAGTTACAAAAGTCCATTCAAATAACAAGAACATCAAAATATAACATAGAAATCATTCAAATGAATTCCCTAAGATAAAACATGACATTTATCATTGATTTGAGTGTATGGATTTATGAAAAGGTGAGGAAAAGTGATGAGAAATGATGTTAGAGAAAGGAAAGTTTTAAGGTTCAGCATACCCCCACTAAGAAGCCATTGAATGTCCTCATGGAATTTATCAAAAATGTGAAATTCCTTCTCCTATTTCATTTGTTCAAACACTTCTACTAATACATCCAGTTTTCTCCTCTTTCTTTTCTTTGAAGTGACTGCCAACCCGAGTTTCCTCATAAGGAGTTTGTATTTGAGATTGATGACAACCCTGCTCAGTGATTTGTTATTTCTTTTGAACTTCCTGTTCTGTTTGTACCACAGTCCCAAGTGCATGATGGTATTATCACTAATGAATTTCTCTAATTGGTTCAGCTGGTTTAAAGCTTCATTCTCATGTTTAATATGCCTATTCAATATATCTAGCTCATAGATTTCTTGTTTAAGGATGTCAACTAGAGGTTCTTGTGGATTGATAGGCTGTTATGGATTCATTGCTGCATTTCTCTTCTATAATGACTCTATGTAGTCATATATCTCTTATTGTACTGGGTCTATTCCTGGAGATATTCTGCTAGGGCTGCCTTCAAAAGTACATATAGGAGAATTTACAGGGTTGTGTGGAGGAGAGATATTGATGGGAGATGGTATTGGAGGTTCTTCCTCTAAATTTATATACTTTGTCTCTTGTGGTAGTGTTTTCTTCATTGAACCTCGGAGTCTAGAGCTCCTTCTCGACTGTAGAGGGTTTAAGTTTTCTTCACTTGTAACCTTGCACTTCTTTTCTGTTTTACCTCCTGCCTTAACTTCACCCTGCTTCATGTTCCTCATCAATTCTTCAAGGGTGAGTTCCTCATCATTTTTCTGTAGTGGAGTTGCAAATCTATCTTCAATTATTGTGTCAATATTATTTCTTTTAGTTTTCCTAGTCTTGTCTTCCTTGGGCTACTCTGGATCATCATGGAAATGGTTTCTCATTAGAAAGTTCTCCCAAGAATCTCCTATACTTTTCAAATGAAATTCAAGAAGTATTTTTACCAACCCATGATGGTGCATAGTGTTATCTATAAACTGAATTCTCTTTTGTACATTTGTAGACATTATTTTTAAGCTATTCAGTAAAAATAAAGTGAGATTTATTTCAACATCCTCTAAAAATTTCATCAACAATCGAATATGTTACACATACATGCAGCAAAATCTGCCTTCACAAGTGATAAACTTCTGCAAAATTAAAAGCATGTTCCTCCATTTTTTCGTGAGTGCTAAGCTAGGAATTCCCTTTCTCAAAACAAGAGTATCCATACTTGGATTTTTTAGGACAACTCTCCATGATTCAATGTGAAATTATTTATTTTTTAACTTCCTTTCGCCAACTCTTGGGAGCTCTGTGGCTTCAGCTATGAGTTCCTCGGTCACTGAAAATTTGATGTCTCCTATTTGGACTTCGGTTCCATGAAAAGACCTCACAAAATAATTTGTGATATCTTTGTGGAAACCATTAAATGTTTCTATAAACTTGAGCAACTTAGCCTTCTGCAACATCCCCTTCATCTGAGGATAATCCTCCATGTATTTAGCTTTCACCGGATTAGTCCTGACTATCAAACCCATGTCTTCTATCGTGAAGAGTCTAGCCTTCATAATTATCCTTCTCTGTATGAAGTGAATTGGGTTGCAGATATAATGAAGGACATCGAGGGTTTGTGGGAATGAATGAGATGGATATTTGATGTGGTTTTAAGAAACGTAGATGGATAGGTTACGGCAACATGACATGATCATTTAATCATAAATGTGGGAGTCCATCATGGACCGTTATGAAACATGATGTAGATGATGTGGCTGATCTATGACATGATAGGAGTCTGAATCAAATCAAATTATGACATGTTAAGGAAGCATGTGATCATCTACGTTATACATGCTAATGTTTTTGACCTTGTTATTTAAATAAACTTATGTAACTTACCTTTAGAACTAACCTTTTGTTTTCTATTTCCTTGATGTTGATCTTCAGGTATCCTTTAGCATGATGATCTTCAAATGGACTTCTTCAATTTCCTGTGCTCAGTATTCTTGCTTCAGTAGGCTGTAAAAATGTGACATAGCTGCAAAATGTGGAATCAGCTGCAGAATGGAAGTAGTTTTGTACTACTTTTTATTGCTTTTTAGAAAATAAATGGAACAAATATTTTTGGGATTTTTAGAAATGGAATGGAAAATATAAGATGTTAGAACTCTGATTTTCAACCTACATTTTCTGTATAAGGATGCCAATCATTGATTTTTCTTCACACTTCTATATATATATATATATATATATATTATGTAGGTTTTAACCCTGAACAGAAATTATCTACACTACGAATCTTATAACAGAAAATAAACAATAGCGAGAGCATAAAACATAAAACAGATAAACACAGAGATTTTTCCCTGGATCCCAAATCGTGACGAACAACTTGATTTTTCATTATATTCCTTTTGGTGTTACAACACATATATATACATGCCGAAGCATACATAAACCCCAATCCATTAACCCTGGATTAGAACATAACTGTAGTTCCCTTGACTGGATCTAAAAAATACCAGGGGTTGAAAACCATCGTACCCCAAAACCATGTGCAAAATCATGCACAAAACATGGGTGGGTCCGCATATGAGTGGGATTGCATAACAAAAAAAATTTCGCTCGGGCGCTGCCCTGGACCCCGACAAGGGGGGCTACCGCCCCCCCTGTAACCCCCCTGCTGCGCCCGACGCAACGTACAACGCATGGGGCTAGTCGTGGAAAGAATATAACACATACCCAACATTCTCCCACTTGTTGTTTTCTTTCCACAGGGGGCCATAGGAGAGCTTAGTCATTTGGCCAATTCTTCAACACCCATTGTTTATCTACACCAAGAGAACTTATGAGTGCTCATAGACTTCTTCAATGCATCTGCAACATTCTTCAAAGTGTCTACCTTTACCAGCAACACCCTTTTAGCCTCAACCATATCTCTAACAAAGTGATATTGAACATCAATGTGCTTTGTCTTTGAATGATAAGAAGGGTTCTTAGCCAAGAAAATTGCACTTTGGCTATCACAGTCTATCCTTATAGCTTGCTGTACCAACCCCATACTTGAACACAATCTCTGCAACCAAACTGCTTCCTTGCTTGCATGAGTGGCTGCTATGTATTCTGCCTTTGTAGTTGAAAGCGCCACTACAGACTGTCTTTTACTCATCCAACTAACTGCACCTCCAAATAGGCTAAACACATACCCACTTGTAGATCTTCTTTGGTCCAGATCTCCAGCCCAGTCTGCATCAACAAAACCACGAATGTCCAACATTATTTCCAATCCTAGTGTTCCCTGGTAGCACAATCCATAATCACTAGTGCCTCATAAAGATCTGAAAACCCGCTTCACTGCTGTCCAATGCTCCTTCCCTGGGTTTGACATAAGCCTGTTCAATACTCTCACTACATGTGCAATGTCTGGTCTAGTACAGACCATTGCATACATTAGGATACCCACTGCACTTGCATATGGAACACGGGACATATCCTCCTCTTCTTCTTGTGTCTTGGGACACTGTTCAGTAGACAGCTTTGCACCTACAGGAATAGGAACACTCACCGGTTTACTATCCTGCATATTGAACCTCTGTAATATAGTCTCAAAATACTTCCTCTGGTTTAACCAGAGCTTCCTCTTTGCCCGATCTCTCTCAATTTCCATGCCCAAAATATATTTTGCAGCACCAATATCCTTCATGTCGAATTTGGAGAACAGTTGGGTCTTCAAATCTTGGATAATTTCTTTGCCATTTCCAATCAACAACATATCATCCACATACAAGAACAAATAAATAACATGGTAACCAATTAATTTAAAATAAACATAATGATCCTCCTTTCTTCTAGTGAAGCCAAGTCCCCGTATATAGGTATCAAATTTCTGATACCACATCCTTGGTGACTGTTTTAACCCATACAAAGACTTCTTCAACCTGCACACCAGTTTTTTCTTACCCTTCACCATAAAGCCTTCAGGTTGCTTCATGTAGATCTCCTCTTCTAGATCCCCGTGAAGAAATGTTGTCTTCACATCCATCTGTTCTATCTCAAAATCAAATGTAGCAGCAACAGATAAAAGTAATCTAATAGAAGTAACTTTTGCAGCAAGAGAAAAAATATCACCAAAATCAATTCCCGACACCTGGGAATAACCTTTTGCTACCAATCGAGATTTGTATTTCTCCACCTTGCCTTCTACATTCATCTTCTTTTTAAATACTCATTTTCTCCCGATGGGCTTCCTTCCAGCCGGCAACTCCACCAGATCCCATGCCTCATTTTTGTGCAAGGATGCCATTTCATCAACCATGGCCTCCTTCCAGAGTTTTCCATCCTCTGAATCTACTGCCTCCCTGATAGTTCTGGGATCGTCATCAGTTATAGTTAAGGCAAAACCTGAATAGAAAGTAGATGGAATATACCTTTCTGGTTGCCTTCTTTCCCGAACTGATCTTCTCACAGCTGGATTTTGTGGCTCTTCCTCATCTGAGTATTCTTCTGTTGTAGAGTCTGATTCATCCTCCTTTAGCTCAAACTCTATCTTATTAGGTTCCTTTGGTAGGACTTCATGTCTAACAACATCTTTCACCTCTTTAAACACCACATCTCGGTTGTACACAACCTTCCTTGTTTCTGGGTTCCAAAGCTTGTAACCCTTTAAACCATCCTTATACCCAATAAAGATGCACCTTTCAGATTTATTATCCAACTTGGTCCTTTTCTCCTTTGGAACATGGACATATGCATCACATCCAAATACCCTTAGATGTGAAAGATAGGGTTTCTTACCAGTCCATACCTCATGTGCGGTCTTATCCTCCAACGCTGATGAAGGTGATCTGTTAACTAAGTAACATGCAGTCTCCACTGCCTCTGCCCAGAATTCTTGTCCTAACCCGGTACCACTGAGCATGCTTCTTGCCTTTTCCATCGGTGTTCTATTCATTCTTTCTGCAACTCCATTTTGTTGAGGTGTGTATGGAGTAGTCTTCTGCTGTGCTATACCACACTTCTTACAGAACTCTTCAAATTCCTTCTTGCAGAACTCCCCACCATTATCTGTCCTCGGCGCCTTTATCTTCTTCTCTGTCTGGTTTTCCACCAGAGCCTTAAATTCTTTAAATTTGTCAAAGACTTCAGATTTCTTCCTCAAGAAATATATCCATGTATTCCTTGAGAAGTCATCTATGAATGAAACATAGTACACAGACTTTCCCAGTGATGGAACTGACACGGGTCCAAACACATCACTGTGCACAAGTTCTAATATCTTGTTCGCCCTCTTAGCACCAGAAGGAAAACTCACCTGATTCTGCTTCCCATATACACAATGTTCACAGAAATCGAAATCCAGAGAGAAATTAGACATACCTTCTACCATACCATTTCTACGCAGTATCCGAAGGCCCTTCTCTCCAATATGTCCAAGCCTTTGATGCCATAGCATGGTCTTTTCTCCAGAGACAGCTAGACTTTCCGTCCCACTTTCAGGAACCACAGAACTGTTACACCCATCAATAACAGTGCTACCTTGTAGCTTGTACAAAGTTCCAGTCCGAACTCCCCGCATTAATACCAGTGCTCCCCGAACCATCTTGTAGGCATCTTTCTCGAACACTGTTTTTACACCTGCATCATCCATCTTGCTTACAGAAATCAAATTTCTAGCCAATGCAGGAATATGCAGAACACCGGGAAGTGTTCTAATCCTTCCACCTTGCAGCTTCAGCTTGACCTTTCCACGTCCGATGATTCTGGCCCTCCTATCATCCCCTAGGAAGACATCACCACCATCATATTTCTCATACTCGCAGAACCACTCCCTATGGGGAGTGAAGTGAAAGGATGCACCTGAGTCAATCAACCATGACTCATGATCTACATGTGTATTTGAAGAAGAGGCCAAATACACATCCCCACCTTCATCTGAGGTGGTTTTTGCCTCTGCAGAAGGAGCATCATCAGATCCCTTTCCTTTCTCAGGAGATTTAGATTTGCGGTCCTTTTTGTAGTGCCCTTCCTTTTCGCATTTCCAGCACACCTTTACAAACTTTCCAGGAGATTTAGATCTCCCTCTAGATTTAGATCTCCCACTCGAAACCTTATTCTTGTTTCTGTTCTGGGACCTTCCTCGTACGGATAAGGCATCTCCATTCTGACCCTCCATATTTCTCCGTCTCATTTCCTCCGACAGCAAGGCTGAGACAATGTCATCAAAATTCAAGGTAGTTGTGTTGCTACCTATTGCAATAACCCGGACGTCACTGATGCAGTAGAGAGCTAACAAGCGATGCACTTATCTTCATACTGAATTTTAATATCAACGAGATGACGAGCCGACTTACCACGAGTATTGAAGGCATTCGGATATCATGTCCATGAGTCTTCATCCTTGATCCTCGGGGTGCTCTGACTTTTTTCCGCGAGGCTCAGGTACGAGAGACTAGGGTGGTACAAAGTCCCAAGTTTTTCCCACAAATTCTTCGCCGTAGCTTCCCCAGATACATTCAACAATACTGAATCTGAGACACACAACCGTATTGTGCTCTTAGCCTTCCGATCTAGTTTCTTCTAGTCTTCATCTGACATTGCCGTTGGTTTAGTACCTGGATCTACCATGATCCACTGATCTTTATCCACTAGCAGATCCTCCATCTTGAGCTTCCACAACTCAAAACTCTGACCATTAAATTTCTCGATCTTTATCTTTCCATTGCTCGCCATCTTCTTTCACTGCAAGAATCGATCCCGCATATCTCCCATTGAACAGGGTCTACCTCAGGCCCGAGAAAAAAACCCTCGACGTGAGCGTCCCCTTGAAGGCCAGAAACATGGAAATGCCAAATGTAGGTTTTAACCACGAACATAAATTATCTACGAAATTATCTGCACGAATCTTATAACGGAGAATAAACACAATAGCGAGAGCATAAAACATAAAATAGATAAACACGAGATTTGTCCCTGGAATCTTAAATCGGGACGACTAGCTTGATTTTTCATTATATTCCTTTTAGTGTTACAACACATATATATACATGCCAAAGCATACATAAACCCCAATCCATTAACCCTAGATTAGAACATAACCGTAGTTCCCTTGACCAGATCTACAAAATACCAGGGGTCGAAAACCATCGTACCCCAAAACCATGTGCAAACTCATGCACAAAGCATGGGTGGGTCCGCATACCAAAAAAAATTTCGGCGGGGTGCTGCCCCAGACCCCAACAGGGGGGGCTGCCGTCCCCCCTGTGACCCCCCTGCTGCGCCCAGCGCAACGTACATCTCGTGAGGCTAGTCGTGGAAAGAATATAACACATACCCAACATATTATTTATTCTATTTTTTTTCTTAGATAGGAAAAATAAAAAACTAAGTTGGGAAAGAAGAAGGATTATTCTTCACTAACTTCATATCAGTATTATCTTGGAGAATTTTGATAAAATATTCTCTTGAAATTGGCTTATGATAGACTTTTAGTCAATGTCCATTCTCAAGAATAGGTACCTTTTCTTCATCAAGTGTCCTTATCCTAAGTCCATTGTCAAGGAAATTTTCAATCTCGTAAGGCCCAAACCAATGAGTCTGAAACTTTCCTTGAAATTCTTTGAACTTTGAATCGAACAAAAGTGCCCAATCCCCTACTTGAAATTTTTTCTCTTTGATATATTTATCATGCCATTTGGACCTTTGCTGCTGGACTATACTGGTTATTTGAACTGCATCTTGTCTGATTCCATCTAGCTCATTAAGTTGCTCCAATCTATGCTTCTGAGCTTTTGATAAGTCAAGCCCCAATTGGACTACCATCTTGAAGGTTTGGATCTCAAATTCTATAGATAATGGGACTTTCTTCCCATAAACAAGTTCATATGGAGTATGTCCTGTTGTATTCTTTCGTGTGGTATCGTATGCCCATAAGGCCTTAGGAAGCCTCTTTGCCCAATCTCTTCTGTGTAGATGTACAATATTAGTGAGAATTACTTTGATCACTTTATTGGTAGACTCCACTTAACCATTTTCTTGTCGATGATAAGGAGTGGATTCTATGTGTTTGATATTGTAGTTCTCCACGAGCTTTTCCACCAAATTGGATGTAAAATGGGATCCCTGATCTGTCACAATTTCTCTTGGCACACAAAAATGAGTGAAGATATCCTCAAAAATAAATTTAACTACAAAATTTTCATTAGCTAAAGAAAGTGCTTTAGCCTCTACCCACTTGGTGACATAATCAACACATACCATAATATATTTCTTTTGATTAGATGGTGGATTGATTGGTCGAAAAAAATCCAAGGCCCATTTTTCAAATGGTTCGACGTGTACCTGAGGTTGTAATGGGATTTAATTTGTAGGAACAAGTGTCCCCATTCTTTAACAACTATCACACCTTCTGACATACTCCTTGGTATGTTTAAATAGGGATGGCCAAAAATATCCTAAATGAAGGATTTTGTAGACTTTACTCTTATCAACAAAGTGTCCACCATAGGTTTCATCATGAAATGCCTTAAGAATATCAGGAATTTCATCTTCTCGAACACACCTTCTGATAATGAGATCTGGACCTGTTTTATACAATTCATCATTAATCCAAGAGTAAAGTGCACTTTTTTGAACAATTATTCTTTTCTCTCTAGGAAAAAACTATGAATGAAACTTTCCTGTGACTAAGTAATTAGCAATATATGAAAACCAAGGAGTTTTAGTAGTATTTTCAAAAATATATTCATCAGGAAAATTATCCTCAACTGGAGTATAATTTTTGACATTTTGAATTCTAGACAAGAAATCAGCAACTGTGTTTTGTTTTCCAGGTCGGTCTAGAATGGTGATATTGAATTCTTGCAGGAGTAATAACCATCTTGTGACTCTGCCATTAGTAAAATATTTATTCATTAAGTATCTAATTGCAGAGTGATCTGTATGAATAAAGGTTTCATAGTCGGTGATATAATGTATGAATTTGTTGATAGCATGAATAACAAAAAAGAATTCTTTTTCAGTTACAATGTAATTTAACTCAGCATGAGTCAAATTTTTTCCTTTTTTATAGATGGCATAGAGGATCAAATATTTTTGTCCTAATACAACTCCCAAAGATATATCTGAAGCATATGTTGAAATATGAAAAGGCAGTTTCAAATTTTGACCTTTTAAGATGGGTGCTTCAGAAATTTTTGTTTTTAAAGTTTAAAATGCCAATTGGAAATCAAGATTCCAACTGAATTCACAATATTTGGTAAGTGACTTGAAGAGTGGGGATGATATTTTAGTGAAATTTTATATAAATATTCTATAATACCCTGTGAATCCTAGAAAAATTCTAACATCCTTTTGATAACTTGGAATTAATAATTTGGATATGACTTCAACTTTAGATGTCTCAACTTTAATCCCATCTCCTGAAATGTGATTTCCTAAAACAATTCCTTCAGTAAACATCATAAAAAAAATTTCATGACTTAATGAAAGATTTTCTTCTTTACATTTTTTAAAAACCTTTTCCAAATTCTTTAAAGCTTCTTCAAATGAATTCCCATAAACTGTAAAATCATCCATATATACCTCTACACAATCATGTATTAGATCATAAAACATTTATAGTACTTCCCTTTGGAATGTTGTAGGTACATTGCACAAACCAAAAAGAATTACTTGGTAGGCATAAGTGTAATGTTCCTACTTAGCCTTATCTAAGAGGAAACATTCAATTTTGAGTTAATTTATGTTTTATGAATAAATGAATAAAGGAGGACATGTAAAACTTCGAAAAAGTCTGAATAAATCAATGCCCATGTGAAAAAAGACAAAATAGGGCTATGTAAATAATCCCTTGTAGGTGTGAAAGAGGTTTGAGCCAAAGACTGGGCCCACCTTGACCAAATCATTAACGCTGTCTAGCTTCATTGCATCTCCAAAAGGTACAACGCAGTTCATGAAGGGAGCCTCTAATGTGAAAAGGACTAGCTCATCAAAGTGGTTTAGGGTTTGAAAGAGCTTTCTCATCTTATGAAAGGAGAAGGAGAGTAGCAAAATAAGGTTGATAGATCATATCTCTGAAGTATTTGTCTACTTAGACAAATACCATTCTCTGTTGTTGAGTGGAGGATTGTATCTGGAATTCCCATGCAGGAGTTGTTAGTATGAATCTTTCGTCGTTGAAGATCACTTTAGCTACGCATAACAAATAGCCCTAACATCGATTATGGCTGCAAAATATCTTTAAGTCTGCTGCACAAATCCAGATCTAAGCACAAGATACATTAAGCAGATAAAACACAATATGTATCCATGCATCCAATAGACAAGACAAGAACAATGTATTTAAAAGAATGTTTTATAAGCACATGAGAGAAAAACAAGAAAGGTGTTTTCTGGTTCTCCTCAATGGGATGGGTTCTTGAAAGTCCTCAGCATTTCAGATCTAAAATTCCTCTCTCTTATTGTGGTAGAAAACCCAGACAAACATAGAACTCAATGGGAGTTCACAAGGCAAAAATGGAAAATGGTGACCAAGAGTAGATCTAGTTTGATCTAATGCAATGAAGGTGTCTAATGAATGGGGAAAACCCTTCTATTTATAACAAAATATTGGGGTGTTCTAGAACTCGGTGTATGAATAAAATATTATTAATCAAATTCTAGAATCACCCTTTAGGAATATTTTATTACATTTGTTGGAGGGAAAAGGTCTTTTGACTTGGGTCAATTCCTCTATTTATAAAAAATAAATAAATAAATGATTTATTTAATTATTTAAAAATGATTTAGTCAAATTTAACTAGGAATATTATTTAAATAATGATTTGAATAACTTATTCCTAGGAAATAATTAAATAAATAATGATTTATTTAATTAATTTCCTTGTTTTGGGTTAAATATGACCAAGAAATATAGACAAATGTTATTTTACATGGTGAAAGAAATTTTACTTAGGGTAAAATTGATCTTACATGGTGTACTTGGGTTCATCTAATGATAATGAGTTAGATGACCAAAAAAATGGTGTAACAGGAGTTTCACCTCTTCCTTTGATGATTTAAGGAGGAAATTTTGTTGAAGTGAACCACTATCAAGCTTGAGGCCAAGCTCCTACTTTCATTGGTAGCGCTGATCCAGTGAGGGTTTTGTTGTCTCTGAAAGCTGCAGCAAGTGGTGATTTAGATCTGCATAGATCTAGTGTATTTTGAGAGTCTCTCTCCATGGAGTGGCTACTTTGACCTCCTGGAAGAGATTACCATTTCTTGTACTTTTAGATCTGATATTATTCAATAGTTTTCTGTGTCTCTTGAGCTACAACACTGTCCCACTACGAAAACTACGTTATTTATGTATGAGGGTTTGCAGGTTGTCTTGCTCATTGTTTAGATCAAAGATATCTTGTGTTGGGCTTGCCTTCCACTTGGTGATCCATGGATTGGCTTGCTGATCTATGTTATGTTCAGATCTGATCCATTGTAATGTAATTTCATATTCAGAAATTTACTGCAGCAGTTTCCAGATCAGCAACTTGTTTCTCAGATCTACTCTTATTCATGCATGCTCTTGTCAAAATTCCAAGTGGATCTTGTAGAGAAAACTATAAAGTTTCCAGATCTGATATAGATATGATATTTTATCCATAGATCTGCTCTAGATCTAAGTTGTAACTCACATCTGTTGAACCTTATGGAAAATAACGCTGTTGAAGCATTTTGCAAATTTACATGTGCATCTGCTCTCTTTTCTGAAGATTTATTGCTGTATTGGCTCATGATTTCCATTGTATAATGAAATGGTTTTGTCATAATGATTATTTGCTACTGTAATACTAAGATATTAGTCCTCTTGCTGATCTCCACCGAACATTATCTAAAACTACGCAATTCCTGAAGCAGTGCTTGCATTTTACTGCAGCCTTCCCCTTTGGGTGCATTTTAGCTACTCTACTTTTTGGGAGATCTGTTTAATGTGCTTAAACTAATTTTTTTCTGATGAAATTACATATATAAGTCACATACAACATAAATTAGAGGAACCCAGCCTTGATCTACGTTATTCTTGCTCATTTTTACTTATACAATTTTTTCCTTGAAGACCTTATTGAAATTTCTGAAAAGGGGTTATTCCAAGTTCTATAGACAGAGTCTACGGTTGGCCAGGTAGCCTCTAGATCTCAACCTTTATTTGAAGGGTGACATATCCAGTAAATGCCTCTGTAGTCCATCTCTAAAATAGAATCTTGAGAATCCCAAAAAAGGATCATTACAATAAGTTCCCTATGGATAGGTGAATGTGGTTTTATCTTGGTCTTCAGGTGCTACTTAGATCTGATTGTAACCACTAAAACCATCCAAGAATGAGAAATAATTCTTACCTGCTACTTTATCCAATACTTGATCTAGAAAAGGTAAAGGAAAATGATCTTTTAGGGTAGCTTTATTCAAGTCTCGATATTCAATGCATACCCTCCACTTACCATTATTTTTAGGTACAATCACTAAGGCAGAAAACCACTGACTGTTTGAAATTGGGTAAAAGAAGTTTACATTCAACAAATTTTTCAATTCTTCTTTCACAATTTCCCTAAGATTTGGTTTCATCCTTCTTTGAGGTTGTCTGATAGGTTTCCAATTTTCCTCAATATATATGTTATGTATACAAGTCTTAGGACTAATTCCTTTAATGTTAGTGTATTCCCATGCATATGCAGAATAATTTTGTTGTAATGTTTTGATTAAATTTTCCCGTTGTAGATTTTCCTGGGAAGATTTCAACTGTAGAGTTTCCAAAATCTTCCATAGAGTATAGAGACATCTGCCTAGATGACAAATATTCAATATTTCATTGTTCTTGAAATTGATCATGTTCATATTCTGAATATTATTCAATTTTTTCTATTTAATTTAGTATTTGACTATCTTCACTAATGCTTGAAATAGTAAAGAGAGGTTGTATATTGTTACACCATTTTTTGGTCATCTAACCTATTATCATTAGATGAACCCAAGTACACCATGTAAGACCAATTTTACCCTAAGTAAAATTGCTTTCACTATGTGAAATAACTTAGTAAAACACCTTTATTAAGTTGTTTATGGTCTAAGCAGGAAACCCCAAAAGGAAATAATAAACAAATCTATATTTGTTTATATTTCCTGGTCATATTTAACCCAAAACAAGGAAATCAATTAAATAAATCCTTATTTATTTGATTATGTCCTAGGAATAAGTTATTTAAATCCTTATTTAAATAACATTCCTAGTTAAATTTGACTAAATCATTTATAAATAATTAAATAAATCATTATTTATTTAATTATATTCCCACCATTTTCTTAAAATAATAAATAAATAATTTATTTATTTATTATTTGTAAATAAAGGAATTTACCCAAGTCAAAAATCCTTTTCTCTCCAAAAAATATATTAAAATATTCCTAAAGGGTAGTTCTAGAATTTGATTAATAATATTTTATCCATGCACCAAGTTCTAGACCACCCTAATATTTTGTTATAAATAGAAGGGTTTTCTCATTCATTAGTCACCTTTCATTGCATTAGATCACTCCAGATCTATACTCTTGGTCACATTCTCCATTTTTGCCTTGTGAGCTCCCTTTGAGTTCTATGTTTGTCTCGGTTTTCTACACCAACAAGAGAGAGAAATTTTAGATTTGAAATGCTGAGGACTTTCAAGAACCCATCCCATTGAGGAGAATCGGAAACACCTTTCTTGTTTTCCTCTTAGGTGCCCCCTTTTAATATAAAAAATTCTTTCAAATACATTGTTCTTGTCTTGTCTATTGGATGCATGGAGACACATTTTATTTTTACTGCTTAATGTATTTTATGCTTAGATGTAGATTTGTGTAGCATTATTTAGATCAACTAACTGCGGACTTAAAGATATTGGTAGCCATAATTGATGTTAGGGCTATTTGTTATGCATATCTAAAGTGATCTTTTCTGACGAAATATTCATACTAACAATTGGCGACTCCACACGAGTTTTATTTTGCGACCGCCGTCGTTTTATATATTCCTGCATATCTAGCTATTTCAGACCCTAGGGTTTCTCTTCAGTTTTTTGTTTTTACTATTTTTTTGGTTTTTTTCACCTCTAAAACCCTCAAACATTCAAATTTTTAACTTCCGTGTGTTTCTGGCCCTATTACGTAGGTGACAGACATCAGCTGCAGCTGAGACAACAACTTTTTCTGAAATCTGCTGCTGAGAGACCCGAATCTGCAGGTTGCACTTATTGGCCCAAAAATTGCGACCTGGACTGGAGGGCACACTTTTCTGCCCAAAAACTGCGACTTGGACTGAAATCAGGTCAGAACTTGCGACCTGCACTTTTTTCTACAATTTTCTAGCAATTTTTATGGGTTTGTCTGAAGCTTCTGTCAGGGTTTTCTAGCCTCCGTCTCTGCTCGTTTGGACTTGTTTCTGATCTGTTTGACTCATCTTGCCCCTTAAGGCTTTAGTACCCTCCACTTTTTGTGGGCGAGTTTTAGTTGTTTCAGACATCTAAATTTTCAGAGTTTCAACCTTCTTCCTTTCAGATCTGGTACCTCCTTTGCAGATCCCTTTAGACCAGCTCTTATCCCTTTCAAATCACCTCATATAGTTTTGTTTGGGTTTACCTCTAAGGCCACCTCCTCATCCCTCCTACCTTTAGCTGATTTCCCCCTTTGTTACAACGACCTTGCCTCTACCTCTTTGCTATTTTCTGCACCTCTTTTTAGTAGATTTCTCCTTTAGATCCTTGTCCCTCCCGACCTTAGATCTATTGGCCTATTTTTAGTGTGTTTTGATTAGATTTTTTCCCTCTTCTAGACTAGTTTTGAGAGACCCACCTTCTTGGGTTATATTGATGCATTCTTAGCTGTTAATTTTCTGTTATTTCAGTCTTATTTACTGTTCTCTGCAGATTTATTTTCAGTTACGTAGCACATTTTTATTTTACTCTCAAAACATCTGGGTTTAAAAATTAAAATTAACACACGCCACACACTGACCCTAAGTGAAGAAGAGCCTGGTTAACATTTCCTGGAAAAGACTTTAAAATCAATTGACACTGCACCTCTCTGCCCTTGTTTCGACATTGACCTCACTTGATTTTGCACCTACTTGCCCTTATCGGTTTTTCTTCTTCCCGTCATCATTACGCCTCCAAGGTGTTTATCCCAGAGACTTCTTAGCCTTCACCCTCAGTTTCTAGTTTGTTAAATTTCTCCTTCCCATCGTCATCAAGTAAGTCCTCACACGAGTCTGCACTCCGACTCTTCTTCTGATTGTTTGGGTTCTCCCCCTACTCCTAGTTCTCCCCCTGTTACCTTCACCATGTCTAGTTCAGGGCCTAGCGCTAGTAGCAACCCCAGTTCTACTGCTGGGTCCGTTTCCAGTGGAACCACTACGAGAACTACCTCGACTGTCCCGTTGCTCCCTTATATGGCCGGTCTCAGTCTCCCTGATTTAAATCAGTTGATTAATGATCCTCTCCGCCATGATGTTAGTTGGCCTGCTATGCCAACCAAGCTCCCCTCTGACATTCCCAAGTTCGAAGGCCTTGCTAGTGAAGATCCCTCCAACCATATCCGATCTTTCCATATGTGGTGTACATCCAATTCCATTACTGATGATTCCATCCATCTTCGATTGTTCCAACGCACGATTATCGGCGAGGGTTCTAAATGGTATGTTGATCAGGCCACCTCTTCCCATACCACCTTTCCGACCATTTCCCAAGAATTTTTATCTTACTTCCAACTCCCTCTCCGATACGACACTGGTACAGAAATTTTGACTTCTTTCCTTCAATCTTCTTCGACCCGCCTTTCCGCTCATGTCCAGGAATGGCGGCAAAGAAGGAGCTTATGTCGAGCTCCCCCTTTTGAAGATCGAGTTTATATGGACTGGTTCCTTCGCTCTCTCTTACCTCCCATTGGCAAAGATGTTGCATCCCACTTCCCTCAAACAGAAGAAGCCGCCCTCCAAATAGCCTTGAAATATGACCTTATCTATGCTCAATCTGGTTATGTTTATACCGTCCTTTCTGACCTCCCCAAACCCGGTGGCACTAACGCCCTGAGGGCATCTCACTCTGCCGATGGTATCGTTGGAGCTCTTTCACGTAACCTATGCTCAACCTCATATGGGCTATGGTTTCCCTCCGGGAGGGGCCAGCACCTCCAGCACTTTCCCCCCTCCAGGTAGCATGTATCCAGGATATGGCATGCCTCCTCCTTTTTCCCACCCTCTTTCTTACCTAAATGTTTCCCATCCTAACCCTCATCCTTACCCATAGCCTAGTGTCCCAACTCCTCCCACATTTGGACCTCTCACCCCCTGTCTTTTCAACCCCCGCAACCGCACTTACTACCCCCTCTAGGGCAAGTATTTGCGCAGCAGGGCGTGACTAATTATCTTCCTTCTCAAAGAAAGATGAAAGGAAATCAATATGCCTCTGGTAATCATGGACCCAATCCTCCAAATATTGATTCTAACACTGCTAACCAGCCACAGGGCTCTCAGCCCAAGCTGGACAGGCCTCTTCGCACCAATAAGCCTTGTTTGTGTTGCGGTGTTTATGGTCATTACACTCACGATTGTCCCCTATTACCACAGATGCGACAGATGTGGGAGTCTCAGGCTACCGTGCGGGGACATCATTCCTCTCCTACTGTCCCTCCCAATACGGCTACTTCTCAACCCACTATCTTTACCAATCCTTTCCCTCAACAAGGATTCATGGCCACTCAACCACCTCATGCCTCGGTAACCACTCAACCTGCCCCTTCTAGTTCCTCCGATTACCAGATTCTCATGATGGCCTCTGACCAACCTCTCACTGTTGACCTTAACCTTCAAACTCGGTCTCGTCAGTACTCCACGCCTCTCGCTCCGTCTGTCCCCGAGTCCACATCTTCAGGTCCTACAGAGCCTCTTTCGACACCAAATGGTCCTTTACAGATCCCTCAACCCAAAGTTGAGGTCCCTATAAAGGTTACTAAGGGCCCATTACACAGAAATGTTGCTTCTGGTTGAGCTGCCCATTCGTATAGCATAGTAGATGATTTGGCACAATCCCCTGCTACCATTTCAACACAGGAACTCCTCTAGTCGTTTCCTTCTCAAAGGAAGGCTCTACTATCCACAATGGGTGCTGTAGATCCTGCTAATGACCAATTGATTATTTTCGATGCCCGTCAGTCAGATCATCCTCCCCTTCCTGCTTCCGTCGCTTTCCAAATCCCAGTCAAAATCTGGAATGCTAACGTAGTTCGGTGTATTATTGATGAGGGGGAATCTACCTGTGTCATGTCTGCTTCGGTTTGGAAACAACTCGGATCTCTTGAGCTGGCCCCTTCCACCATCACCCTTCGTGCATGGGACGGCCATGCCTCCCAGCCCATCGACCTCTTCTGTAATTGTCCTATCACTCTTATGGGCAAGACGGTTTGCGTTGACGTTGAAGTCATCGACGCCCCTCTTGATTATAACATTCTTTTGGTGCGTAGCTACACTTATGCCATGTCTGCTGTCCCATCCGCGGTTTATCGCAAGATGTTTTTCCCTCATAATGGAAAGATAGTCACAATTGACCAGTTGACATATCATGAGCCAAAATATCAGACCTCTCCTGAGTCGATCATCTCTTCTATAGCCAATAAGCCAACCGTCAATTCTTTGACCAGTGTATCCCCCAGCGTCTACAAAGACTCCTCCTTGCTTGGAACCTTCCTTGGTCTTCCTCCTCCTCTTGTCTCTGATCCTAGCTTAGCGAATGTTTGCATGATGCAATTGTCTCAGGCTAACCTTCCACAGTTTGCTTCGGCTAGTCAGCAACCTCAATCTCACCCGCCGCAACCTACTCCTAGCCCTTCGCCTCAGCTGACCGAACCTCTTCTGCCTGGACCTTCCCATCCACCTAACACTCAAGAACTTCCTTTCCCTCCCAAGTCGGTTCCCCCAGGTCTCCGCCATATGGGAGCTATCCCTCCTAGCCATTACCCCACCGGTCTGATACCTTTCCTTGCTCCCCTTCCCGGAGTCTATTCGGTTCCCATCATGGCCACCCTTTCCCTCCCTAATTTGACCTTGGAAATACCTGTATGGTATCTTACTCCTCCAGCCGAGACCCCACCTGGACACCCCAAACCATACCTTGCTGTGACACCGGTTCAACTGATTCCCTTCGCTCCTTCCATCACTACAGTGCCCCGAGCTCCTTCGTAAGGCCATCCTCATGCTGTGACAGCTACGGGTAAGAAAAGAAAATCTCGAAAGGGGGCATCCAAAGACAAGGCCACCGCACCCGACCTTACCCCTCCTCCTCCTGCCAAGCCTTGTGCCTTGTGTGATGGTGTCGATCATGCCACCCATACTTGTCTTGAGTTGCCCCATATCCAACCCATGGTTAAAGTCACGTTCCCTGAAACCTCTATTTCTTCCTCATCCGTAGCCAAGAACCCAAAGACTCTTCGCACCAACAAACCTTGTGCTCTGTGTGGTGTGCATGGCCATTATTCTCACCATTTTCCTCACCTCACACATTACTGAGCTTCTTTAGAGGTCATTCATGAGTATGAAGTTGAACAAAATCAATCCGCCTCTCCCATACTTGCTCAGTATGCGTCAGGCTTACTCGAGGATCCCCCTGCTACCATTGACATTCTTCCCTCTGATGTTGAGATGTCGGAACTTGCTGCCCCCCTCCTCTACCTATCATCATCTGCATGACCCTCGGAGTACATTCCCTTTGAATCCACTCCATATGTTTTTCTTGATTCCCCTTCAGCAACATTCTTGGGCTCTACATGCTTTGACCATATTTTTACTTGTTCTTTTGTCATCCCCCATGACGAGCTGTATGTATGCCTTTCTTCCCATGATGATGATTTAGGTAGCTTTGCAGCGTCATGTGGTTTCCTCGACCTTTTCCTTTCCACCCATAACCGAGATGATACCATCCATATCTATGATGTCCTTCGCAGCATGAGCTCCTGCTTTTCCTCCCATGGTTCTCATTCATCACCCTCTAGTTGATCTATGAGTCCTAGCCTTCTTACCCAGACTACTACCTCCCATAGTTGTCGTTTTATGTCTACCGTACACTCACGCTGCCATCATTATTCTCCTTCCTCCCATTTTTTTGTCTTGTGACACTATTCCGCCGGACCTCTCATCTCCACATTATATTGGCTATGCCGATGGGGTAAGTCGCTATTCCCAGAATCTCTCCTTGGCCACATGGGCCATCTTTACCCCCTTGCATACCCTCGTTATTTCAAATGGGGTATGCATTGGTAATGCCACAAATAATCAGGCTGAATATGATGTAGTACGTGGTCCCTTAGCCGATGCCCTCTCTCATCGCATCCTCCATCTGCACGTTCGTTTAGATTCCCTACTTCTTGTCTTACAACTCAATGGTGCCTATCGTGTGCATAACCCTATCCTCTTTAGACAATATTTATGGGTGAAAATTCTGATACGTGACTTTATATTCATTACTTTCAACCATGTACCTAGAAGTCAAAATCACTACGTAGATAGAATTGCAAATCATGTTCTAGACTGGCATTTATCACACACAAGACAATAACATTTCAAATCATAAACACAATGCATATACATAATATATATCATATAACATGTTTTAAGAGTACATCTACTCTGAAACATATGACATACCCATAGCATGTTACAAAAAACAAAACTCAAAAAAATGGGGGGCACCACTTGCCCCTACATACACACTGGGGGGCACCACCTGCCCTACATCTAATCACTCTCTGGAGGATCTCGAGCCAATGGCTCTGCTCCTGTAGCTTGTAGATCACGTACAGTCTGACCAGCCATCGCCATGCGTCGCATGATACCTCGCCATTCTGAGGGTAGCCCAATACATAGCTCTATGTACTTGTCGTCTAAATCCTGCCAACCCCGCTCCGACACACTGGTCAACAACCTCTCACATCTACGATGAATGTCCTCCAAAAGAGCAGCCATATCCTCGTTTTGTGCCATTATTAATCCACTAGCACCTGTAGTTCCGGCTACTACAAGTCGTCCCATATATCCGGCCAGTTTCACCGGAGCTATATTTGCATTCCAAAAAGTATAAGGATCAGTACCATAAATACTATTCACAAACTTTAACATGCACATAACAGATTAGTTACTTGTCACTTACCATCAGGCCCCCATACTCGACCAGGCGGAAGCAGCAAGTCCGAATCTCCCCAATAACTCATCCTACTATAGGGATAGTCGTCTATGTACAATGTCATCTGATCCCAATGGGTGAAGAACTCTGGTCGGAACACCCGTCCGACCACCCCTCCCCCTCCTCTGCACAGTAGTCATCCCCACCAACGCATCTTGGGTTCTCTCGAACCCCCATCAGGTAGCTATACACGAGGTCACAAAGTCGAGATCTTCTCAAAAAATAAGGAGCACAATACCATCCCATACGCAAAATCATGGTTCACTTTCCACTTACACAGCGACAACCGTCATTTCAATGACACCAACATCATCTGGGCCCACCCATAGTAGGTCCCACTCAACACACTTTCTACAATCATCATCTTCCCTCCAGTGATGTGATGGAGTGCCTGGCTGCCCAAGATGTGTAACACTGCTGCCGCCACTGCCCGGGTCTCCAACCTCTCTAGATCCCCAATCGATATCCGAGTCCCTTTGAATCGAACACTTGGTCGACAATGTCGCTCTACGAACTCTATGATGTTACGCCCTGACGGTAACATTGGCTGTGTATTTCCCACCATCCCTAATGGTAGGAAACCATTAAGGAAATACAGATCCTAGACTGTCAGCTCAATCCTGTGCCCCTGCATTATAAAAACCTCATGATCTGGATCCCAATAACTGACAATCCGAGCCAACAAGGGCTCCCCAGCTCTCATCAGAGGGTTCTCCACAAATTTCAGAACCCCAAACCTGGCCAATGCACGAAGGACACCTTGATCCACTTGGATTTCCGTCCGTAATGTACCTAGGTCTCTTTCTGTCCACTTGATCCATATATCTGCCATACCTGCATAAAACCATCATCTTTGTCAATCTACAGATAGGTAAAACTACATTAAATTACACAAAAACTGAATCTCAGCTCGCAATAGCACTAAAACCACCTCCATCTGACAGGTCACACTTTTTGGCCAAATCCTGGGATAGGTCACACTTTTCAGGCCCAAACCTACGTCCCAGGTCATAGATTTTGCCCCAAAAAGTGTGACCCGGCCGATATGATGAGGTAGGGGCTGTTACTGAGATTTGGGACCCTAATCTGAACTTTTAAACCATAAAAAACAAAGAGTAGGATTAGGCCTCTTACCTGCAACTGATGGATCTCGACTCCAATGGTTGGTTTGTCCGCTACAATCTTCGCAAGATTTAGGGCCTTCTCTCCTCCCCACAATTCACCATAGCTACACAAGAAAATGAATGTATTTGGAGGGAAAATGCCTTATTAGAAGAAAAACCCCTGCTTTTTCTTTCGCCTGTTGCGACCAAACCGTAGCCCCATTTGACACACCGTCTGCATCGTCGGAAAGCTCTCATTGAGCACTCAAATGGGTATCTATTAGTTTTTCATGTTTTGATACTTCACCAAGACAAATTTTTTCCACGAAGGATCTATTCACCTCTCCTCCAAATTGAATTTCTTCACTTACAACACTTGTACTTGGGGCACCACTTTGCCTCCTTACTTGTCTTTGTTTGTGTTGATTTTCATCATGAGATACCCTATTGTACTCATGTTTTTATGGTCCCCCATTGGACCTTTACTGTGTGGCAGCACCATCGAGTCACCCTTGTTTAGAGCATCCGAATTGAGTCATCATCGAAGTCATGGAGTCTATCTCGCATCCCTTTGTATCCCGCTATAGTCCTCCATCCTTCATTGCTTGCTCCCTTTCTCATGTTACACATTATGGCCTTCAGTACCATTTTCCCCTATCCCTCATGATATTGTGTCAGTCGCTGCCAAGCCATTCATGCCCTTTATGCTCTAAAAAGGGAAGTCGTCCATCCGCTACTCAGTATCCCCCATTTCATCATCATCATTAGTGTCCATCTGTTAGTCGGTCTACTATTTTCTCTCGTGCCTTAGTTGGGGATCCCTTATTGCCTCACCTATGGTGGACCTCCTTCTATCGACATCAACTCATTTACTCTAGAAGCCAGTTCTAGAGGGCGGTGTACCTTGGTTCGAGCTCCTTTCAGCATGATCGTGATCTGTATACTTGATGGTCCAGCAATGTAGCAGCAGCTATTGGTGATTCTTGGGTGTGTGTGAGATGTATCAAACCTCATGAGGGGGTGGCCCTACAGGTAGCCCCCCACATGCCCGGATGACTTCTTCATTTTAGCCTTTGATGTAGCTCCTTACATTTGATGATGTCAGCCTTAGCCACTTGCAACACCTTTTCGATTTGCATGTATCAGTCAGATTTTGCGAGCCCTTCCCCGTGTATAGGGGGCATTTGGGTTGTATTTGTATCTCATGTACTAAAATATTATTGTATAAGTCCTGGCTGTTATTCCAGGAACACCATGTATGTGGGATTCATCATTCTATTTTTTTGGCTCGTATTTATGCCAGCATGTACTTTATAGTTTGGTTCCTTGTTTACTGGACATACTATTCTTTTGTACTTTGTCTTGGTGGGCATAGTTATGCCTCCCCCGCCACCTTTAGCATAGGTACCAATTCATAAACTAGAGACTTGTTACACCTGTAAGTCTCATCTCCTCAGGGTCTAGTCCTTTAGCACATTAGACTACCTTACATTTCTCTCTCTGACTTCCCTCTTGATGTCTAGTAATTGAGTTCTTACAACATACTTCGGTCATACGATTTGCTCCTAACACTCGTAGGTTGGGGGGCGATTTGTTACACCATTTTTTGGTCATCTAACGTATTATCATTAGTGTTAGGGTCCCGTGATTTGGCCGATTGGCGAGCAAAATGACGATGTAACATCAAACCAAGCTTTGGAGCCCAAGGACCTAGCCTTCCTGGACTCAGAGAGGGCTCTCTCTATTATATGCAAAAGATATCGGTGTGTTTGCTTATGGTGTTTTGATATTAGGCTAGTTATGAAGTATGTTTTTAGTTTTTTGATTTTTTAAGTTTGTGAGGGATAAAACTGATCAAATACATAAACTGGATAACAAGATGTAGATAAATTGGGCTATGGGGTCAAACAGGTCAAGAAAGCTATGAGGTGATGATGTAAGGCTGCTGTAGGGCCGATTTGATTCAAGGTAGAAGGGATCTTTGGGAAAAATGGGTTAAATGGACAACAAGTTGGTGAAAGACAAAGGGATTTCAAGTGTAACTAGTTGATAGCAGACATAAACATTTTATAGCAAGCCATTAATCATGTTAAATGTAACTATGAGCTAATTAATACATAGAAATCAAACATTCCAGCCATACATAGAGGTATAAGACTCTCTAACTTCGGGAAATGGCTATCAGACTTTGGGGAAAACACATAAGACAAACTAACAACTCATAAACTACGCCGGAACGCCTAAACATAGTCTCTAAGTCATTGGGCACTTTGACAAACAAGATTTCATAGTTTTAGGCAAAGGGCTAGATCGGGACTAGGCCTCCTTGGTTCAACAAGATGATCAACAAATCAGTCAAAGAGAAAGTTTTATGGACAGAACTATGGACAGCTTATAGGTAGGCAAGGCACACCATACATCCTACTCAACATGCATAGAACTTGTAAATAAAACTAGCAAACATTATCCTTAGGTTACTAAAGAGCAGTTAAGAATTCTTTAGCATAACAAAGGAAGAAGAAAACATCAAGCTATGAAGATTCGGGAATTTTGAGGTGCCTCCATGGGCATATCTCAAAACTAATCTCTACTGATCTATAGCAGCAAGAAGCATGGATTATGAATGAAAACTAGAAGACAAAAACATAGCAAGAAAAACTATACCATTCTACCATGTCATGGAATCCATCACCAATCCTTCATCACTCCTCAAAAGCATCCAAGAGACAGTCCAAAAATCATAACACAAGTGTATTCATCAAAGCTCATATGACCAATGTATTAATTCTTCTCTCAAGTTCAGCCTCTCATTTACAATGAAACCAATGGAATAAATAGGCTTGAGGGAGGAAAACCTCATGGAGCAACTAGCTATCCCATTGGCCAAGTCAAAATATCTAAACTTGTCCTTGAGGCTTTGCAAAGCCCAAGGCACAAAATATCCCATAAAATATCTAAAAAATTTCTAAAAACAGAAATTATATTGACTTTACATCATTTCCCAAGGATAAAAATAGCTTAACGCACATTTGGGAAAAGCAGATTTTTGAGGTTCAAAAATTACAAAAATACTTCATATTTATGCCTGAAAAAGGTCCCCTGACTTGCTGGATGCAATTGGCAGCCTTCCCGATGTCGAAATAGGGCTCATGAGGGCTTGCTGGAAAGCTCTCTGTGTCTACTTTCCGGCGCAACTGAAACCATCTCAATCCGAGGCCTGGAAGTCATCCAAAACTGTACCTGTGTGCAAAAACCCAGAAAATAGCAGACTGCTGATATGGCGGGCAGAATGTGCAAAAAGAGGGTATTTTTCGCCAATTTGAGGGGGCGAATGATCTCCAAATGCCTTGAAAATTGATGGAGACCTGCTCATGGAATTATGGCATCCATCGGTATCATCCTCCTCCCTTGACAACTCATCAAACTGAAATGGCGAAATTATGAGTTTTCGGCCAAAAACCCAAAAAATGCCAAAAAACAAAAAGTTGCTGAAAAAGGCCCAAAATTGGCATGCATGACCCTCAAGGGTCTGTAGCAACATGCTCCGAAGATGAGGCCAAAATATCAAGGGCTGATATGCTTTTCCCTTCCCTCCGTGCTAGGCGCTTCCCCTTTACCTTCTTCAATTTTTCTTGTGCTGCCTTTAGTTTGCGCCGGGCAAACTGATTCAGCTTTTGGAAGTGGTGTGTCCTCTTCCTCTACAGCTCTAAATCTCTATTCGCCCTCTCAAGCTTCATTTCCAAATGCTTGTTAGCTCTCTCAAGCCATGCTTCTTTGTTTTCCTCAATTTCCTGCTCAAGGAGTGCAGTGAGAGGAAAGGCTTGGAAATGGGCTTGTTCTTCTGCTCTCTGTTTTTCCAAGGCTCTTTTAAGCCCGATGGTCCTAGGCCTCTTCTGCCTAGGCTGGTCTTCCTCCTCTTCATCATCAAACTCACCAATGAGCTCTTCAATTCTTGCTTGCGCCCTTTCTGCCTCTTTCTTATACTTAATCGCCCTTGCCTCATGAATAGCTGCATGAAACTTCATCTATTTTTTTTCAACCTCCAAGAAGTGGTTGAAATTCCTCGCCCTTTGAAGATCTTCCTGTAATACCTCAATTTGCCCCTCTTTGTGAATGAGGAGGTTTTCAAGGATGCGGGCCTCATTATCACTGTCATCGCTTGGGATAGGGATGACAGCTAATTCACCTCCATGCTTGGCACTTTCTCCAACTATGCTTTTGCCTTTGAAAGCAAATCTGGCGCTTTTCCTCCTTGGCATACTAGAAGGTGTCTTTTTGGGCAATTTCCTCTTGCTAGGAACAATCTTTGTCACTGTTAAGGTGGCAGCTTTAGCTTGCTGTTCTTCCTCAATATCTTGTCCAGTTTGTGGCTCAAAAGGGGTTTCAATTTCCTGCCCAACTTGCTGCTCCTCAACTGCTGTCTGCTGCTGTCCCTCATCCTGTATCTGCTGCTGTCCCTCAATGTCCAACTGCTGCTGTCCCTCAACTACTGTCTGCTGCTGTCCCTCATCCTGTATCTGCTGTTGTCCCTCAATGTCCAACTGCTGCTGTCCCTCAACATCCAACTGCTGCTGTCCCTCAACATCCAACTGCTGCTTTTCACTGCCTTCTCCTTCTCCCTGTTGTTCACTGCCCTCTCCTTCTCCCTATTGACTTGGCTGCCCAGTAGTCATTCTGAGTCTTCTAGGTGTAGGCCTACTAGACAAAGGCACTGGGCGATGGACAGGCTGAGTAGGAGACACATGAACAGGAGGGACAGTGGCAAAATCTGAATGGCTGATGAATAAATCCCATGAAACCCCTTTCTTCTCTAGCTGGTGTAAGAAGATAATCTTGATCAAGGAATGATGAAAGAGAGAAGGGATTTGCTGAGGTGGAGTCTTCTTTTGGATAGTAGATGCCATTTTCTCTATGCTCTTGGACAAAAAGTAAGGAAGGTTTAGTTACCTGCTTCTGGTAAAATGCATCAACAAGCGGACATGGTAGGCATAAATTCGATTAAACCTCCCTTCACAAGTGAAATATCTCATTATGGCTTTCATCAGTGGAGCATAGCTGTCAAGAAGATAGGAAAAAGGGAAAATAGCAGTGATAGTTTCCCTATGTTCAGGCTTGATGAAAGGTTTATAATCCTCTAAGTCAAGATGAGCTTGTTTAAACCACTTTTCGCCATGATACGGGATCTTGGTAGCCTTGGACACATACCTTGGAGAAATTTTGAAATCAAGACCCGCCAATTGGAAGTGTTTTTCTTTGAATCTCAAAGCGCACAAGTGTGTTAATGGCGAAAAACTCTTGACTTCTTCTATCTTCTGGCAGAAATCAAGACAACCTACTTCATGGAAATTGAAAAGAACAGATGGGTGAGCATTGATTTCTTCTGTGGAGATAGGCTCATATCTCTTATGTGGACCGCTCCTGTGGTCTTGCCTTGGAGGCATTCTGACCTGAACAAGCTTTGGAAGAGGCAAACTGCCTTCACTGTATGTAAAATGCCCTTCTGGATTGAAACTGTGTCAATATGCTGCTTGGACAGAGAAACAATGTGAGGTGGAGGGTTTGCAATAAGTGTCTTTGAAATCACAACCTCTGCTCTCCTTAAAACCAGCCTTTCACCTTTGAATGTACCTCAGCCAGGTAAATTCCTCAATAGGACACCATCAGTAAAGATGAGACAAACTGCTGTGTAGATTTCCTGTGCACAGTATTGAAAAATCACTTTTCCTGTGGATTTGTTAGGGGCCAATCAACACACCTGAATTTGGTCTTCAAGACAAATATTAATCATAAAAACTCTGCTCTTCAGAAATGGTCTTCCACCTTGAAAATACCTTTGTCAACAGATTTCTATAGAAGAGACCATACAGTGAAAGAAAAAGGATACCTAGGTTAGGTGAAATATCAGTGCACAGTTTTTTATGAAAAACACCCTTTACTTGTGAATTTAAGAGATCAACCACCACATTTATATCTCTGTCTCCAATATTAAATTCCCATCAAAAACCTGCCCTTCAGAAAGTGTCCTGTTCATCTTTGGAAAATCTCTGTCAACAAATTTACAGTAGGGAATAATACAGTGAACAAGAGGGGCAGTCTGCTAGAAAGAGTTTGCTGTGAGAAAGTGCTAAAATCACCCTGTTCTTGAAGCCTTAGATGTCAACCAATACACCTTACTCCTTGCTCAAGGAGAATTTCAGTCATTAACAACTCTGCCCTGTATAAGTGTGCCAACTTTCCACTGATCTTGCATATGTGAAATCAGCCCTTATGCAATTAAAAAGTCACTTTAACAATCCTGAGCAAAGATGACAGAGTTTGAAGGCTTCCAAGTTTTTAGGTAGAGGTTATGTGAGTTTTATCCCTTCAGAGCAATCAATGGCGCCTTACGAATGTAACCCTCTGGTTATGTTATAAAAACCTCTGCTTGGATGGATGGCAACTTTGTCAATAAGCTTTGAACAATACAAAGCAACCAACTTAACAATACATTGAATACTGTCTTTTTATGAGTAATGTGAACAAGCTTCCTCCGGAGCTTCAATCTATACACTTCTGCTTGACCAAGAACCCTTTCTCCCACTAAACTTCACTGTTCTCTGTGTATGTCATTTCACTTTAAACAAAAACATGCTCATTTTAAAGTTAACCTTGTTGTGAACATACAGTCAAACTCATATTTCAAAGCGGAGGTAACAGGGTTTTAAAAGCTCCAAAGCTTGAGCAAAGGCTGTAAGGGTTTCCCTTTTTCAAAATGATCAAGGCCTTTTCAAAATGGAATATCAGTCATCTGTGGAAGAAAGCTTTTATGACTTCTGAAAATCCACTTGGCAGTGAGTTGTTAAAGAGCAGAAAAATAGTCACAGAAAATACAGTTGAACAGCTGTCTGGTGGCTGAGTAGGGTAACTTTGCCCAATGGTATTTTAAAGAAATGACACACCTTTGTCTTTGATTAAATACAAGGTGAAACACAAACCCTTATCTTAATCACAGTCTCTTCCCTCAGGTGCCTTAAATAACACATTCAACTTTTTACTACAGCTTTACATTTCAAAACCTCACACAGCAAACACTGTTCTTCCCTTTTTTTTAGCTAGGGTGACAAGGTTTTGAAAGTTTTTGTATGTTGGGGTGTGAAAGTTTTGAAGTGGTTTCAACACACTTTTTCCTCTATAGGCCTCTTCAACAATACATCTATCACTCCAGCATGGTTTCAAACCAAGGCATACATAGTTTAACTTTAGTGTTCGAGATTTTCAAGGTCGGAGTTGAAATACCTCTTGAATTTGAGGGGAAATCCTTTGGAGGAAAGCTTGAGTAGCACCGGAGACTTTTAAACCTACGCGACACTCTTCAATGATAGAACGTCGTGCAAGAGAAACCGCCCGGGTGGCCTGTCGGGTCGGGCTGTCGGGCGTGTACAGGCGCGTCGTGCCACTGTACAGGCGCGTCGCGCGTACACGGGGCGCCTTTGTAAATTCGCCCCCAGGTGCGTCGCGCGGAATGGCAGGCACGTCGCTCGGCTTTTTACAGTGCCACTTCTGAAAATTCGACCAGATCTTCCTTGTTTTTGGTGCTATGGAGGCATGGAGCTTCGTTTGAACCTTTTTAAAAACGACACCTTCACTCTCCTATTTCACTCTTATGATATTTCAAACATTTTCAACGGTTCCTTCATCTTTTTCTTGTCATGCCAAAAGAACTCGGTTGGTCTTTTAACACAGCGAGGCCTCTTTTTCAAACAGTGTTATTTCTTTCCCATTTTTCTTTATAGAAAACGAAACAGCAGGGTGTTTCGAATTGTTTCATGGGGAAAATACCTCCTTTAGTAATATTGAACTTATTATTTCAATAACCTTTCGACCATCTTTGCTCTTGTGTCAATAATGCTAGTGCTATTCCTTATATAACCTATTCTAACACTGTCAAGAGACATATCTGCAAACTGCTTTGTTCTTTGAAGGACATGGCTAGTTTTGTCAACATGTTTTAAAATCTTTCTCCAGAAACTGAAAATAGGCCAAATCATTCTTGTGCTTGATGAACCTGTAGACTGACCTGTAGGACCCCTGGTTTCAGAAAGATTTGAAATGCTGCCTCAAAAAAAAGGGTTCTTTGATACACAGTCATCACTTGATTTGATTGGTGCATTTGATCTCTTGTAATGGAGCCATTGCCAAAGCCTAACTCTGTCCACTGTTTTACCTCTTCTCCTTTGCAGGTGTCATATTGTAGCTGATCTCTTTTCAAGCTTGCCAAATTCCTCAAAACTGGATGATGACTTGTAATAAAATGTCCTGACTATCCCCTGCTTTGCAGAAATGCCTCCTCTTTTTAAGCTCGGTTTTGATAGAATCTTGTAGATGTCCGTTGATTGGATTTGCAATAGTGAAGTGCTTCATGGGTTTTGAGTGCTGCCCAGAGCTAATAAAACTCATTTCTAGAGACTCTGTCTTAATCTGCTGATGGCTATATGATGTGCAGGCTTTGGCAAAAGCTCTTTTTTGTACATGGTGTCAGTTCCTGCTTCCAGGTGATAAACAAGTTCCTTTTTGGATTGTAAGGGCTATATTCTAGCTTGCATCCCTTCATACCATATTTTCTCTGTTTTACTCAAAAAGAGCTCCTTTAGACTTCTGGGCAGGTGATAGTGGAGTACTGTTTAACCACTTTCTTTAAAGAAACTGCTCCTTTTTGGTATCAATGCATGCATATATTCAATATTGTCTCCTTTCCACTATAGGTACAGTTTGACAGACATTTCATTTAAATAGGAAAACCAATACTTTTGTATCATAAACAATATCATTTACCTGGTGTAAATACCTTTTAGCTTTCTTCCTTTGTCTCTTTCCACTGTCTCTTAGATCAATCAGTTTTCAACAACCTGCAATGGCTTTGGCCATCTGCTCATACACGGAGGAGGCTTTTCATCAGGTAAAGTATCCGAAGGTTGCTTGACAAATATGTTTGACACAGCCTTTCCCTGGATGTGATGGAAGGTAGACCACTTGAAAAACATCAATACCAACATCTCTACTTGCAATCATCACTGTGTTTCAGAAGAAACCCTAGCCAAAGTGACACTGTCTCCCTGCACAGCTCTGAGGGTGACTGAAATATCATCATTTGTTTTGGTCATCTCATGACAAATTATTTGAAGGATAGTCTCTGTGACTATGGAGGTCAGTGTCCTTTGAAAAACCAACAACTTTTCTTTTACCTATGTAATGACATTTTTTGTCAGCACCTCTTCAATTTGATCTGGTGGACAGGCAGGCTGCTTATGATTGGAATTTTTACCAATGACATGCCTTTCTAAAGTTCAAAAATTCACATGATTTGAAAGCTTCAGATGACCTCCTTTATCAGACCAGACTCTTTTTCCTTTTAGCTAGCATATTTCAAACTCTATTCCTGTTATGATCATCACTCACATTCATAAAACCTGGAGATATTGTTTCACTGTTCAGTAAAAGGCAAACCTGGACTTTTGCAATCTTCAAAGTCAATACTGGCCAGCGCCCTCTGCTTGTGGATGAAGGAGGCGCCCTAACCCTCTGCTTGTAAATGAAGGAGGTTCTGGCCCATGATAATTTACCAGTTTGCTGAGACAGTGGTATCTCTTTCTTACTTTGATTTTCATGCTGGAAAGAGCTGTAAAGTCTGGATGAGTAGCTTTCTGTTTTGCAGACATATCTCAGGCTCAAGTTACATTTAGAAGCAACTGTTCCTCTAACTGTAAATTCAAGCATTTACTCTATGAGATGAAATTATATTTCCTGCCTTTGTAGAAACCATAGAACACTGTGAAAAACCTAATAGTCAGCTTGAGATTGGGTTTTATGCAGTGCTGAGATCTAGGGGGTGTGAGTGGCGCGACTTAGGGTTGTTTGTCAATTTCATTTGCAGAGTGGGAGGTCATTCATGGTTGGTCTGTAGCAGATGGAGGCTTTTTGGCTTTTTGATGATTGCCAAGGGTGAAATGTCTTAAAGCACCACTTCCTAACATAGGGGAGACTTTTGAAACAGATGTGGATTTGCCCTTTAAAGCTGATGGGCAGACCAATAAGGCTGAAGCTGAATAGGATAGTGACAATGAGGTTTTGATTTCGACAGGGGTCATTGTGGGAGACCGAAAAGGAGAAGGGGCAGGTAGGAGGAAGCCTTTCTAGATGACATATTGACATAAGGAAATCAGTTTCTAGAAAACTCAGCTATAGATATAGTCATCACTAACATGTAAAAAAAAATATAGTGAAATAACTTAGTAAAACACCTTTATTAAGTTGTTTATGGTCTAAACAGGAAACCCCAAAAGGAAATAATAAAAAAATCTATATTTGTTTCTATTGCCTGGTCATATTTAACCCAAAACAAGGAAATCAATTAAATAAATCCTTATTTATTTGATTATTTCCTAGGAATAAGTTATTTAAATCCTTATTTAAATAATATTCCTAGTTAAATTTGATTAAATCATTTATAAATAATTAAATAAATCATTATTTATTTAATTGTATTCCCACCATTTCCTTAAAATAATAAATAAATCATTTATTTATTTATTAGTTATAAATAAAGGAATTGACCCAAGTCAAAAATCCTTTTCCCTCCAACAAATATATTAAAATATTCCTAAAGGGTAGTTCTAGAATTTGATTAATAATATTTTATCCATGCACCAAGTTCTAGACCGCCCTAATATTTTGTTATAAATAGAAGGGTTTTCCCATTCATTAGTCACCTTTCATTGCATTATTAGATCACTCCAGATCTATACTCTTGGTCACATTATCCATTTTTTCCTTGTGAGCTCCCTTTGAGTTGTATGTTTCTCTGGGTTTTCCACACCAACAAGAGAGAGAAATTTTAGATCTGAAATGCTGAGGACTTTCAAGAACCCATCCCATTGAGGATAATCAGAAACACCTTTCTTGTTTTCCTCTCAAGTGCCCCCTTTTTAATATAAAAAATTCTTTCAAATACATTGTTCTTGTCTTGTCTATTGGATGCATGGAGCCACATTTTATTTTTACTGCTTAATGTCTTTTATGCTTAGATCTAGGTTTGTGCAGCATTATTTGGATCAACTAACTGGAGACTTAAAGATATTGGTAGTCATAATTGATGTTAGGTATATTTTTTACGCATAGCTAAAGTGGTATTTTCTGACGAAAGATTCATACTAACATATATCATTGTCATCATCAATCTATTCTTCATCTTCTAACTCTGTGATTATTTTTTCTGGGGATATAGAGTGAATTTCTTTGTTGAGTTACCATCAAAGATATACATGTCACCAAAAATATAGCTAATGAAAGCATCAGCTGTAGCCAACCATGGTCTTCCTAATATTAGTGGATGCCCTCCTAGATTTTTCTTGGGAGTTAAAATCATAAAATCAACAGGATACTCCCTATAATCTAAGGATATTGAGATATATTCTAAAATACAATATGGATTTATTGCAGATATGTGTGCTAATTTCAGTAATGTAGGTGTATAGTGAAGATTAGGAAGCTTGAGTTGTTCCATGGTTTGTTTTCTCATGATGTTTATAGCTACTCCTAAATCAATCAATGTATTTGGAATTTCAATGCCATTGATATGTGTTTTTACAACTAGACTTCCTGGATCTAAATATTTTTGTATGACAATTTTTCCAATCATAATGTCTGAAATTTTTCCTACTAGTTGAATTCTTTTTTTTTTCTTCTTCCTAGTTTCCTCATGCTCAGCTCTTTTATTGTTTTTACCATAATTGGAATTTATTTAATGGCATATAGCAAAGGAATTTTTATACAAACCTTTTTCTGTTCATCTAGAAAATCATAATTGGGAAACATGATATGTCTTTACAACCAAAAAATAGAAGTAAATTCTAAATGGTTAACTCTTGATTTGCTACGTCAGAGCAAATCAAGAGTTCTTCTCTCTCGTCTTACGTCCTTTGAACAAAATTTGACCTTGATCACATCCACCCTTTTCTGTCAATTTCAACCAAGTGGACAGGATGAAATCCATATATGGATCATTCTGGAGATGCCCATGTGGCTCATTCCTTTAGTCGCTCCTCGAAACCTATCAAAACAGAAAATTAGTCGTGGAAACATCAATTAGTTGCAGAATAGGCTATGTTCTGTAGCCGAGTTACAAAAATCCATTTAAATAACAAGAGCATAAGAAGATAACATAGAAATAATTCAAATGCATTCCCTGAGATAAAACATGAAATTTATTATTGATTAGAGTGTATGGATTAATGAAAAGGTGAGGAAAAGTGATAAGAAAGGATTTCAGAGAAAGGAAAATTATGAGATTCAACATAGTTTCATGACCTATTTACAACCATCACCAAGGAAATTCAGCACAGAGAACTGCGGGCATAGTAACACCTTAGCGAATCCAAGAAAATTATTGTGACTAAAGCTACCGAAGTTGCCCAAGCCCAGGCTACACAAATCACTGCCATCACGTAGTAGGCTGAAATAGAGTAGTTGATAGGACGACTCTGCCAGGATATGCCAGAAGTAATTCCTGCCTTCGCTGCGCCGTAGGCCAAGGTTGAAGGCTTGGTCACTACTTTGAAGGCGTCATAGACCAAAGTGTAGGTTGTTAAATCCGATTGGGAAATTCAGATAGCATCGTTGCACGCCAAGCTCCAGCCTGAGGCCCCTTTGGAGGTGCGTGCCCAGTGCATCGTGCTTGTCACGGAAGCTAAAACCAGTATTACTACAAAAATCACTCAGGGCACCGTGTTTTTTGAGACTGCGATGGGGTTATGGTCCTAGGTGTAGTGTGATCTGCTCCTTCACAAAATCTATCAGGCGTTGCACCAAAAAGAGAAAGAGATTGAGCAGATGGAAGCTACTATGACCACCCTTGTCCTAGAAGCAGGGTGAGCCTTCAGACTAGCCATGCACTCAGAAGTGAAATTTTGGGGCTTCGATGCAAGAAGCATGTGCTCAACGGCCATCTGCCACCCTGGGCTAATGAAGCTCTCAAGCTTCCATAGGAGTTAGAAGGGGCCGTGAAACAGTTGAATTATACCTTGGAGAGTGTAACTATAACTACAGAAGGACCAAATTTGCGCGAAATGCATCTATGTAGAGCATAAGTGTTTTTCCTCCATTGGATGCCACTATTGAGCAGCTCCAGGAAATGATGAAGACCCCGCTGACACTGTGACTCGGGACGAGTCACAAGATTGTGTTGGGGGATTGTTGGAACGAGGTCCCCTAACCACATTTTTGCTCCAGTTTTGTAATATTTTCTAATATTTAGTCTAGCGTAGGGGCTTTGGGGCAGGTCAAAGCCCCCGATGAATTGTAAAGGGTCAAAGGGTAGACGAGGAGTCTGCAAACCACGTTTTGCAGACCATAGAATAGCGCAGAATAATATGTTATAAATAGATAGATAAATCGAGTCTAGAGAATAGGCTAGGTGGTGATTAATTTTGGATATGAAATTGTGGATATTTTGTGTCAATTGTCTGGGTAAGGGCTCTTGCTCGCTGTGTGCGCAGAGACCCTGAGTAATTCTGTGTGCAGACCCCACTGGATGTGTGCACGGGCTGGTAAATAGAGTCTATAAGTCAGATCTAGAGATGAATGAATGAGAATGCCGTTGATGATATTTAAGGTTCTTTTGTGTTATGTTTATCAGCTACGATTATGTTCTAACATTGTGTTTACTCACTGAATGCTGATGATATAATGATGCACACATGGATGCGATATTATGAATGCGTAGATCTTGTTGGAAATAATCAGAGGGTGGGTGAATCAGTATTCCTTTAAATTAGAGCATTAGTTAATCTTCAATTATTATCAGTGTTTGTACAATGATATCAGTAAACAAAAGGAACACAAATGCACATATTTTTTAAGGTGGAAACCCACTCCGAGACAAAAACCACCTAATTCTTTTCTAATAATTCTTTAATATTTAGCTCCAATTGAAAATGAAGCTCCAACTTCCTAGAATCTAGAAAAGCATTTTTCTCCAGCTCCCACTGGATTGATGCTCCAATACCTTATATTCTTCAGTAGTCAACTAAATGGATGCCCCAACACCCAATGAGCTAAAACTCACCCCAGCACCACCCTACCACCCTATAGAATAATAAAAGAGAATGGACTCCTATACCAGGGAAAATGGTCCACTTTACAATGATATAGAATGATGTAGAAGAATAAGACACACTAGAACATAACCCAAATTATGACACAACGACCTAATGATGATCTTAGACGTCCCGAAACTGCCTCTTTAACTCTTGGCAGATAGACACTAGTACAATTTTTACAATAATGTATTTACAATGACTTAGTACAATGATACCTTTACAGTGACTGTATGCAGTGCTGCCCACTTGAAGACTTCATGTGATGAACTTCTTGCTGTTTTTTTTCACCTTGGTTGCTTCCCTTGTCATGCTACCCTTTGCTGCACCTTCCTTTTATTTTTTGCCCTAGAATGTCTAGTCCTTTGCAACCCTTGACAACACATGATCTAGCTTTTTCTTTCCTTCTAGGAGCTCGAAATTGAATATGGTGTATATCTGGTATTTCAAATCCAAAATATGTGATTTGTGGTCATATAGTAGTACTCTGAGTCATCTTTCCAATTCCAGAGGTTTGACCCAATTTTGATTCTTCAAGAGAGATTTATGCCCAATCTCTCACAATGCCCTAATTATGGATTGTTTCAGTAGAGAAAACTTGTACAGCATGCCGCGTGTCATTTTTTCTTCATTTGGCTCTAAAATTGATGGAGCTAAAACCAAATTCTATGCAATATCTTCCACTTTTTACATAATTTCATTCTGATACTCAGAGAGAGAGTTATGGCGATTTTCCCAAGGTCAGTTCTTTGAGATGAATTTGAGGAGCCTGCAAAAACACTGATTTCCATAGATCATATCTCTGAAAATATTGTGCACCTTGATATGAAATTTTTACAGGAGCTTCCTTAGGATTTCATATTTTCCTCATAAACATTTCAGCTTTTGAACCTTTGTATAAAACAAGTTAGAGCGAAAATGCCACGATGACCTGTTTTGAGATAGTGAAATCCCTACATAAGGAGGATATGAGGATCACAATTTATATAAATGCTTAGGTTGAGAGGGAATTCAACAAGTGAACGTGGGAGGGAATTTTGGAGTTTAAAAAATATTAATTATTGAATTTTCAATGACCCATGCCACAACCCCATGGGGTTTTATCCCACTAACTAGGGTTACAAACTTCAAACATGAATCTCTCTCAAACCGTGAAGAATTACATGGCATGCCATATATTAACAAAAACATCTTGAAAAGAAGAAACCATCAAACACATTATTGAACCATAATATAGTAGTTTGGTAGGTCAAAATTCCCATGCAATATTGGGGTAGCCCCTGGTGCTTCTTGGGTTGACATCAATGACAACCGCTGATCAACAATACCCCCCTTTGGCATTGATGGCAACACAAGTACTCCCCCTGTGATCATGACACATTTTCCTACAACATTCTCTCCCCCTTTGACATCAACAGAAAAGGGTAACTCCCCCTGACACACAACCATCCTGTAGAACTGCACACACTTCCACTCCTGTTTTATATTTTGAATAAGGAAAATCTAATGAGAACTTGGGAGAATCCCAGGCTTCTAGCGAAGATATTCCAATGCTTCACGAGTACTCTCACGATAATCAACACTTCCTACCCAATCTGCATATGTAAAGGCATGAATAATGAAATTGTTACCCTTTGGATACCACAAGCCATATTCTGCTATTCCCTTTAGATATTGAAGAATTCTTTTGATGGCAATAATATGTGATTCTTTTGGTGTTTCTTGGAATCTTGCTACTTGTCCAACTGCTTGCATAACATCTAGTCGGGAGGCTATTACATATAAAGGACTAACAATCATAGATCTCTACAACCTTTCATCCACATCCTTAGATGAGTCGTCTATGCTCAATTTGCAACCTGTTACCATCGGAGTAAGGATGGGTTTGCAATCTTCCATTTTGAATTTCTTGAGCATTTCCTTGATGTACTTGGCTTGACATATAAATATTTCTTTCTCTTGCTGAGATATTTGAAGCCCTAAGAAGTATGTCAGCTCACCAAGTAAATACATCTTGAAATCAATTTTCATCTTTGTAGCAAACTTCTTACTTAGTCGATCATCATTGCTATCAAATATTATATCATTCTATTTAGCTATTAGACGTGCTTTAGTTGCTTCATCCAGAACATATATGTCGTTTGGAGCTCGACTTGCTATAGCCACAATTTCATCATACCTGCCTTTCCTGATTTCACATTTTGTGGAGTTGAATAGTATTATGTGTCCTTCATCACACATTTTTCCAACACTAAGCAGATTGTGATTCATGTTTTCAACCAATAGAACATTCTTGGCTAGAGAATCTTTGCTTCTGAGAGTGACGCTACCTGATCCTATAACATTCGAAGATCCATCATTTCCAAAGGACACGGTTCCATCCTTCTTCTCTTTCATAGATACAAATTTATTTCTATCTCCAGTCATATGCGTTGAGCAACCTCTATCAACATGCCACACATCTTTGTTGTTTTGAGCATTGAGAGCGAGAGAAAAATTATCAGTCTTCTTCTTCTTCCATGTTCATTCGTCCTGTGGCTTCGAAGATTCTTCTGGAGGATTTTCAAGTTTGCAGTCTCTGGCTATGTGTCCAAATTTTTGACATTTGTAACATTCAATATTATTTCTTAAATGTTCAAATCTATTGATATTTTTCCGAGCCCTGGGAGGTTCGTATTTGACATATATCCTGGAATTGTAATCATTCTTGGGGTACATGCGACATTCTACAACTTTGTGACCAAATTTTCCACATGAATAACAGTAGCCATAAAAAAATATGTTGGTACCTGGATGGAAATTTTCATCGAGGAATTGTCTTCCAAGGCTGTTCTTGCGAATATTTTCCAATGAAGTCTACATGCTTGTCAAATCTCATAGGTTCATTGTATTTTGTTTTAGAAGTTCTTGCTTCTTCTTCTTTGTAATCGATTCTAGTTCTGTCATTGTAAGATCATTTATTGTTGATGATTTCTTCCAATTCCCTTGATTTGTTGGCATAGTTTTCTACAGTTTTTCCTTTCTTCACTTCCTTACGGAATGAGACTACTTTGGCTTCTAATTCTTCCCTTTCTTGGTTGCTTTCTTCCAAATTCTTTTGAAATGACTCTTCAATGCATTTTTGTTCTTCAACTTCAACTTTGAGACCTTAAACTTGTTCTTCAAGAGTATTGGAATATATATTCTCTGCCTTGAGCTCTTTTATAAGCTTGATTGCTTTCTTAGTGTTGTATTTACGACCAAGAAAAATAAACAATAAACAATAAACAAGAGCATTCGTTCAGTTGACTACTTAAAAATCTCAGGCGTTGGAGCGTCCATCCAGTGGGAGCTGGAGAAGAATTATTTTCTATATTCTAGGAAGTTAGAGCTTTATTTTCAATTGGAGTTGAATATTAAAGAATTATTAGAAAAGCATTAGGTGGTTTTTGTCCCGGAGTGGGTTTCCACCTTAAAAACTGTGTGCATTTTTGTTCTTTTTGTTTACTGAAATCATTATACAAACACTGATAATAATTGAAGATTAACTAATTTTCTAATTGAAAGGAATATTGATTCACCCCCCCCCCTCTCTGTATTTCCAAAAATTGGTATCAGAGCTTGGTTCCTTCAATAGAAGTTTAATAGTTGGAAGGAGGTCATGGAGCATACCAATAATGGTGTACCTCTATTTAATGAAAATAATTATGCACTCTAGAAAGGAAGAATGGAGGTCTGTCTCTTGGCGCAAGGTTATGAAGTATGGGACACTGTTCAAAATGGATTTACATCAACCGTGAATGAACAAGGTAAGAAGAATTTGGTAAATGGTGCAAAAGAAAAGAATATTATTATCAGTGGACTTATTGAATTTGCTTATCATAAGGTGTTGGGTTGTAAAACTGCCAAAAATGTATAGGAAAAGCTTGAGAATATATATGCAGGTGACTCAAATGTCAAAGAAGCAAAGCTTCAAATCTATAGGGAAAAGTTTGAGCAAATCAGAATGAAAGAAGATCGCAACATTGATGCATACTTCCAATACGTTGATGAAATAACCAATACTCTAGAAGGATTGGGAGAGCCAGTTGATGAGAAGATTATTATACAAAAGATTCTTAGAACGTTACCAGGGAGATTCAACCCAAAGGTATCAGTCTTAGAATACAATGAAAATCTGAAAAAATTTGGCAAAGAGGAATTACATGGAGTTCTCATAGCATATGAAATGATACTTGATGAAGAAGAGGGTACTTTACATCTAGAAACTGCGTTCGTTGCATCTAAGAAAACCAATAAGGACAAACAACCTTCAATTGAAAAGAGATGCACTTGTAAGTGTGAAGAAAAGGGAGATGATGAAGAAGGTATTTCAGATGAAGAATATGCTTACTTTATGAGAAAACTAAAAATTGGTAAGTGAAAATTCAAAGGTAAACTTCCATTGATATGTTTCGGTTGTGGTGAGGTTGGGCATTTCGCATCAAAATGTCTGAACAAGAGTGATGGCAACTCAAAAGGAAAGAAAGGCTTTTGTAAATTCAACAAGCAAGGATACAAAAGGAAATTTGTCTCTAAGGAATATAGCTTATCATCTGATGAAGACAATGATAGTGAAGAAGAAGCCAATGAGAGAGTTATGCCCAATCTCTCACAATGCCCTAATTATGTATTGTTTCAGTAGAGCGAACTTGTACAGTGTGCGACATGTCATTTTTCCTTAATTCTACTTTGAAATTTATGGAGTGAAAACTAAAGTCCGTGCGATATCTTCTACTTTTTACAAAATTGCAATCAGATACTCAGAGAGAGAGTTATGATGATTTTCCCAAGGTCACTTCTTTGAGATGAATTTCAGGAGACTGCCAAAACACTGCATTCCATAGATCATATCTCCGAAAATGTTGCGTACCTTGATCTAAAATTTTTACAGGAGCTTCCTCGGGATTTTAGATTTGTCTCTTAAACATTTGAGATTTTGAACCCTCGTAGAAACAAATTTAGAGTGAAAATTCCACGATGACCTGTTTCAGATAGCGAAATACCTACATAAGGAGGATATGAGGATCACAATTTATATAAATTGCTAGGTTGAGAGGGGATTCAACAAGTGAATGTGGGATGGAATTTTTGAGTTTAAAAGATATTAATTATTGAATTTTAAATGACCCATGCCACAAACTCATGGGGTTTTATCCCACTAATTGGGGTTACAAACTTCAAACATGAATATCTCTCAAACTGTGAAGAATTACATGGCGTGCCATATATCAACAGAAATAGCTTGACAAGAAGAAACCATCATAAGAATTATTGACCCATAATATAGTCTTTTGGTAGGTCAAAATTCCCATGCAATATTGGGGTAGCCCCTGGTGCTACTTGGGTTGACATCAATGACAACCGTTGATCAACAGATTTGGTTTAATTACTATGTTGAGGTTACATGTTATTTATGATCTACGCTCTACCGATATAGTGTTAGAAGGTTCTATTTTAGGGCTTCTCCCGTGCAAGTCTGTTAGGTCTAAAGGGATCCAATTTAACTAACTTTCTCTCTCTCAAGGTCCAAAAACCTAGTTCCAACACCCTCCCATAATACTTCAGGTGAGACCTTGACTTGCACAAGCAGGCCATTGCTGAAAGGGCTAGTAGTACAGGGGTTTGTTGGAAAACCTTAAAACTAAACCTAGGTCAAGAACCCTAAATCCAACAACAACTAATTCAAGATAGAAATGACTTTTAAGGGCTTAAGGTTGGAGCATGCACTTGAGGGCAGCTCAAAATATATTTCTTGGAAGGACATGATGGAGGAAGTACTCGAAGATAGTTTCTTGAAGGAATTCATTGATAATGATGTTCCTAAACCCGATGTGATAAATGCTGAAAATCTTGATGCATGACAAAAGAAAGTGGCAAAGGTGAGGATGATCTTGTTGGAGGGAGTACGAGATCACATTGTCTCAAGCCTCCATGGGAAAGCCACACTATATGCAATGTGGAAAGCTTTTACGGATCTATTCCAGAGCAACAACGACCATAGAAAATCGGTGCTCAAAGATAAACTCGGGAAGATCAAGATGGAAAAGGGAGACACCATTCCAAAATATCTAACAAAGTTTGTCCAATGTGTAGATGAACTGGGGAGAATTGGAATAACGGTTGCCGATGATTATTTGGTGATCTTGGATCTCCTAGGACTTCTTAAGGGTTCGCACAGTTATGAAGACTCTGTCAATGGACGTGAGAAATTGCTAGATTGGGAACGAATTTGGTTTGATTTGGTGCAAGAGGAGTTCAGGCGGAACACCAGAGATGGATATTCATCTAAGCATGAGGATGGATAAGATTGTTCTTTGGATGCCAAGGTGAAGAAGGGGAAGGGGAATAAATTTCATTCCAAATCCAAGTCCAAGAATGGAAAGAAGCAGGATATGTCCAAGGTGAAGTGTTTTCACTGTCACGAACATGGGCACTTTTCTACTAATTTTCCACAAAAGAAGAAGAAAAAGAAGGTTGTTGTATCTGTAGCTGGTGAGGCTATTGCCTCACAATTTGAGATTTAGTTCTCATTTATTGCATGTATGGTGTCAAGTGCATTGGGATATGTGTGGTATTTGGATAGTGGCGCTTCCTTTCACATGATGTGAGAAAAGGAGCTTTTCAGTGACTTGGAGGATAAATATCTCTAGATGCATATTGAAATGGGCAATGATGGGCAGTACAGTGCTGCCGGTATTGGCACCATTACCTTCCAAAGGCAGTAAGGTAAACCATTTCAATTAAAATATTTAATGCATGTACCAATTTTGAAAAAAAAAATAGTCTCAGTCCCAATGTTGCAGGATAAAGGCTATGGTGTTGTTTTTAGTGAAGGAAAAGCTAACCTGAGACATAAAAAAATAGGAAAAGCCAAGAGGATAGGGATTTGAGTTAATAATATCTACAAGTTGGAGGTAGATGGATGTGCAGCAATGATGGCAAGGCGGATCAAGTGGTGAACTGGGATGAGGGCAAATTATGGCACAAGAGATTTGGCCATCTTCACCATGGAGCCTTGAAAGTCATGCAACATATTTCTATTGGTCTTCCCAAGTGTACAGTTGCGCATTCAGACACATGCAAGGGATGTACTATAAAAATATATGTAAATGCCACCTTTCATGAGAAGGAAAACCAAGCTTCGGGGATCCTTGAGAGAATTCACATAGACATGTGTGGACCATTATTTGTTGCTTCGACAAAAAAACATAAGTACCATGTAATATTTGTTGATGATTTTTCTCATAAGTGATTAATCTTATTCATGCAGAAAAAATATCATGCATTCACTAAGTTTCTTGAGTTTAAGACATTGGTGGAGAATCATTCGGGGAAGCAAGTGAAGGCTCTTAGGAGCGATAATGGTGGAGAATACATCTCTAGCGAATTGAAGAAATTCTGCAGCAAAGAAGGAATTTGAAGAGAACTCATAGTGCTTCTTAACCCACAACAAAATGGGGTCACGGAGAGAAATAAAATAATGATCTTGGGTGCAACAAGAGCGATGTTGCATGATCAAGGCCTACCAATGCATCTGTAGGTAGAAGCATGCAACACTACGGTATTTGTCGAAAACCATTGTCCTCATAGGATAATTGGCATGAGTACACTTGAATAGTCTTTCACTGGTAAGAAACCTGATGTTTCACACTTTAAGATTTTTGGCTCATCTTTTTATGTGCATGTGACCAAAGATTCCAGGAAGAAGCTAGAACCGACAACTGAGGTTGGGATTTTTTTGGGGTACATTGAAACGCCCCATAATTATCGAATGTATTTTCCAAACAAAATAATGACTATTGTGCGACGAGATATAAAATTTGATGAGGAGAAAGCCATGTGGTGGTCCCTTGAGAGGGAGTTGGACATACAAAGGAGGAAATGTTGGTTCCCAAGGATGAGCCTCAAGATGTGGATCAGGCACATGCGGAGGATCATGGAGTGGAGGAAAACACTCATGCAGAGCCAACCATCAAAATGGCAGAAGGTGCACCATGGAAGCTGATATATTGAGACTTGATGCCACAAAGAATGTAGGAGCCCCTACTTCACAGTGTAGACAGAGACAGAATCCTGACCGATTTACTGGATACATGGCTCTTATGAGGAAATTTATTGTGACTAAACCATCTTCCTTTCAAGAAGTATGTTATAGCATCATTTATCACTTCTATATACTTGATGACTTATGCATTGGCCTTGGGAAGCCCTTCCATTCAGACTTGGTCACATTTATAAAAAAGCAATATTTTAAAATCCATAGATGACTCTGCATAGTTTTTTCCACGTGCACATGCGGGTCCATCCATAGCTGACCCGCGTATGATATTTAAAATATTAAAAAATATAAAAATTCCCTATTATTGAGGCAGGGTTTATGGTTTTTCCTGTAACTTAACCACCCCTGCCCATGGCCTAACCATTCCCCAACTCAAAAAAATAATTTGAGGAAATATAAATACCCCTCAAGGGAATGGCCTAAGGGAGGAGATATGGTATATTATTGATATTATAGCCTCTTATAGCCCTGATCAAGTCTTGTATCTCCCCTATGCCTCCTACACTTTCTAGGTTCACAAAACCCTTGTTTCCTTGTGATGATCACCCTCATTCTATGTGACATCCTTTGTGCACCATTTATGGAAGAATCTTTGTGAGGCTAGGGTTGGGAAAATATGGAAGATGGTTTTGCTCAAGGATGTGGCAGATCTCAGGTGATTTCTCTACTATTATTTTTTGTACATGTTATCAATAAAAGAATCACCATCCTATTCTTGATGTTCATGTGTTATGTGTCTCTTATACATGCTTAATAATCTTGAATAGTTTATTTCATGTTATCTTTATGAGATCATGCATGCTAATTTGCTAACATCTAGGACATATATGTTGTACAACTACTTTGTGTGCTTGTTCGTAACTGATTTGTAGGTTTTGGAGCACGAGGAGTTGCAAGTGGTTTGAACCCTATGGGATCCACTACAAACGAAGGATAAATGGGTAAGGTACAAAATCCTCGCTTTATAATTTAAAGCATAAAATTTGGTAATTAGAGTCCTTCTTGTGATGACATGCCATCCACTCGGTTAGGTCTTTCAAACCTGGGCCTTAGAGTAACTTTTCTCGTAACAGAATTGGTAACTCCACTGGGGATTACATCCATGTAATTCCTAGTTTTGGTTTTTTAATCTATATTGTGGGTTCCTTGATAGTTTAATCACATTTGCAGTCTAGTAAGTCTTTTTCCCAACCAGACAGAAGCCATAATCTTCTAATCAGGCTTGATTCTTTCTTTTTTTCCTTATTTCAGTTTATATAAGCTACTTCGACTGTATATAGTCGCGTATGTCCTTTGTTTTCTCCAAAATAACCTGCATGTACATGTGTTTCTTTGGTTACAGTTGTGTATACACACGGGTTGCACACAAGGAACCTGTGTTGGGTGTGGAGCTTGATTATCTTGTTTACTTTGTATCACAACATTGGACACTTGTACCTTAAAAGGGGCAGAAACGCCACCCATAATTAATCGCTGCCGTGGGGGGTCCAGGGGGGGCGGCAGCAGTTTTCAGAGCCCCCCCCTGGCGGGGGGTTTCGGGGGCAGCGCCCCTGAAGCTAAAAATAGATGTAACATTGCCTTGTAAAAGTATAGTAATTTCCAGTCAATGTGGGCCGTTCATAGGCAGATGATCTGACGGTAGAAGTTATGTTTAGTTTAGGGTTTTTTTCCCTAGAAGGCAACCCGCTTGTATATATGAGGGTATTGTATTGCGACTGTGTATTATATGTGTGTATTATCAGAGCGAGAAACAGATTGGGAGACTGTGAGAGAGAACAAAGGATATTACAGTGGATCTGCTGTAGGTTTTGTCTCTTCATTTTGCTGGATAATAGAAAGAAAGGGCTGGCTGTTCAGGGTGGATGTAGCCCAAATTGGGTGAACCACGTATATCTGTTTCTCTCTGGTTTTATGTGTTCTGTGTGCTTATATTTTCCACATATTATATGTGTTTCATTGCTCCATAATATTTAGTTTTCTAACAACCTTCATATGCCTAGTAAATTTTGAAAATATGAACTTTAAGGCCCTGTAAGTCTTTCCTATCTATGGTTGGCCACTCCTATGGTACCTTTTAGGTGTCTAGACTGTGTTTCTTATGGCTGTATGTCAATTCCTCTCTTTTTATTATGACAACCTAGTAATTTTATGGTTTTTCCTATTTTGTGAAGTTGCAATTGCGACTATAGCATGAAGACCTCTTCCTAGAATTCTTGGTTGTTCTGACCATCCAGAACAGTGAGCCTCTGCTTGTTTTCTCGTGTTTGCCTTATGAATTTCTTCACTTTTGGTTTTTGCCTCTTTGACTTCTTTGTTTTTCTTTTTTCCTTGGGACTAGCCTTCTAGTGAATCTTGAAGTGACCTTTTCTTGGTTTTTTGAGCTTTTGTTTGCTGGAAGTGTGTGCTACTGCTCGGAATCAGTTTTTGGGTCTTTTTCTTCTTATTTCTTGTTTGAGTCCCACTACAAAGGTAGCATAGCTGGCTTATAAATTTTGAAGTATCTTTGTGGCTCATTTTCTTGATTTCGGTTCTTGAGTAGTTTTGTGCTTGTCTGTTTCAAATATTTTTGTTTTCCTTAAAAGTGAAAAGCTAAAAAACATTTCTTATCTTCCTTTTCTTTTTATTTGGTTTCCTTTTTACGGTTTTCATATATTTTGAATTCGTTTGTTAGTTTCTTCTCTTTTGGTTCTTTTTCTTGGTCTTGAAAGGGGCATTTCTCTATATTTCTCTCTCTTTTATATCAAGTGTATTATGGAATTTTGTATGAAAATGAGTTATTTTTGGGACTAGCCTTGCTTGTCTGTCAAAAATGATTGAACCAATTCTCGCTAGAAACTCTTTTTGCTTCCTTAGTGAGTAGTCCTAGAATTTGCATATCATTGGTAGTTTTTTCATTAGTTTCATTCAAGAATTTTAGTATTTTTGATATTTTTTTGAAGTGTGTGAAGAGTGATAACTAGAAATAAAAACAAGTTTTTTCTTATTATTAGTATTGTAGAACCCATTTCGAAAACTATTTTCATCGAAAGAAAAATATTACATTTTCATGTAGTAGGTTTTCATTGATTTATTTTGCGTTGATAAGCACTATCAATTTCACTTCCATATACCTTTGACTTAAGTAAAATTCATTTAAAATCAACCGCTCTAATTAAAATGAACTAGAAGCTTTTTGTATTGTCATTAATCATACACCAACTAGCTAGGTCATAGTGCCTTGGAATAGGTGAGTGGAGAGTTAACTCTCCAAGGCCAATCAAAATTTTCAAACATAGAGAGTTTATTAATGAGAGAAATCTAATTTATTTAAGTGGACTAGGAAAGCTCTACCTCCAGAGAGTTAAGCGCGAGGGAGAATGAAGGAAAAGAAGAGAGATACCCACTTTCCTATTTGCTGAATCTTGACCTAAGACTGTTCCACCCCGCTACCGATATGGATTGGTGCCCTTAGTTGCCTCTCCTAGGGACCACATAGGTGACTATAGGGGGGAATACCTGTGGTATTTTAGGTAGACATTGCATCACTTTCATCAATACTTTTGAAGGGTTCCCTTGCAAACCTTGGGGACTTGCATCGAAAAAGGTTATTGTCAAGAGGTCAGCATAACTATTTCTATTACCTTCGCTATTAGGCCAGGGGCGTAATTATCCAAAACTATTTTCGAAAGGTCATCTTATTCATTTTATTATATTTTGGTGTCTAGTCCTAATCACCCAGAGAGGAAATACGTGAAGGCCGCTTGATTGAATGTATCTTACGGACTTTTATAGAGTGTGATATTTGCTCCTAGATTTCTTAGCTTCTTATATTTTTTTTGAGTCTAATTAATCTCATAAAGTGGCTGAACGATCACCTCATCGATCAAGGAGGATTTGTGGGCTTTCTCCTGCAAGTGTTGAGCCTTCTTCAAGAAGGCATATGATTAATTATGTCGGTGATTTTTATCCTATGGTTTCGAACGCAACAAAGAGTGATCCTACATTGGGGCTTTTTGTTTCTGTGGGTGGTCCTAATGCTAGTGCTATTATAGAGAGGAGTACTCCACTCATCTCTAGAGTCTTGTTTCGAATATAAGAAGTTGAAGTTGAAGAGGTTCCTCAACCTCCTGAGACTCCTTCATCTCCTCTTCCTGCTAGTTTTCCTAATGTTCTTTTTTACATTGGGACTCAGTCTCAGAGACCAGATAGCCCCTATCCTTCATATCTCTTTCTTTCGATGGCCACAATTGGGAACACAACCTTGGCTATGAGCACTGCAAGTGTTCATACACCTCTTTTAGTTGAAGGAGGAGGTACTATTTCCATTTCAAAAATCACTTCTAGTGCTACTATGTTTGGCTCTACTCCCATTCCTTATTCTAGTGGAAACACCCAAGCATATGCTTCTGAATATGGCCCCTTTTCTTTTGGAATTCCATCTAGTGTGATTCATTTTGTGTCCTTTACCATTGCTTCAGCTGTCTCCGCGCCTATGCCTTCTATGCTAGTGGATCAGATTCATTTCATGGTTTCCCCTTCGGAAGTGGGAATATTCCTCATTAAAACCCTTACATAGGATCTTTCCCTTTCACCTCTCAAAATCAAGGAGTCAATCCTTTTATCGGAGGTCAAGGCTCTAATGATTTTTCGGAATGGAACCCTGCTTTTATAGGGTTAGGATCTGGGAGTTAGTTTTTCTCTGGTCAGCAAGGGAATGTTCCCTTCCCTTCGGTAGGTGCTTCTTAGGTATTTTCTCCATTCACTAATGCTTGGAACCCTTACTAAGGGGTTTATTCCTCTTTTAACACTTCGATTAGAGGTAATATCCCTATTTATAGTAACCCTACGATGGGAGAGGGTCCTTCTCTGAATGTTGGGTAACAAGGATTCTCTTATGGCTCAACATTTTCTACAAATAATATTTGTCAACCTGGTGCCTTGGAAAATCCAGGCTATTATTTTCAGAAAGTGGGGAATCCTTCCTATAGGAGATGGAATTCATAGGCTCCTCTATGCTTACCATTCCTAGAAACTTCAAACTTTCCATATCTATGGAAATTGAAAAACGGTACTATTTGGTATAGTACGGGTTGGCCTCTAGTCCCCATGAAACTGCCCTAAAAAATTCCAAAGTTTGAAGGGAATACTGGTGAGGATCCGGCAGACCATGTCACCACTTTCCACTTATGGTGTTTTTTGAACTCCCTTATCGACAATTCGATTAGGTTGAGGTTATTTCAATGAACCCTAACTGGGAACTCAACTAAATGGTACATTGAGATGACAAGGGGAAATTTTGCTACTTTTAGTGAGCTGGCTACTATGTTCTTAAACCAGTTTGAGTTTCCTATCTGTTATGATGCCAGTAATGATCTCTTGGCCAATTTCCAGCAGGACAAAGAAACTCACATTTATGATCATATTCATGAATTGAGGATAAAGAAGAGGTTAATCAAATCCCAAATTCTAAATAGTTCCTTCTCGAATGGTTTCTGAAATCTTCACAGCCAGAAATCTCAAAGGATGTGATGCAGGAGCATCAGACTTAGCCAGAAATGTGAAGATTTTTTCACATGTTGTGGCTAAACAGAGTGAAATTCATTGACTGTTTGGTCAAAATCAGTTTTACTGAGAAGGTTGGACTTCTCAAATAGTTGGTTATTGAAATAAATAAGAGATTTTCTTATTTAGATTTAGAGATAAGATTTGTTAATACAGGTGTAACCGAGAGTTAAGAGATAGAAGATTTCTGTTAAGATGTTTAAAAAAAAATAGGAGATTGCTATTAGCTATTATTAGAAGAATTAATGAATAATAAAAAGGAGGAAAAAGTGATGAGCGAGAGATTAGTAGGGGGCTTGGTGTGGAGCGAGAGCTCAGAGTTGTGGTGGACTGTGTTTTGTGTGTAACAATGGTTATTTCCTGTGTAATTGGAAAAATGTCGAGACTCTGTTATTTTCTATATTCTGAATAAATTTAATGTTATATCCATTGATGTATGACGAGTCCATAAGATTTGATGCGTTTGTTTTCCTTTGTAATTGCTTGAAGGGGCTGTAATCTGTGTTTTATTTTAATCTGTGAGAATGGCTGTATTAAGGCAAACTCGATATAGTTAAGTCCGCGAATATAAAGTCATTAACACAGAAATTGTGAAATAAATCCTTATCGGAACCTTGGAACAGAATTAAAAGATATATTGTTTGATTGCATGAGTGATCGAGTCCGTGTAACTTATTGCATCGGAGAGGGGAGAGGCTTCCATATCACACCATATAGCAATGAACCAGACACGAAATGATATAAATTGGTTTGAAGTGGAATCGGGTCTGTGGATATCACAAGACTATAGGAGGCAACGTCGACTACAACGATTTCTGATTTCCAATTGATATTGCATCAGAGCAGTTGTCAAACAATATAATCTATAGTACAGTGTCGATTGCCAATTACGAATTGATTCAAGTTACATTGCATCAGAGTTCTGAAAGCTATCAACAGTTGGTAGTGACATCAATTACAGCGATTTGCAATCACCAATTGATATCAAATCGGTGCACATTGGAGTGTGGAGCGCATTGGAGTTGCGAAAGTGTAGTGATATCATATCGGAGTGTGGTGGATGCCAAACTTTGTAGCACATTTCAAATCACCGATTTGTGAATTGATTCAATTCGTCGGATCAACCAGATTCGAGGTAGCGGCAATATATATATATATATATATATATATATATATATATATATATATAATCTGTTGGAAAACAATGTTCAACGCTATTTTGAATGTCTTATAAAAGGGTTATATCAGATCGGAAGGAGAACATAATTTTTTTAAATTAAAGGGCTTCGGTTCTGATATAGCAAAGGGTGATTGTTTAGAGATCCATTGTGGGTGTTATTTAGAATCCAGTGCTGCCGCTGCATCAATTTTTGGTATCAAAGAAGAAGGAAAAGGTCTTTGCAGTGAAGATGCCACCGAGAAGAGGAATTGGTCGAGGAAGACCAGAACCAAATGCAATTCTGCTAGAAGAAGTGCGGAATTTGCGTGCACGAATGGAGACAATGGAGACATCACAAAGGAGAGCACCTAATGATGGAGCTGAGAGTTCTTCAGAAGAATTTGATGCAGATGTGGAAGTAGAAGAAGACAATGAAAATGTAAAATTCATCAAGATGCTGGAAAAAGTTGGAAGCAAACCCAAGATGGAGATTCCTATGTATGAAGGGAGTTTGAATGCAGAGGAGCTTATGGATTGGATTAGATCCATAGATAAGTACTTTGACTATGAAGAGGTTGAGGAGAATAAGAGGGTGAATTTTGCAGTCACTAGATTGAAAGGTCATGCAGCCATCTGGTGGGACGAGGTACAGACATCAAGAACGAGGGAAGGGAAATCTACGATCAAGCAATGGGATAAAATGGTAAGTAAACTGAAAGCCAAGTTTTTTCCTAAAGACTATCATTTGAATATTTTTAAGAAAATGCAAAATCTGAAGCAAAAATGAATGTCTGTTAAGGAGTACACAGAAGAATTTTATAGATTGAATATTAGAATAGGGCATGTAGAAGATGATTTGGAGAAAATAGCTAGATATGTAAATGGGCTAAGGTATGAAATACAATATGAGATTAGCCTGTTAAGTCTGAAAACTGTTGAGGATTCCTATCAAGAAATTTTGAAAGCAGAGGAGAAAATACTGAGGAGACAGAGTCAAAGAAACAGAGGAAAGAACTCAACGAGAGGTAGAGGAGCTGCCAGATCCAGAGGAACACAACATCAGCATGAAGCAGGAAGTTCAAGTGGCAGATCACCACAGACGGGTGAATCTAGTAGAGGAAGATTCACACCTAGAGGAAGAGGGCGAGGAAGAGATGTTAGGTGTTATACCTGTGGAGAATGGGGACACATGTCAAAGGATTGTCCTCATAACAAATTAGCAAGCCAGAGGGGTGCAAATGTGGCTGAGGCAGAGCCAGAACCACCTTGACTTGTGGAGAAAGAGGAACCACCTGAAGAAGGTGAATCATTACTGCTTAGAAGAACTTTGCTTAGATCAGAAAAGGAGGCTAGAGAACCTGCGCAAAGGAAGAATTTTTTCAGAACTACATGTAAATCAAAGGGTAAGTGTTGTAAGGTTATAATTGACAGTGGGAGTACTGACAATCTTGTGTCCACAGAGATGGTGGAAAAGCTTGGGTTAACAAGGACGACACATCCCGCACCTTAGAAAGTGTCTTGGCTATAGAAGGGCCATCAAATTATCGTGACAGAGAAATGTAATGTGGAAATGCAGATCGGCACATACAAAGACATGATCCTATGTGACATAATGCCCATGGATGTATGTCATGTATTATTGGGGAAACCATGGAAATTTTATCGGAAAGCGATTCATGATGGGAGAAGGAACACATATACCATAGAGAAGGACAGAATTAAACACACGTCGCTACCAGTGAAGAATGATGTTGAAAAAGGACTGCCTGAAAATAATATTATGTTGATAAGTGGCAAAGAACTGATACAAGAGATCGATAAAAGTGAGGAGGTGCATTTCACTATCATAGGGAGGCCCAAGGTAATCTTAACCTCCACGAATTTAAATGATTTTCATGAAGAAATTCAAACTGTGTTAAATAATTTTATGGATATCATTGTTGATGAATTACCGAATGAATTACCACCGATTAGAAGTGTTAGCCACCATATCGACTTAATACTAGGAGCAAGTCTACCTAATAAAGCTCTGTATAGACTAACTCTCCAGGAAAACGCAGAGATTGCAAGGCAAGTACAGGAGCTGATGAATAAGGGGCTGATTCGAGAGAGTCTAAGTCCATGTGTTGTGCCAACAGTACTTAGTCCGAAGAAGGGAGGAGAATGGTGCATGTGCACCGATTCCAGAGCTATCAACAAGATAACAGTCAGGTATAGATTTCCTTTACCCAGAATGGATGATTTAATGGACTGTTTAAGTGGATCCAGGTACTTTACTAAGATATATTTGAAAAGCGGGTATCATCAGATCAGAATTTGGGAAGGCGATGAATGGAAAACGGCTTTCAAAACCAATAGTGGACTGTATGAGTGGTTAGTGATGCCTTTTAGGCTCACTAATGCACCCAGTACATTCATGAGACTAATGAAAGAGGTCTTGAAAGAGTATACAGGTAAAATTGTCGTTGTTTACCTTGATGATATTCTAGTTTTCAGCAAAAGTAAAGAGGAGCATTTAGAACATCTGAAGTTAGTTCTGAAAACTCTACAGAAGGAAAAACTACTAATCAATTTGAAGAAGTGTAGTATCATAAAAGAAGAGCTTGTGTACCTAGGATTTGTGATTTCCAAAGAAGGTTTGAAAATGGATCCGGAGAAGGTACAAGCAATCAGGAACTGGCCTACTCCCAAAAGTGTATTTGAGGTGAGAAGTTTCCATGGACTTTCTAGTTTCTACAGAACGTTTATAAAAGGGTTTAGTCAAGTTTGTGCGCCAATCCTTGAGACAATCAAGGAGGTCAACCAGCCATTTCGATGGACAGAAGCAACTGACAGGAACTTTAATCTACTGAAAAAGAAGATAACAGAAAAGCCAATTCTAGCATTGCCTAATTTCGAGAAAGTCTTTCAAGTAGAAACCGATGCAAGTGGAGAAGCAGTTGGTGCGGTACTGAGTCAAGAGCAGGGACCGATATCATATTTCAACGAGGAATTAAATGATGTGAAAAATAAATATTCTTCCTATGACAAGGAGTTTTACGCTATTATGCAAGAATTGAAAAAGTGGAGGCATTACTTACTGCCAAAGGAATTCATCTTATATTCAGACAACCACGCTTTGCAGTTTATTAATAACCAGCCAAAGCTAAATCAGAAGCATGCCAAATGGGTGGAATTTCTGCAAAGTTTCAATTTTGTAATAAAGCATAAAAGTGGTAAGTCTAATAAAGTAGCAGATGCATTGAGCAGGGTAAGTTTTCTTTTGCAAGAGTTTAAAGTGGGTGTTGTAGGTTTTGATGAAATGATAGAAATGTACAAGGATGATGAGGATTTTAAAGACATCTACACAACAGTTCAGAATCCAGTGAGCCATAACAGAAGTCAATGGATGGACTACGTTATTCAAGGAGGCCTGTTATTTAAAAGCAACAAATTATGTATTCCTAAATGTTCCATGAGGGAGAGCATAATTAAGGAGAAGCATAGTGGAGGATTGTTTGGTCATTTTGGACAAGATAAAACCTTCGCTCAGGTGAATGCTTTTTATTACTGGCATAAAATGCAAACTGATGTTAAGAATTTTGTTGAGAAATGCAGGGTATGTTAGTATGCCAAAGGAAGAAGTCAGAATACAGGTCTATATCAGCCATTGCCCATACCAGATCGACCATGGGATACAGTGAGTATGGACTTTGTTCTGGGTTTACCAAAAACTCAGAGAGGAAATGATTCTATTTATGTTGTAGTAGACAGATTTTGTAAAATGCCACATTTTATTGCTTGCAAGAAAACTCATGATGCAACATACATAGCAAATTTATTCTTTTCAGAGATTGTAATATTGCATGGTTTACCTATAAGTATTGTATCAAATTGAGATACTAAATTTGTAGGGAATTTCTGGAGGACACTTTGGAAGAAACTGGGGACTAAACTCAGTTTTATTTCAACATACCATCCTCAGACAGATGGACAAACAGAAGTAGTGAACAGGAGCTTGGGGAATATACTAAGAAGTTTGGTACATCAGAATCCCAAACAGTGGGATTTGGCATTAGCTCAAGCTGAATTCGCTTACAATGATACACCAAACAGAAGCACTAGAATGACTCCATTTCAGATTGTCTTTGGAATGCATCTGAGAGGAGTATATGAACTTAGGGACTTGGGAAAACAAGAAGCCAGGAGTGAAAGTGTTGAATATTTTGTTGAATAAATGCAGAAGTTACAGGAAGAAGTCAAAAGTAAATTGCAGGAAAGAAGCAGTAGATATTAGAAGAGAGCAGATCTGAAAATAACATAAAAAGAGTTTCAAGTAGGAGATTTAGTCATGGCATATTTGAGAAAAGAGAGATTTCCTACAAAAACTTATAACAAATTGAAAATGAAGAAGACAGGACCTTGTAAAATCAAAAGGAAATTTTCAGCCGATGGATATGAGATCGAGTTGCCGGAAGGGATCGGAATATCCCCCACTTTTAATGTTGCGGACTTATATCCATTCAGAGAGGCAGAGACCGAATTGTAGAAGGAAGTTATAGGAGATGAAGTTCAAACTATAGACTGGGAGGAACAGGTACCAAAAGCATCTAAGAAAGAAGTTGAAGCTATCTTGGATCAAAGAATATCCAAGAAAACTCGAGGGTAGACATATTTCCAGTATCTTGTCAAGTGGAAGGAGCAGCCAATGGAATATTCCAATTGGTTAACAACAGCTGAACTACAGAAATATGGAGTAAGTCCTGAAATTTTGAAGAAAAAATCTTTTCTTCCCCGAGAGTCTGATGCAGGATCATCAGAATTAGCCAACAATGTGAAGATTTGTTCACATGTTGTGACTAAACAAAGTGAAATTCATTGACTGTTTGGTCAAAATCAATTTTACTGAGAAGGTTGGACTTCTCAAATAGTTGGTTATTGAAATAAATAAGAGATTTTCTTATTTATATTTAGAGATAAGATTTGTTAATACAGGTGTAACCAAGAGTTAAGAGATAGAAGATTTCTGTTAAGATCTTTAAAAAAAAATAGGAGATTGTTGTTAGCTATTATTAGAAGAATTAATGAATAATAAAAAGGAGGAAAAAGTGATGAGAGAGAGATTAGTAGGGGGCTTGGTGTGGAGTGAGAGCTCAGAGTTGTGGTGGACTGTGTTTTGTGTGTAACAGTGGTTATTTCCTGTGTAATTGGACAAATGTCGAGACTCTGTTCTTTTCTATATTCTGAATAAATTTAATGTTATATCCATTTATGTATGACGAGTCCATAAGATTTGATGCGTTTGTTTTCCTTTGTAATTGCTTGAAGGGGCTGTAATCTGTGTTTTATTTTAATCTGTGAGAATGGATGTATTAAGGCAAACTTGACATAGTTAAGTCCGTGAATATAAAAGTCATTAACACAGAAATTGTGAAATAAATCCTTATCGAAACCTTGGAACGGAATTAAAAGATATATTGTTTGATTGCATGAGTGATCGGGTCCGTGTAACTTATCGCATCGGAGCGAGGAGAGGCTTCCATATCACACCACATAGCAATGAACCAGACGCGAAGTGATATAAATTGGTTTGAAGTGGAATCGGGTCTGTGGATATCACAAGACTATAGGAGGCAACGTCGACTACAACGATCTCCGATTTTCGATTGATATTGCATCGGAGCAGTTTTCAAACAATATAATCTATAGTACAGTGTCGATTGCCGATTGCGAATTGATTCGAGTTACATCGCATCGGAGTTATGAAAGCTGCCAACAGTTGGTAGTGACATCAATTATAGCAATTTGCGATCGCCGATTGATATCACATCGGTGCACATTGGAGTGTGGAGCGCATTGGAGTTGCGAAAGTGTAGTGATATCGCATCGGAGTGTGGTGGATGCCAAACTTTGTAGCACATTGCAAATCACCGATTTGCGAATTGATTCAATTCGTCGGATCAACCAGATTCGAGGTAGCGGAAATATATATATATATATATATATATATATATATATAATCTGTTGGAAAACAATGTTCAATGCTGTTTTGAATGTCTTATAAAAGGGTTATATCAGATTGGAAGGAGAACATAATTTTTTTAAATTAAAGGGATTCAGTTCTGATATAGAAAAGGGTGATTGTTTAGAGATCCATTGTGGGTGTTATTTAGAATCCAGTGCTGCCGCTGCATGAGGATGTATCCCTTTCACAGGTATTTTCTAAAGATCAGACTATTTTTAGGGCTTAGCAACTATAAATGATCTATTCTTAGTCTGGGGTCCTTAATAAAAAATTTCCAGATGCTCCTCACTCCAAGCTAGATTTAGCCCAAATCAAACCTGGTCCTCATGGTGGCAGAGTGATCGATACTATCGATAGAGGTATGGCTAACCTTCTAAATCAATTATAGTAGTTGTCTATACAATCTGCTCCTTCTGTTCAGGCTACACCTTCAATTTCAACTCCTTCTTAGCCCTTGGCTATTAATGTCATTCAAGCTTCTAAACCTAAAGGAAATCAACAATCTGATGGGAAGAAGAAGGGACACAATAATAAGAAGAAAGACAAGGATGGGAAGGGGAATGAAAACAAATCCAACGATCATGTTGGAGAGGGTAAGAGTGATAATAAAAATAAGGTTAAGTTTCCATGCAAGTTATGCAGTAGAGACGATCTTACTCAGCTCTGCCCAAAAATTTAGGATGCTTAGTGCTTGTTAGCTTAGCAGGGTTCTTCTAGCTCCTAGGATGTACTGACACACCCTTTTCCCCAAGGGCAGAAATTTCTTGTTGGCGTGAATGAAAATACTGGAGCTCCCTCTAGGGGCAACCAGGAAAGGGAAAATCCATCAAACATATACATGATGAGTGCCCATGCAGGTATCACTATGATATCTCATGATTATGGAAAAGTTGAGTCTTCAAAAGCTAAAGGTGCTCCTAGTAATGCTGAGCCACTCCATATAGAGAGGCCTGCAGTTGAGCCTGTATCTAAGATCTTGAAAGGGTCTACAAAGCGTACGTTGATCTATCCTAATGCCAAGGCTGCCCAGAACTACCTGATTGTAGAAGATCTGGCTCAAAGTCCTTGTGCCATGTCTACGTTAGAGGTACTCCAGTCATGTCATTCACAAAGGAGTGCATTGCTCTCTACCATTGGGGCTGTTGATCCAAAAAATTCTCTTATGATCAAATTTGACATGTCGACTTTTAAAAAGAGACTTCCTCATCTTATGGATTTTCAGATTAAGTCTACATATAGGAAGTTCAATATATTTCGAATAGTAGTCGATGAGGGTGCTTCCACATGTGTGATGTCTGTCTCATGCTGGAAGGCTATCAGATCTCCTTCAGCTATACCTTTTGCTACTCTTCTGACTCTGTTTGATGGTCATTCTCACAGGCCACATGAAATTGTTCCAGCTTTACCCATCTATGTTGGGGGTAAAACTGTCAATATCGAGGTTGAGATAGTTGATGCAAATCTAGACTACAACCTTCTGTTGGGGTGAAACTGGATTTATGAGATGGATGTTATTGCTTCCTCATTATTTCACATTTTATGTTTCCCTCATGAAGGGAGGATTGTTACTGTTGATCATATGGACTATTCTCCTGTAGATTTGAATGCATTTATTGACTCAACTGTTCCCTTGGTGAATGATACCAAGCAACCTGTTGAGAATTTGGGGGTTCAAATGTATACATCCTTGATGGGTACTTTTGATTTTTGGCCTCCTTTGGTTCATATCCATGCTGTTTGATCCTCCAGGGTTCCTGTGATTCATATTTTTTTTGCAAGAACACAACAGAATACACATATAGCCATAGATACAAAGATACAGTGGAAATAATGCTTCATTTTATTATAATCAAATGACTAAAATAAACTATCTAGGGCGCTGGTAGCATATCTATGAGAAGAGATGTGGCAGCTACATGCCTCTAAAATGTGTTATAGAACTGAAAGTTGTTTACAGATAGAATGTAAATAAACAGCTAGGGCACTAGTAGGCTTATCTCTGAGAAAAGATGTGGCGGCTACATGCCTCTGAACTGTGTTACAAAAAAAATCACTGAAACATGCTTATAGAAATAATGCAAATAAATGAGCTTGGGCACTAGTAGCATATCCCTAAGAAGAGATGTGTCAGCTACCATCCCATAAATTGTGTTACAATGAGGATTGAAGGCCTATTACAGAGATCATGGAGATGAGCGGGCAAGGGCACTGGTAGAGTATCTATGAGAAGAGATGTGACGGCTACAGGCCCCTTCACTATGTTACAATGAGGCTCAAAGGCCTATTTATTGTTGAGAAAGAATGTAAAATCTGAAATGTCTGAAAACCTAAACCTTGGAGATGATCTGAAAGTGGTCTGGATAACTTGTATGTATTTCAAGAACTTACCACTCATTTTAAATTAAATGATCTAGCTTGTAGTTGACAATTTTGCAGAATTATTTACTTGAAAGTGGTGTATGAATTTTTACTATTTATGTGTCTTAAGTTCCTTTGTTCTTGCTGAAATTTAACATGTATAACAGAAACATAATGCAATAAGTAAACATTTAAACACAAAAACAAACTTAATCTAGGAGTTCACCCGAAATCTCGTGGGCTATGTCTCCTTTGAGCTTGGTAATCTTGACTCAGCTCTTTGGGATTATGGTAATTTTCTTTTACAGGTAAATAATTAACTCCAATGAATAAAAAAATGATCCAAAGGACTGAAAATATTATCAATATCTCTCTAATGGCTGTCCAAACTCTGCAAACAGCTTTAAGCTCTTGTTGACATGATTCCTTCTATTGGTGCACTAAGCTACTCTAAGCTTCTAAATGGCAAAAACTCCCTCAGAATTCTATTTCTATCACTAAAACCACTCCTAATGTATCCAACACACATCAGACACCAAAAGCCAACTGATAAATTTCTCAAATCGAGCATTGTATCCCGAAAATAGGCTATCCTCCACGGTTTGCCCAAGGTTGCCCAAAACTTCACATCAGCTTTTGGAGCTCTATAAGTTCTCAAAATGTTTTTAAACCACTTTCATTGGTTCCAAAATGTATGAAATAGTCAAGATATACTTTTCATTCATCAAAAATGGCCTCTGGCTGCTCTGGTTTCGCCTCAATCACCTATCGGCACCCCCTGGCACTAGGTTCAATAAAAACTTCTCTGCTGAGTTCTCAACCTCTAGAAGTATTAAAAACTTGCTAGCACCTTTTTAATTAGATTTAGAATGATGTTTTCAGTCGAAAATGACCACTATTTCACTGCATATGGTCTCAAGCAGCTCTGGCTAAGCCCTGCACTGCTGCTGGCAAAAGCTGACACTAATGGCCCCTGGAAATTTAATGAAGCTTTTTGGACTTTAAAAGTTCTCTACAGGCTCTGCAAACCATTTCATCAGATTCAAAACATTTGAATTATCCAATTTATACTATTGGAACTCTGGAAAAGGACTCTAGCTCCCTTGGCTAGTCCTCAAACTGAGTTTGCCTCCTGGTGGCCCTAGTGGCCCCTTGAACTTCATTGAAAAAAAAACTTGCTTAGAAGCTCTCTGATGGCTTTACAGCCTACTCCATTGAGTCCAGTAGGTCTGAGATAGTCAAAATTGACTATTTTTTTCCCTCAATTTGGTTCCATAATGAGAGAGTTATAGCAGAAAAAAGAAAACTACCCAATGTCCTCAAAAAACCCCACTAAAAGTGGAATATTTGCAGTTAAACTCGAATTTTTTTTCAAACTCTGCCGAAAATGGTGGCGTGCTCTAGAAATAGCTGAATGGTTAACGGTTATTAAATGTTTTGAGAAGTTGTGGTCACTTGTGACTGCCATAACCGCTGGAACCGTTGGCATTGACCATTATATTGACCGTTGTCATAACCGTAGTGATAAATGTGAAGTGGTGGCCACATTAACGGTTTGGATAACCACTTACATCCACTAGTTTTCAAAGCCCTTGGGTTGCTGGCGTTTGGGTTATATGAGGTCAGGCTAGCCCTAAGGGGCTATCCCCTTTATTTTTCCGCCATTTTCAAATTTAAAACACAAATACAATCTCCGACACATACATGTTAAGAACTTCTCCGTAGATGGGCCAGTCGGGCCTAAGGATTGATAGTCAGTAGAACTGGTATCGAATCCTGTGAGCTTGTAACAAAAAATTTAATAGATCATATTCTGCAGCTTGGGGCCACGTGGCAGCCTCCGAGCTTGCCACATGGCACCCGTTAATTTGCCAAGAACCAAAAATTAAAATCAAGATCGAATCGCAAGCTCCCACTTGTCAGTAAATAATTCGCCCATATGGAATATTCGAGAGAATATTCTGGGGAATATTAGTTTTAAAATTTTTCCAAATTAATAAAAGGCAAACTTGGTCAACTGAATTTTAGAATTTACTGGAGATTTCAAACCTCAATAACTTTCACATATGACCTCGGTTTTGAGAACAGTTCATGGCACCAGAATCATAGTGACGAGACCTTTTCGGTCGTTTAGATTGCAACCCTTTTTTATCACTTTCATTTTTGAGCAAATTTTCATAACTTGGAAATGATCTCCTGATCAGGAGATGAAGCACCAAAACTATGGGCCCCGTTTGGGTAAGTTGGTGTTTCAACTTCCCAAGGACGTAAGTTTGTATTCAATCTCCATTTGGTGCACTCAATAGCTCGTTAGAAAGATCTGTTCAAGGACTAAAAATTTTAAATGAGAAATATCGTCTATTAGAGAGACCATGTTGCTCCCGGTTTTCCCAAAAAGCATCGTTTAGGGCCTCAAAATGGCTCCGGAAGTTCAGGACCCAAAAAAAATCTAAAAATAGGAAGTTGTGCTGAAAATTACAAACTGAAAGAACTGATGGTGGAGGTTCAAATGGAATCGGTAGGTTGCCACCAATATCCAACTAGATCATTAAGTCCCCAAAACGGCTATGGGAGTGAAGGACCCAAAAACCTGCTAAAAATAATAAGTTGTGCTGATAGTTAAGGATGAAAGAATTGATGACACGGGTCCAAATGGAATAGGTGGGCGGCCACTGATATCCACCTGGATCATTCCTCCCTCCTTAGGAAGCAATGGTCTCCATTGCGTTAAGTTCCTCCCTTGGGGGGGGGGGGGGGGAATTCTGCTAAACTTGGTATTGGATTTGTCCAGGATGTTGCGGACCTGTGGACGGATGTGTTGGATGTAGATGTGCCCCTGGTGGGCAGCCTTTGAAGGATCTGGGCAAAGCTATCCATCATCTCATTCCTTAGTTTCTTGAGGGCCTCCTTGGGAAATATTTTGATAGGATCTCCTGGTCCCTTGTTTTATTTCCTTCTGTCATGGGGGCTCGTCGGGGTTCGCAAGGTTGAACTCCTTATACCCTGGTGACGTTGGGGACATGAAAAGAAAAATAATGAAATAGAAGACTACTCTTATACCATTGATTCAGATTTTTTTGCTGGAATGAAACATAATACACATATAGCCATAGATATAGAGATGCAGAAGAAATAATGCTTCATTTTATTATAATAAAATGATTGAAATAAACTAGCTAGGGAGATGGTAGCATATCTTTGAGAAGAGATGTGGTGGCTAAAAGCCTCTGAACTATGTTACAGAACTGAAATTTGTTTACAGAAAAAATGTAAATAAACAACTAGGGTGCTGGTAGGCTTATCTCTGAGAAGAGATGTGGTGGCTACATGCCTCTGAAATGTGTTACAAAACAAATTACTGAAACATGCTTATAGAAATAATGGAAATAAATGAGTTAGGGCATTGGTAGATTATCCCTAAGAAGAGATGTGTCGATTACTAGCCCCTGAACTATGTGTTAGGTCCCTATATTACTAGTATAGTCCCTTATTGCTGTTAGTGTAACCCTCTTATTCTTATTATTGTACCCTTGTAACCCCCATTTTGTTATTAGTGTGCCCTAAAATTATTATTGTTAGGTCGGCTAGGATTACATTGTGGCCCACTAGGATTGCATTATGGCCCCATGGACTCCTATATATAGAAAGGAGGTTTTGTAAATTGTATCATCCAAGAATTGTTCATTTATGTAATGTATTGGAGGTTTCCCCCTCGAAGTGGCTTATTTCTAAGGCGTTGATATCTTTTTCTTTCTATTTTTGGAGTCAAGTTACCCAACATTTGGCATCGCAGGTTTGGATTCTAGGGTTTCGCTGCTCCAAACAGGTCATCGTGGAATTTTCACTATAAATTTTTTTCTACGAAGTTTCAGAAGATGAAATGTTTAGGGTGTGAAGCTGAAATCCTGAGGCAGCTTGTCTAAAAATTTCAGAGCTTGGTTCGCAATATTTTCGGAGATATCATCTGTGGAAGTTAGGTATTTTTTCAAGCTCCTAAACAAGTCATCGTGGCATTTTCGCTATAAATTTTATTCTACGAAGGTTCAGAATCTGAAATTTGTATGGTGCGAAGCTGAAATCCTGAGGAAATTAGTCAAAAAATTTCAGAGCTTGGTTCACAATATTTTTGGAGATATGATCTGTGGAAGGTAGTTCTTTTTCAGGCTCCTGAATTTTATCTCAAACAGGTGATCATGGGAAAAGTTCTATATATCTCTCTCTGGGTAGTGGATTTGAGTGCCGTTAAAAGTGGTCACAAGTGCACGGACTGCAGTTTCTTGGCTATCAATTTCAGAGACAAAGGATGAAACAGTGACACGTGGCAAGTCCTACAAGTTTTCTCTACTGAACTAGTCCAGAATTAGGTCATTGTGGGAGATTGGACACAACTTTGTCTTGGGGAATCCAAATTAGATCAGACTTGTGGCATTTGAAAGAAGCTTCAGAGGGATACTATAGGGCTGAATTTCAGATATTGAAGATTTTCAATTACAGAGATAATTCAATTTCAATATCGAGCTCCTCTAAGCAAGTAAAAGGTGTGTATTCTTTTTCCGAATCGCATAAGTCTTATTTGAAGAATCAAGTTGAATTGATTCCAAGGGCATATTGTAGAATAGGTATCAATATTGGATTCTAAAATGGCACCTAAAAATAATTCAACACCCATTAAGCCTTTAGAAGGCTCTACCATGACTCATGAAGATGAAGAATTGCAACATGATCTATCAAAATTACAAGAGCAAGTGCAACAAATTTCACTCTCGCAAAGAGCAACAAAAATGAAATGGAAGTTTTGAAGAAAGGCATGGAAGTGAAGATGGACGGTTTGAAGAAAGGCATGGAAGCTAAGATGGATGGCGTGGAAGTGAAGATGGAAGGTTTGAAGAAAGGCGTGGAAGCTAAGATGGATGGCATGGAAGCTAAGATGGATGGCATGGAAGCTGGCATGGAAGCTAAGATGGATGATCTAAAATCAAACATCAAAGATTTGACAAAGTTGATACAAGAAATGTTTCCTAATGGTGAAAAGATAGTAGAAGAACCTCATGATGAGAACAAAATAAATGTTAATCGTGATTTCATAAACTCTAATGTTGGCGGGAAGAACCACCATATTCCAAAGATGGATATGAGAAAGCTTGATGGCAAGGATCCCGTAACATGGATACTACAGATGGAGCAATATGTTGATCTAAAAAATGTTCAAACACACAAAAGGTACGTATTTTAACTTTACATTTAGAACAAAATACATTTGTATGGTATTGATGGCTTTGCTCCCGTAAAAAAATTGTCACTTGGTCAATTTTTACAGAGGAAATGATAGCAAATTATGAGGATACAAAGAGCAACACCTTCTTTAGCCAATTGATAAATCTCAAACAAAAGGGCTTAGTGGGGGAGCACATTGAGGACTTCCAAAAATTGAATATAAGGGTAACTGATATTTCAGAGGAACACAGGATTGATCTCTTCATAGGCACTTTAAAGGATAACATCCAACATGAAGTTCGCGTTTTGGAACCCGATTCATTGGAGAAGGCATTCAGGTTGGCAAGAAAAGTTGAATGTAAAATTATGGCGACAAGGAAGCCTACCACTCAATTCTATAAAGAAGGAAGTGTTGCTACGCCTAGATTTCCACAACCTACAAGGTTGACACCACAACAATTGGAAGAAAAAGAGAAAAAGGGCTTTGCTACAGTTGTGATAGCAAATACACTAAAGGTCATAAGTGTGCTGAGAAGAAATTATTTTACATAGATTGTGAAGAGGAAGAAGAAAATGAACAAGAAGATGATATACACCAGGAACCAGCCCCAGAAGAGGAAGAAATGAATCCAACCATATCGTGTAATGCACTGGCAGGAATTACCACTCCTCAAACTCTCAAGATAAAGGACAAATCAAGAAGAGAAAGGTAATAGTGTTGATTGATTCAGGTAGCACCCATAATTTTATTCATTGTAAGGTAGCCAAGGAATTAAATTGTTTCCTATACCCAGCACCAGAATGTCAAGTGATGGTTGCAAATGGAGGAACTATAAATTGCTCTGGAAAATGCCATAATATTAAGCTAACCATGGGGGAATATGTTGACTAGTCCAATGCTTTCCATTCCTATGGGAGGTGCTGATGTTGTACTAGGAGTACAATGGTTACAATCTTTGGGGACGGTAGCTTTTAATTTTCAAGAACTTTTCTTGAAATTTTTTTCAGAAGAAAAGGAAGTCGAATTACGGGGTATTGAAGGGAAGTCGGGAAGGATAATAAGCTCTAATGTCATGACAAAGCTTCTAAAGAAAGAACAACGAGGCGTAATTGCACAATTATGCTCACTAGAAGTTCCGACATCAAAATCATCTATTTCTGCAGATCTCCAACAAGTCTTGGACAATCATTCCAAGGTGTTTGAAACTCCCAAAGGACCCCCACCTATTCGTGATCAGGATCATGCTATTCATTTGATTCCAGGAAGTGTTCCTCCAAACATCAGGCCTTATAGATATCCTTACTTCCAAAAGAGCGAAATTGAACGTATGATTGCAGAAATGTTAGAGGCGGTATAATTCAACCTAGTCAAAGTTCTTTCTCTGCTCCTGTAGTATTGGTACACAAGAAGGATGGATCATGGCGAATGTGTCCGGATTATAGGGAGCTTAATAAGTTCACCATTAAAGATAAATTTCCCATTCCTGTGATTGATGAATTATTGGATGAATTACATGGAGCAATTTATTTTACCAAGTTGGATCTTCGTTCAAGATATCATCAAATTAGAATGAAGACCGAAGATATTCCAAAAACAACATTTCGAACTCATGAGGGTCATTATGAATTTTTGGTCATGCCTTTTGGCCTTACCAATGCACCTTCTACATTTCAAGGGCTGATGAATTCCATTTTCAAACCCTTCCTTAGAAAATTTGTGCTAGTATTTTTTGATGATATACTAATCTACAGCAGGTCTTGGAAGGATCATGTTGAACATGTTGACAGGGTGCTCAAACTATTGCAGGAAAAACAATTATATGCAAAAAAGTCCAAATGTTTCTTTGGAGTACAAGAGGTGGAATATCTGGGTCATATTGTATCTCACGAGGGGGTTAAAGTGGACCCTAACAAAATTAAAGCCATTAAGGAATGGAAAGTTCCCACAACCATAAAGCAGTTGCGAGGATTTCTCGGGTTAACAGGGTATTATCGCAAGTTTGTTAAGAATTATGGGAGAATAGCAGCACCTCTAACAACATTATTGAAGAAAGATGCATTTTCATGGACTCCTGAAGCAACTAAGGCCTTTGAACTTCTTAAAGAGGCAATGTGCCTAGCACCGGTCTTAGCTACACCAGACTTCACAAAAACCTTTATTGTGGAATGTGATGCCCCAGGAAATGGAATTGGTGCAGTTTTAATGCAGGAAGGAAGACCCATTGCTTTTGAAAGTCGTCCAATCAAAGAAAATTATTTACAGAAACCTATTTATGAGAAGGAAATGTTAGCAATACTGCATGCACTAAAGAAATGGCGAACTTACCTAATGGGAAGACACTTCAAGGTAAAAACTGATCATGATAGTCTTAAACACTTTTTTGAACAAAGACTATCTTCAGAAGAGCAACAAAAATGGGTCACAAAGATGTTGGGTTATGACTTTGAAATAATCTACAAAAAAGGAAAGCTTAATGTTGTTGCAGATGCACTCTCAAGAAAGAATGAAGAGGTGGAAGCATTGCTTTGTGCCATTTCTATTATCCAACCAGATTGGATAACCTAAGCAAGAGATGAATGGAAGAAGGACAAAGATGTATGGACACTCATTCAAAAGTTGCAGCAAGATCCTAGTACATCTGATACATTTAGTTGGAAAAATGATTCCTTATGGTACAAAGATCGGTTATATATTTGTAAGAATTCCCAACTAAAACAAAAGATTCTTCTGGAATTGCACACTTCTCCTTTAGGAGGACACTCAGGATTTTTAAAAACTTACCACAGGGTGAAGAAAGATTTTTTTGGGGATGGCCTTAAATCTGATATTCAAAAGTTTGTGGCGGAATGTTTGGTTTTCCAGCAGAATAAAGTGGATACAATTAAGACCCCGGGACTTCTACAACCTTTATCCATTCCAAGTCAATGTTGGGAGGATATTTCAATGGATTTTATCACAGGTTTACCTAAGTCCGAAGGAAAGAATGTCATCATGGTGGTAGTTGATAGACTTACCAAGTATGCACACTTTTGTGCATTATCTCATCCATTTAAAGCAAGTACAGTTGCTACTACATTTGTGGACAAAATTCAAAAGCTACATGGAAGCCCAAGGGTTATTGTGAGCGATAGAGATCCCATTTTTACGAGAAATTTTTGGACAGAGTTATTTTCTTGTTTGGGTACTCAATTAGCTCATAGCTCATCTTATCATCCTCAATCTGATGGTCAAACTGAGATAGTAAATAAATGTTCGGAAGGATATCTTCGTTGTTTTGTATCTGATAAACAAACACAATGGGTCAAGTGGTTACCTCTCGCTGAATGGTGGTATAACACTTCCTTCCATACTGCAGCAAAGATGACACCATTTATGGCACTTTATGGATATCATCCACCATCGATCACATCATCTTTAAGGGAAAATTCGAAGGTTCAAGCAGTGGAAGATCACATCGAGCATCAGCAAGAAGTTCTCCAACTCTTAAAGGATAACCTGAATTTGGCACAAATCGAATGAAACAACAGGCAGATCAACATCGTAGCGAGAGAAGTTTTGATGTAGGAGATTGGGTATTTTTACGGCTACAACCATACAAACAAATGTCCCTCAAGCAAGCAAAGAAGGATAATAAATTATCGCCAAAGTACTATGGTCCATACAAGGTGTTGCAAAAGATTGGTACTATGGCATACAAATTGGAGCTTCCTGCTTCTTCGCGAGTACATCCAGTTTTCCATGTTTCATGCTTAAAGAAGGTTATAGGTGAAAATCTTCCAGTTCAAACAATATTGCCAGAACTTGATGAGGAAGGAAAATCATATTGGAACCTGAAGCGGTCATGGAAACAAGAACTCGACAGCTACGGAATCGATCAATTTCAGAGTATCTCATCAAGTGGAAGAACTTACCCACTGAAGATTCTACATGGGAGGATGAGAATTTTATACAGAAGCACCCAGAGCTACTCAAGCGTTGAGTACAACACTTTTTTGAAGGAGAGGGGCATGTTAGGTCCCTATATTACTAGTATAGTCCCTTATTGTTGTTAGTGTAACCCCCTTATTCTTATTATTGTACCCTTGTAACCCCCATATTGTTATTATTGTGCCCTTAAATTATTATTGTTAGGTCGGCTAGGATTACATTGTGGCCCCACTAGGATTACATTATGGCCCTATGGACTCCTATATATAGAAAGGAGGTTTTGTAAATTGTATCATCCAAGAATTGTTCATTTATGTAATGTATTGGAGGTTGCCCCCTCGAAGTGGCTTATTTCTAAGGCGTTGATATCTTTTTTCTTCTATTTTTGGAGATGGTTACCCAACACTATGTTACAATGAGGCTCAAAGGCCTATTACAGAGATCATGGAGATGAGCTGGCGAGGGCACTGGTAGCATATCTCTGGGAAGAGATATGATAGCTACAGGCCCCTAAACTATGTTACAATGAGGCTTGAAGGCCTATTTATTGTTGAGAAACAATGTAAAATCTGAAATTTCCAAAAACCTAACCCTAAGAGATGAAGTGACAAAACTATGGGCCCCATTTAGGTAAGTTGGTGTTTCAACTTCCCGGTGATGTAACTTTGGAATTCGATCTCCGTTTGATGTGCTCAATAGCTCATTAGAAATATCTATTCAAGGAATACAAAATTTGAGTGAGAAACATCAGTCTATAGGCCATCTTACTCTTGATTTTCCCAAAAAGCTTCATTTAGGGCCTCAAAACAGCTCCGGAAGTTCAGGACCCAAAAAAATGTTAAAAATAGTAAGTTGTGAAGAAACTTACAAACTGAAAGAACTGATGGTGGAGGTTCAAATGGAATTGGTGGGTGAGCACAAATATCCACCTGGATCATTAAGTCCCCAAAACAACTATGGGAGTGAAGGACCCGAAAACCTGCTAAAAATATTAAGTTGTGCTGACAGTGAAGGTTGAAAGAATTGATGATGTGGGTCCAAATGGAATAGGTGGGTGGGCACTGATATCCACCTAGATAATCCTGCTCAAAGAGAGTTCTTCTGAACTCATTATTTTTTGGACCCTTGGAACTTACCTTCTCCTACCTCCACATTAGCGGAAGGCCAAGTGGGTGGAATGGCATTTCCTATGTCTACAGTTGAGATTGCTTATCAATCTATTGAATTGGATGGAGATGTGCCTCCGAATTGGACACTTAGTTCATCTTCTGCTGAGGATTTCCTTGATACTACTCTTCCATCTGAAGAGGCCATCCTTGAAGCCATGACTGTTGTAGAGAGATAGCAGGATGATTTATATCACCAGTCCTATTTTCTACAAGACTTGCGAGGAGTTGAAGAAATTTTGTCTAGCATTAAGTCTTCTGGTCCTCTTCACCCAGTATTGAACCCCTTAGCACTAGCACATGTATTTTCTGAAGGGAACATGGATGTTATTTTTGCTACTACCATAGTGAACATTTCTAGAGATACGAACATTATTGAGAATGTCTTCATTGGAGCCAAATGTTCCCCTAAAGAGATCCAGGTTTACGCCGATCTCTTTCAAGAATTTTGGGATCTGTTTGCTTGGTCTTATGAGGAAACTCCTGTTATAGACCCATCTATTGTCCAACATGAGATCAAGAAATATGAAAATGCTAAGCCTATTAGGTAGAAGCTTTTTCCGGTCAACCCTAGGAAGGTTGAAACTATCAAAGCCAAGGTTGAGAATCTGGTAAAGGCGGGTTTCCTATACCTCGTTCCATTAACTGAGTGGGTTTCGAATCCAGTTCGTGTGGACAAGAAAAAAAGAATGATATGAGTTTGTATCCATTCCAGGTATTTGATTAAGGAATGTCATAAATATAATTACCCCACACCATTTATAGATAAGATTATCAATGAGTGTGCGGGGAATGATATTTTCTCCTTCATGGACAGTTTCTCGGGATATAATCAGATCATTATCCATCCTGAAGATCAACATAAGACTGCTTTTATTTTCCCCTAGGGTACTTTTGATTACAAAAATATGCCTTTCGGACTTAAAAATGCTGGAGCTACCTTTCAGTGGGCTATGTCCTATTCCTTCCACGAAATCAAACATATTATCGAGGCATATTTGGATGATTTAACTACTCTTTCTCGTAAGAAAATTTATCATCCTTCACACCTTTTTCAAGCTTTTGAATAGTGTTGGTATTATAAAATTTGGTTGAACCATAATAAGTGTGTTTTCACTATCACATCCAGTCAGTTGTTGGGATTCACCGTGTCTACAGAAGGGATTCAGGTAGATCCCCTCAAGGTTGAGGAAATACTTCAGTTGCCTTCCGAATCTTCGATCTGTCAAATTCAAAGTCTACAAGGCAAAGCCAATTTCTTAAGGATATTTATCGTGAATTATGCCGAGATTACAAAGGGATTTATGAGGATATTAAAGAAATGAGTTCCATTTTTCTAGGATGACTTTGCTCAACACTTGTTCAATGCTTTGAAAAAATCATTGACCTCTGCTCCATTACTAAGTCCACTAGATTATAGCAGGGATTTCCTATTGTATCTTGCTATAGTAGAATCTACCATAGGTATGGTTCTGGTTCATGAAGATGATGCTCTTTGTGAGCATGTTGTACACTACCTTAGTCGAGGCTTGGTGGGTCCTGGACTTCAGTATTACCCGATTGAGAAACTAGATTTGGCAGCTGGCCATGTTGTCCAGTGGCTCAGACATTATATCCTCCTTCGCAAAACTTATGTTTTGGCATCATTTAATCCACTTCAATTTGTTCTAAGTAGGTGAGTGATTGGGGGAAAATACAATCAATGGATTTTCATTTTGCAAGAGTTTTATCTCGAATTCCTATTTGCCAAATCCAAGAAGTCATTGGTATTTATGGATTTGGTTTCTAAGTTTCCCTGTGGAGAAGATATTTTTTATGAAGAATCATTTCCTAATGAACATCTTTTTGTCATTTCTTCATAGGTTCCTTAGTATGGAGATCTCATAGTTTATCTCCAAACTGCGAATTTTCCCTTAGCTTTTTCAAAAGGTGAGCGTGAAAAGTTATGTCACTTAGCTAAGAGTTATTTGATTATCGGTGATACTATATATCGTCATGGGGTCAATTTGATCCTTAGACGTTGCGTAAATTTCGAGGAAGATGAGGCTGTGCTGAATTATTGCCACAGTGGATCTTGTGGTGGTCATTTATCTGGGCTCACTACAACCCAAAAAATCTTACGTGCATGATAATTTTGGTCCTCGATTTTCAAATATTGTGTTGAGGTGGTCAAAAAGTGTCATCCCTATCAAGTTTATACCTGGAAGATGCACGCTCATCCAGCTCTGCTATTTCCTCTCATTACTGTTGGTCCATTCACAAAGTGGGGTATTGATTATGCTACTAGTAACCCACCTTCGTCTAAGGGTCATAAGTATATTATTGTAGCTATAGACTACTTTAAGAAGTGGGTTGAGGCTATGCCTACATTTGGGAATGATGGTGAGATAAAAACCCTGTTTCTATTCAACCAAGTCATTTCTCGCTTTGGTATCCCCAAAGAGATTGTCATTGATCATGGCAGTTATTTTCAGAATAGTCCGATGGCTGAATTGGCTCTCAAATTGGGTTTTTAGTAGGAGCATTCATCTCCTTATTATCCTTAGGAAAATGGGCACATTGAAACCATTAAAAAATCCTTAAAGAGTATTCTTCAATGGACAATTGATAAAGTCGGATCCAATTGACATGTCATGTTGTACGATGCACTATGGGCATACCGGATGTCTGTAAAGACTGCAACCAGTTCACTCTGTTCCAACTATTTTATGGGTTGGAATCTATATTTCCTATTGAATGTGAAATTACTTCACTTAAGTCGGCAGTTTAGCTTCTTGTTGACATTTCTAGACTCTAATAATGCCTTACCCATATAAAACATCTTGATGAGCAATGTCGAGATGCAACTCCGATGAATGAGGCCCATAAGAAACGAGTAAAGGTTCAATATGATAGGGCGGTCAAGCATAGGGTTTTCTCTGAAGGTGACCTTGTCTTGTTTTATTCCCAAGAGAAGGATGCCTTGGGGGTAGGAAAGTTTAACTACATGTGGTATGGACCCTTCATCATCAAGAAGGTCCTGAAAAAGGGATCTTATTCCTTGTGTTACACCATTTTTTTCGTCATCTAACCTACTATCATTAGATGGACCCAAGTACACCATGTAAGACCAATTTTACCCTAACTAAAATTGTTTTCACTATGTAAAATAACTTAATAAAACACATTTATTAGGTTGTTTATGGTCTAAACAGGCAACCCCAAGGGAAAATATTAAACAAATCTATATTTTTTTGGTTTTCCTCATGGAATAATTAATTAAATAGTAATTTAATTATTATTCCTAGTCATATTTAACCCAAAACAAGCAAATTAATTAGATAAATCCTTATTTATCTTATTATTTTCTAGGAGTAATTATTTAAACCTTATTTAAATAATGTTCCTTGTTAAATATGACTAAATCATTTATAAATAATTAAATAAATCATTATTTATTTAATTATCATTCAACCACTTCTTTAAAATGATAAATAAATCATTTATTTATTTATTATTTTCAAATAAAGGGATTTGACCCAAGTCAAATTCTTTTCCCCTCCAACAAATATAATAAAATATTCCATAAAAGGTGGATCTAGATTTGGTTAATATTATTTTAATCATGCAGCAAGATCTAGAATGACCTAATATTTTGTTATAAATAGAAGGGTTTTTCCTACCATTTCTCACCTTTTGTTGCCTCTTAGATCACTCTGGATCTATACTCTTGTTCTGACTTTAAGCCATTATCATTGTCATATTTTCTATTATTTGCTTTGTGAGCTCCCTTTGAGTTCTATGTTTGTCTGGGTTTTCTACACCAACAAGAGAGAGAAATTCTAGATCTGAAGTGCTGAGGACTTCCAAGAACCCATCCCCTTGAGGAGAATTGGAAACACCTTTCTTGTTTTCCTCCTAGGTGCCATTAATATAAAAATTCTTTAAAAATATTGTTCTTGTCTTGTCTATTGGATGCATGGAGAAAAACCTTATTTTTACTGCTTAATGTCTTTTTATGCATAGATCTGAAGATATTAGCAGCCATCTTTTGTTGTTAGGGCTGTTTTTTATCCGCAGCTAAAGTGGTCCTTTTTCATACACATCGAATCAATATTCATACTAACAACTGGCGACTCCACACGGGTTTTCAATTACGACCGCTGTCGTTTTTCATATTCCTGCATATCTAGCTGCTTCAAACCCTAGGGTTTCTCTTCAACTTTTTGTTTTTCCTATTTTTATGTTTTTTTCACCCATAAAACCCTAAAACATTAAAATTTCTAACTTTTGTGTGTTTCTAGCCCTATTGTGTAGGTAACAGACATCAGTCGCAACTAAGATGAATTGTTTTTCTACAATCTACTGTTGAGAGACCTGGAAGTGCAGGTTGCACGTTTTGGCCCTAAACCTGCAACCTAGACTGCAGGACGCACCTTTCAGCCTCAAAACTGGGACCTGGACAGAAAACAGGTCAGAACCTGCGACCTACACATTTTTCTGCAGATTTTCTGAAAGTTTTCTGGGTTTGTCTGAAGCTTCTGTTAGGGTTTTCCAGCCTCCATCTCCACCCGTTTAGACCTGTTCTTGTTTTTTTTTACTCAACTAAGTGGGAATCTAGCCCCCTAGGGCTTCAGTACCCTCCACTTTTTGTGGAAAAGTTTTAGCTATTGTAGGTGTCTAAATTTTTAGAGTTTCAACCATTTCTCTTACAGATCTGATACCTCCTCTTCAGATCCCTTTTATATCAGCTATTTTTCCATCCAAATCACCGCATATAGTTTTGTTTGGGTTTGCCTTTAGGGTCACCTCAGTTTCCCTACTACCTTTAGCTTTTTGCATCCTCTTTCACATCAACCTTGCCTCTGTCTCTTTGTTATTTTCTGCTCCTTTTTTCAACAGATTTATCCTTTAGATCCCTGTCCCTCCCGACCTTAGATCTATTGGATTATTTTTAGTGTGTTTTGACTAGATTTTTTCACTCTGTTAGACTAGTTTTTTAGAGACCCGCCTCCTTGGGTTAGATTGATGCATTGTTAGCTGTTAATTTTCTGTTATTTCAACATTATATACTGTTCTCTACAGGTTTATTTTCATTTACGCAACACACTTTTTCTTTTTCTCTCAAAACGTCTGGGTTTAAAAATTAAAATTAACACATGCCACACACTCACCCTAAGTGAAGAAGAGCCTAGTTAACACCACTGGGCAAAGACTTTAAAAAATTATAAAATCAACTGGCACTGCACCTCTCTGCCCTTGCTTCAACATTGTAATCACTTGATTCTGCACCTCCCTGCCCTTGTTGGTTGTTCTTCTTCCCTCTGTGTCATGTTTTTGTTGTCATCATTGCACCCCCAAGGCATATATCCCGGAGACTTCTTAGCCTTCATCCTCATTTTTCGATTGGTCGACCTACTCCTTCCTACCATCTTCGAGTTAGTCCTCCTCCGAGTCTACACTCCAAGTCCTCTTCTGATTCATTGGGTTCTCCATTTACTTTTGGTTCTCCCCCTGTCACCTTCACTATGTCTGGTCCAAGGCCTAATGCTAGCGTTCATCCTGACCCTATTGCCGGGAATGCTACTAGCAGAACTGCCACAAGAACTACCTCGGTTGTCCCCTTACTCCCTTACATGGTAGGCCTCAGTCTCCCCAATTTCAATTAGTTGATCAATGACCCTATCCACCACGATGTTGGTTGGCCTGCTATGCCAACCAAGCTCCCCTCTGACATTCCCAAGTTCGAAGGCCTTGCTGGAGAAGATCCCTCCAACCATATCTAATCTTTTCACATGTGGTGTTCATCCAATTCCATTACCGATGATGCCATCCATATTCGGCTGTTCCAATGCACGATTATAGGCGAAGCTTCTAAGTGGTATCTTGATCTAACCTCCTATTACCATACCACCTTTGCAACCATTTCCCAAGCCTTCCTATCTTATTTCCAGCTCCCTCTCTGATATGACATTGGTAACGACCTCATGACTTCTTTTTGACAATCATCTGCGACCCGCCTATCCGACCATGTTCAGGAATGGCAGAGAAGAAAGAGCCTATGTCGAGCTCCTACCTTCGAAGATCGTGTATACATGGACTGGTTCCTTAGATCTCTCTTACCTGCCATCGAAAAAGATGTCGCATCGCATTTCCCTCAAACTGAAGAAGCTGCCCTCCAAATAGCCTTGAAATATGACCTGATGTATGCTTAGTCTGGTTATGTTTATACCGTCCTTCTTGACCTCCCCAGACCCGATTGCGCTAACGCCCCGGGGGCATCTCATTCTGCCGATGGTATCATTGGAGCTCTTTCTCCTCTGTACGCTCAACCTCCTATGGGATATGGTCTCCCTCCGGGAGGGGCCAGCACCTCAAGCACTTTTTCCCCTCCAGGTAGCATGTATCTAGGATATGGCTGTTAGAAAATTATATATTATGGACCAATGCAACACATAAAACATGCTGAAAATACAAGCACACAAAACACGTAAAACTAGAGAGACATAGACATACGTGGTTCACCCAGTTTTGGCTATGTCCACCCCGAATAGCCATTCCTTCCTTTCTATTATCCAACAAAATGAATAAATAAAACCTACAGTAGATCCGCTGTAATATCCTCTATTCTCTCTCATAGTATCCCTATCTATTTCCTGCTCAGAGAATACACGTAATACAAAGCCGAAATACAATACCCTCATACAAAGAGAGGGGTTTCCTTCTAGGGAAAAAAACCCTAAACTAAACATAAATTCTACTGTCAAATCATCTGCCTAATGAATGGCCTAGATTTACTAGAAATTACTATACTTTTACAAGGCAATTTTACATCTGTTTTTAGCTTCAAGGGCGCTGCCCCCGAAAACCCCCGTCGGGGGACCGCTGGCCCCCAGACCCCCCTATAGGGGGGTCGGCCCCCTCGGACCCCACGGGGGGGAAAATTCCCCCCTGCACCCCCCCGTTGCAAGGGTGTACAGTTTTCCTAGGTTATACATCAAGCTAAAACAAGTATCTCTGAATCAAGATGAAAATCAGGCTCCACACACAAAAATCTCCCACTTGGAGATTGATTGTAGCAACTCCACTGCTACTTCATTTGCTAGACAATGAATCCTCTTTGGACCTGGCTATTTCTCATATTCATCATCATCCTTGAATACCAATTGAAATTGAGCACATTCTCAGTTTCTCCTTGGTCACAACTTTTGTTAGCATATCTGCAGGATTCTGGCTAGTGTGTATCTTTTCCAGCTTCAACTCTCCATCTTCCAATACTGACCGTATGAAATGGTACTTGAGATGTATGTGTTTAGTCCTGGAATGAAATGCTGAGTTCTTTGCAAGATGAATGGCACTTTGGCTATTACTGTATAACATGCCCATATCATGCTTCTTACCCAATTCACCCATAAACATTTGTAACCAAATCATTTATTTACTAGCCTCTGTAGCAGCAACATACTCTGCTTCTGTTGTTGAAAGTGCAACAACACTTTGGATTTTTGAAATCCAACTGACAGTTGTTCCACCTATAGTAAATACATATCCTTTAGTGCTCCTCCTATTATCTTTGTCACCTGCCATACCTGCATCAACGTATCCCTGTAGAGAAATGTTTGAAGCACCAAAGCATAATGCTTGATTTGTGGTACCTCTCAAATATTTGAGAATCCATTTTATTGCCATCCAATGTTCTTTTCCTGGATTATTCATGTACCTACTTACAACTCCCACTGCATGTGCAATATCAGGCCTTGTGCAGACCATTGCATACATTAAGCTTCCAACTACTAATGCATATGGAACTTTAGACATATAATCCATGTCTTCTTTGGTCTTTGGGCACATATCCTTACTAAGTTTTAAATGGATAGCAAAAGGTGTACTAACTGGTTTTGCACTGTGCATATTAAATCTTTTTCAACACCTTTTGTATGTACTCATTTTGAGACAGTGTTAATTTTCGATTTTTCCTATCTTTGATTATTCCCATACCAAGGATCTATTTTGCAGCTCTCAAATCCTTCATTGCAAATGAATTTTCCAATTTTTTTTTAGCACATTTATTTCCTGCATGTTAGAACCTACAACAAGCATGTCATCTACATACAATAACAATATAATATAGTTGCCATCATTTTGATTTTTCAGGTAAACACGATGATCAGAGTGACATCTAGTATAACCTTGTTTAGACATAAACTTGTCAAATTTTAGATACCACTGCCTTGGAGCCTGTTTTAAGTCATACAAGCTCTTCTTTAACCTGCACACCAATTTTTCTTTCCCTTTTACCTCATATCCTTCTGGTTGCTGCATGTATATCTCTTCCTCCAAATCTCCATGGAGAAATGCTGTCTTTACATCTAATTGTTCAAGATGTAAATCTTCCGCTGCTACAAGACTTAAAATAGTTCTGATTGAATTCATTTTAACAACAGGAGAAAATATTTCATCAAAATCAATACCTTTCTTCTGTGCAAACCCTTTCACCACAAGTCTAGCTTTGTACCTCTGTTTTCCTCCATCTTCTTCCTTCAGCCTGTAAACCCATTTATTCTGCAATGTAGTTTTACCTGCAGGCAACCTGACTAAGTCCCAAGTCTGGTTATGCATTAAGGAGTCCATCTCTTCTTCCATGGCTAGCCCCCACTTCTTCCTGCTTTCAACCTGCATTGCTTCTTCATAACATTCAGGTTCACCAGAATCAGTCAACAATAAATAATATAATGAAGGAGAGTATCGTTCAGGGGGTATACTTATCCTGGTAGATATTCTAACACCACTTTCAGGTGTTTGAGGTGCCTGTTGCTATTGTGGTGGTTGCTGCTGCTGTGGTTGTTGATTATTATTATTTTCAGGCACCTTTACTTTTTCAGTTATCTCATCAAGAACCATGTATTCCTTGCTTTCTTTTTCCTGTTTCTTTTCCTGCAACTGATTCTTATACAAGACCTTTTCATTGAATATTACATCTCCGCTCCTAATGATTTTGTGATTTTCATAATCATATAAGCGATAACCAAAATCATTAACACCATATCCAATAAAGGTACATTTCTTTGATTTTGCCTCAAGCTTTGTTCTATTTTCTTTATTAATATGGACAAAGGTCTCACAACCAAAAGGCTTTAAAAAAGAGTAGTTTACCTTTTTACCTGTCCATGCTTCCTCTGGAATACCACCATCCAAGGAACTTGAAGGCCCTCTGTTTATTAGATAAACAGCAGTATCTACAGCATCTGCCCAAAATTTTAAAGGCAATCCCGCATGCAATCTCATGCACCTTGCACGCTCCATGATTGTTTTGTTCATCCTTTCTGACACACCATTTTCTTGTGGTGTTCTTGGAACTGTCTTCTCTCTACGAATTCCATGCTCTGAACAGTACCTATCAAACTCTTTGCAGCAATATTCACCTCCATTGTCTGATCTGAGACACTTCAACTTCTTTCCTGTCTCAATATCAACCAAAGCTTTCCATTTCTTGAAAGTATCAAATACATTAGATTTGTTTTGAATACAATAAATCCAAGTTTTTCTAGTTGCATCATCAATAAACGTAACATAATAGCGAGAGCCACCGAGAGATGATACTTGAGTAGGTCCCCATACATCTGTATGCACAAGCTCCAATTTTTCGCTCTTCTTTTCTTTCCCAACTCTGAGAAATCTAACTCTCTTTTGTTTTCCATAAATGCAATTTTCACAAAAATCCAAATCAACATTCTTCAAACCTGGCAACAAATTTCTTGAGTGAAGAATCTTCATCCCCTTCTCACTCATGTGTCCGAGCCTATGATGCCATAATGCTGCATCTGCTCCTTTGGAAGTTAAAGCATTAACATAGTTAGAAATACCATTGCATAAATACAATGTACCAACCTTTTCACCTTTTTCTATTACCAGGGCTCCTTTGGTGACCTTCCAAGCTTTATCTATGAAAGTTGTCACACAACCTTCATTGCCTAACTGCCCTGTTGAAATCAGATTTTTCTTTAGATCTAGAACATGCCTTACCTCCTTTAATAGCCATTGGTTTCCATTTTGCTGTTTTACAAGAACCTTACCCATTCTAACAATTTTACAGGGTTTATCATCACCCAAACGGACTTGTCCAAAATCTCCTTGAACATAGTCATGAAAATATTTCTTATCAGGTGTGGCATGGAATGAGGCCCCTGAATTTACTACCCAGGAATCGGTAACATTTTCGAAAGAAAGAATCAAACCATATTGTAACACATCACCTGTCACATTTGCTTCATGATTTTTTTATTGTTGCGCGTCTCCTTATTTTCCCTTCCGAGATCTACAGTATTTCTTTAGGTGTCCTTTCTTTCTGCATTCCCAGAACACTATCCCCGATATGGACTTGGATCTGCCTTTTCTTGATTTACTGTGATATCCTGAGCTCTTTACTCTTTCCATTCTCCTTCCCTTAGAATCTGCACTCAAAGCATTACCTGATGTCTCACCGGAGCTTTTTCGTCGCATTTCCTCTCTAAGGATAGCACCAACAACATCATAAAACATTAAAGTACTAGATCTAGAGACAAAGTTACTAATGGCCATTACTAAACCATTCAAACTCTCTCGCAATGAGCACAAGAATAAGAGAGCTCTAAATTCATCATCAAATTTTACCCCTACAAAACTTAAATGACTGGTAACTGTATTAAAATAATTTAAATGGTCTGCAACAGATCCACCTTTCAACATCTTCATATTAAATAATCGTTTCATAAGAAATACCTTGTTTGAGGCCGAGGTTTTTTCATGTAATTTCGCCAACGTCTGCATCAAACCCTCTATTGTTGTTTCCTTCGAAATATTGAAGGCGACTAACACCGCAAGGCACAACCGTACTGTTTCGAGTGCCTTTCTATCAAGAATTTTCCTTTCCGCATCTGTCATGGCCGTCGACTTCTTTGTTTTTCCGCTCAATGGTAGGTATAGATATTTCTGATAGAGATAACTTTCCATATTCATCTTCCAAAGCGGGAAGTTTTGGCCTTTAAATTTCTCGACCCTAGACTTACCATCTTCCGCCATTGCTCCCACTCGAACCAGGAACCCTTATTTCATGCGAGTTTATCAGCCAAATATACCTTCGGCTCTGATACTAGTTGTTAGAAAATTATATATTATGGAGCAATGCAACACATAAACTATGTGGAAAATACAAGCACACAAAACACATAAAACTAGAGAGACACAGATATATGTGGTTCACCCAGTTTGGGCTACGTCCACCTTGAATAGCCGGTCCTTCCTTTCTATTATCCAGCAAAATGAAGAGACAAAACCTACACTAGATCCACTGTAATATCCTCTGTTCTCTCTCAAAGTCTCCCTATCTATTTCCTGCTCAGAGAATACACATGTAATACATAGCCACAATACAATACCCTCATACAAAGAGAGAGGTTGCCTTCCAGGGAAAAAAATCCTAAACTGAACATAACTTCTACTATCAGATCATTCGCCTAATGAACGGCCCAGATTGACTAGAAATTACTATACTTTTACAAGGCAATTTTACATCTGTTTTTAGCTTCGGGGGTGCTACCCCCGAAAACCCCGCCAGGGGACCGCTGGCCCCCGAACCCCCCAGCCAGGGGGTCAGCCCCCCCGGACCCCACAGGGGGACAAGTCCCCCTCGTACCCCCCCGCTGCAAGGGTGTACAGTTTTCTTGGGGTATACATCCAGCTAAAACGAGGATCTCTAAATCAGGATGAAAATCAGGCGCCACACCCAACAATGGCATGCCTCATCCTTTTGCCCCACCTCTTGCTTACCTTAATGTTTCCCAACCTAACCATTATCCTTTTCCATAGCTTGGTGCCCCAGCTCCTCCTGCATTTGCACCTTTGCCTCCCTTTCCTTCTCAACCCCAGCAACAGAAACTACCACCCCCTTCAGGGAAAGTATTTGCATAATAGGGCACGACTAATCCTCCTTCTTCTCAAAGGAAGAGGAAAGGAAATAAAAACCAATTTTCCCCTGGTACTCATGGATCTAATCCCTAAGGTATTGATTCTAATGTTGCTAACCAGCAACAGGGCACTCCGCCCAAGCTGGACAGGCCTATTCGTACAAATGAGCCTTGTTCCTGTTATGGTGTTTATGGTCATTACACTCACGACTGTCCCCTTTTACCATAGATGCGATAGATGTGGGAGTCTCAAGCCACATTGCGAGGACAACATGCCTCCCCTACTGCTCCCTCCAATGAGACCACTACTCAACCGGCTGTGTTTACCAATCCTTTCCCCCAGCAAGGATTCGTGGCTACCCAACCACCTCACGGACAGGTGGCCACTCAACCTTCCCCTTCTGGTTCCTCCGATTACCATATCCTCATGATGAGCTTTGATCAACCTCTAACCATCGAGCTTAAAATTCAAACTCGGTCCTATCAGTACCCAAATCCTCCTGCTCCGTCTGTCCCCGAGTCACCTTCTTCAGGTTCTACAGATCTTCTTTTGACATCCAATGGTCCCTTGCATATCCCTCAGCCCAAATTTGAGGTTCATACCAAGATTCCTAAGGGACCATTACGACGAAATGCTGCTTCTAGTTGAGCTGCTCATTCGTATAGCATAGTAGATGATTTGGCACAATCTCCTACTGCCATTTCAACACTGGCTAAGTCAGTTGCTGCCAAGTTAAACAACATCTGGTGGTTTCACAATTAAACAACACCTATCGTGTCAGAGACCCATTTTTGCATCGATTATATTTTATTGTACATTTTTTACGATGATCATTTAAATTTATTACGTTCCTTCATATTTCACAATATGATAATTGGTTAGCAGACTCATTAACTAATCAAGCACTTGATTGGTGCATTAATCATTAAATACATTGAAAATATCAAAAACATCATTCATTATTGTACATTTGGGACAATCACATCATATAAAATCGCTCTATCTATATATATATATATATCAGAGTGTTCAAAATATACAAAAATTGGACCATCATGTCCTACAAAATTAGGGCTTATGCCTGATCATGTATGTCATCAAAAATAATAATACAGTCATTCGATCAAATCTAAAATCTATCCCTAAAGACTGTGCCAAACATTTGTGTTCTAGTAGAACACAATAGTAGTAGCTACAAGGTGGAATAACTGCACCCAGTCTTGTGGTACTCCAACCACCCTCCTTTGGATAGCCTCAGGAAGATCCTCTATAGCTCCCATGGGTACTTGGTGAGTTAAACTCTCCAAGTTTATCTAGATGGCATGGAGGGTTCTTCCTAGGTCTTCAATGTCATCCACCTCTCCTCTTTAGTGCTTATGTCTTAGGTAGCCCTCTAGTCTAACTGGTCCCATGTCTACATCATGATCATTAAATTTTGTAAGTCATATTGTCCTATCAATTTTTTTTTTTCATTTTTCATATAATTTGGAAAAAAAAAATCACATAATCAAAAAATCATTGTGCAATCTTAGCAATTGCACCCCATTCTGCTCCGGGTGGAAGAACCAAATCAGGATGTGCTCTAAAATCCATCCCGCATGGGGATAGTCCTCTAATGATATGACATGTTTTTCCCACCACTGGAAGAAGTCATCATCCCATTTAGTGTGGGGAACTTCACTTGCCCCCAGTCTCTTCATCAAGTCTTCCCATATGGCTGTCCTCGGATCTCTTGGGCTACTAATAGAGGAGATGACCTTGGGCTGAAGCCCTAGGAATATCTCAAAGAAGAATGCCAGTAGAATAATACCATATCCAAAGTGTTTTGTCTTTACCTACCAGATGGAATTTAGTTATTTCTTCAAATTAGCCAATAAGGCTATGCACCAGTCATAGAGGTAGGTCAAGAAATCCACTGCTAGACTCATATGAGTGCGAGAGGCCTGGTGAAGGGATGCCGACCTTGCCACTCTACCAATAGTGAAGAGAAGGATTTTCATGTACAAGTCCCATACATCCTTGATTGGGATATGAGTCCCTCCCATCTTTGCACTATCTACACAGTATAATTGGACACAGTCATCTACATTAAGCCCTCCAGTGGGGTTACCATGCAAATCAACTGGTTCTCCCCTTCGGGAAAGTCTAGTGATAAAATATATGTATTCTAGCTAAATCCTCAATGGAATTTGATCAATCATAAATAAATCTTCATTTGGTTCCCAATAATTGACCAATATATCGAGAAATTAAGTATTGGCTTTCATATTTGGCATTTTGAAATTTTTTAATAAACCACAACCCTAAAGAATATCCAATGATTGTTGGTCCTGCATGACTTCATTGTCTATTGCACTATGCTCCCTTTCCCTCTAGCTGATAATTATCCTAAACAATTTCATCCATTGACCCATTAGATATCAATTTTTGAATTCCGCTCTGCACATATGTGACTTCATTCGGACACAGTCGCGTCTATACGTGAGTTCCTCATGACGAACCCATGTATATGCAGAGGGTTTCAAGAAAAATATATTTCCTATGGTCAAAAATCCAAAAATTTGCTTGAAATAGGAATGAAATTGATAAAAAAGATGAGTATGAGGCTTAAATGACTGGTTTGAGTTGATTTGGTGGCCGGTTGCTCCATTTGCAAGAAGGGGGTTTTTTGCCCCAAAGCTCTTTTTCTACTTCTACGCTGCACAAATGACCAAAATGTGAGTCAAAATGCTTATTTATTCCTAGAATTTGAAAACTTTTCGCAAATTTGTTTGTGTCTATTTTTTGAATTTGGTTAAGGCTGTTTAACCTTTTGGCTTGTAAGTGTTGGGAAAAATTATTTTTAGGTACATTCTGGTGATTTTGAGATATTTCCAATTTTTCTTCAGATCCATGATCGTTGACTAGTCATGGAGGGTATTTAATTCTGAACTGGCATATAAGTTATGGATTTCACTTTCCGTTTTATATTTGCATACTAGACTCCATTATGATCACTTGCCATAGGTTCAATCCCATCATGTCATGACTATTTAACGAATTTCACTTGCTGATTTTTTAAATAATGACTTGGTGGTAGAGCCATCCTTTACATGGGCTTCCTAGTTAGTTCCTTGCTAGCATTTTTCACCCATGCTGCAATCTATGTAGGATCGAGAGTCCTCTTTAGTTCCGTCATGACTTATGAATTAAATATTCATTCTTCTTCTTCTTTGCTATCTTTATTTTTGCCATATACCTTCGAGGCTCCCATTGTTGTTGAGTTGTATTACTACATTGCATATTGACCACTTGCTTATCTTGGCCTTTATCCGGCTTCATTTGGACTCATGTTTAAGCCCTATTTTGACCATGTATTTCTATACAAGTTAACCATGTAATCACTTAGCCTTTACAACTTGACACCTTTACCCATGGATGGAACATCCATTTGAGTGTCACTTACCATTTTTTGCCACCTTGCATTGAGCATAGGATTGTTCCTATCCCAAGAACTAGTGCACCTGTTTATCGACACTCGTTCTATCCATTGTACTATAGGAATTCTTTTATTCCTTTTCAGCCTTTGAAATATGAAAAAGACAAAAACATTAAATATTTTAAAAAGAACAAGAACAGGACAATACTTCCATACTTGATTGCAACTACAATGTCAGTTGTGTCACGCTTGAACAAAGCATAAAAAATCTAAGTCTTTTCTCCATTTGGGATGGTTTTAGTTTTTGACTTAGGAGAAGCCATAACCTTGTTATCAAGTCAGTACTCCCCTAGTTGGCTACCTCTTCCAATCATATGGAGGGTTTGTTTATGCCTCATGCATGAAAAACTTATACAGAGTTATAATTTTCTACCATAGTCAAAATGAGTCATGCTTTTTTTCAAGGGAAGTTAACCTAAGTCGGCCTTTTTGCGATGTCTCCTAACTCATTTTTTAGTCACCCATCCTAGTTTTTTCAGTACGTTGTTATATCATATCATCTATTGGGTCCCTTTCTCATGCTAGTTTGAGAAGGTCTCCATTGACTTCTTGCTGGCAAATTTGTCTCTTATCGACTTTGACATATTTCTCTCAGTGTAAACCTAAAGCCTCACCTAGCCCTATTTACATCATTGATATGTTACCTTGTGCTCAACATCATAGGCCTTTGACTGAGTGGTTTCCCTTGTGTTCGACTTTAGCTTACATTATCACACCTAGGATTCGTGCAATACCTTGATTTCCATTTTGTTGGGCATGTGTTATATTCTTTCCACGACTAGACACACGATAGCCCTCCCTATACGTTGTGCTAAGCACAGAAAAGGGGTCACAGGGGGGGGTGAAAATGCCCTGGGAAATTTTTTTTGGACCCTATTTTTCGGTGGGCAGTCTCGCCCATGGTTTTGTGAATGGGTTTGCACATGGTTTTGGGGCATGATGTTTTTCAGCACCTGGTATTTTGTAGATCGGATCAAGGGAACTACGATTATGGTCTAATCCAAGGTTAATGGATTGGGGTTTATGTATGATTCGACATGTATATATATGTGTTGTAACACTAAAAGGAATATAATGAAAAATCAAGCTGGTCGTCCCGATTTGGGATCCAGGGGAAAATCTCTATGTATATCTATTTTATGTTTTATGCTTTCGCTATTATTTATTCTCTATTTTTAAGATTCATTTGTAGATAATGTCTGTACAGGGTTAAAACCTACATTTGGTATCAGATCTATTTCGGCTTCAAGGGGACACCTTTGCTATTGAGGGTTTTTTTGCTCGGGCCCATGGTAGACACTGTTCAGTGGGAGATCTGGGTTCGATTCTTGCGGTGAAAGAAGATGGTGAGCAGTGGAAAGATAGAGATTGAGAAATTTAATGGTCAGAGTTTTGAGTTGTGGAAGCTCAAGATGGAGTATCTGCTAGTGGATAAAGACAAGTGGATCGCGGTAGATCCAGGTACTAAACCAACAACAATGTCAGATGAATATTGGAAAAATTTGGATCGAAAGGTGAAGAGCACAATATGGTTGTGTGTCTCAGATTCGGTATTTTTGAATGTATCTGGGGAAGCTACGACTAAGAATTTGTGGGACAAACCTGGGAATTTGTACCAATCTAAGTCTCTAGTGAATAAATTGTTCCTACAGAAAAATCTGTATAACCTAAGGATGATGAATGGAGACTTGGTGATAGAGCATTTGAATGCCTTCAATACTGTGGTAAGTCAAGTGTCATTTTTTTATATTAAAATCTCAGATGAATGTAAGTGCATCAGTTTGTTGTGCTCTCTACTAGACTCGTGGGACAATCTAGTTATTGCAATAGGTACCAATACGACTACCTTGAATTTTTATGACATTGTCTCAGCCTTGCTATCAGAGGAAATGAGACAGAGTAATATGGGGGGTCAGAATGGAGACACCTTATCTGTACGAGGAAAGTTCCAGAGCAAAAACAAGAATAAGGTTTCGAGTGGGAGATCTAAATCTCCTAGAAGGTTTGTAAATTTTTTCTGGAAATGCGGAAAGGAAGGGAACTATGAAAAGGATTGCAGATCTAAAGCTCCTGAGAAAGGAAAGGGATCTGATGATGTAATATCCAGAAATAGGGATTGCACAGCAAGCCTGCTGGAATAATGCTCTCCTGAGAGATATATACACAGAAATGAGTTTGCAGCCCTTCAATCCCTTATATCAATAGATCTGGAGTCTAGATCCAAAAGGGGAGCAAAAAAAAATCAAACTAGGTGTGGTAAACAGATCTCCCACCACCTAGTCTAGTTGAAAAACACCCTACAAGAGAGGCTACAGCTATGCACAAAAAACTGCTTTAGAAATAACACAGTCTTGGAAAGCATGAGTAGGAGGCCATAAAATAAGATCAAATTGTGAATATACAACATCAAATCATAATTAAAATGATTCTTTTACATTATACAGTAGAATACAGGAGACAATAGAGCAAGAAATCTTCAGAAAAGAAGGCTGCAACACATATATAAACTGCAAAATGGATTAACAGCGTTATTTTAAGGAGCTGCAGCAGCTGAATGTTACACTTCAGATCTAGGACAAATCTTTGAATGAAATATCAGATCTATTTCATATTTGTACTCTAGAAAGACTTTATTACAAGATCCCCTTGTGGTTTTGACCAAATCATGTGTTACAAAGAGTAGATCTGAGTTTTAAGTTGAAGATCTGCAAAATGATTCAAAAATTTTTGAAGATGAATTTACATTAAAATAGATCAGATCTAAACAGAACATGGATCATCAAGATAATCCATGGATAACCAAAGTGAAATTCAAAGCCCAGCACTAGAGATATCTCATCAAAAATGCGGTCAAAACACCCTGCAAAACCTCCACTGAAAATAACGCAGTCCCTCAAAGGAAACTGCGTTGTAGCTTGAATAACAGAGATGGATTGATTCCAAAATACAAATCTGAAGCTAAAACAGTGGATTCACTCTTCTAGGATGTTAAAAGACACACTCACTGAGAAGAGGCTTCAATACAAGCTAGATTTGAATAGATCTAGAGTTCCACTTGCTGCAGCCTACAAAAGAAAACAAACGCTCACTGGATCTGCGTTGCAGTTGGAAGTAGAGCTTGGCCCAAAGCCTGAGAGTGGATCAAATAAGCAAGACTCCTCCAAGAGTCCTCAATGGAAGAGGTGAAATCCTTGCATAGGAACTCCAAGTGCTAAGCAACACTATTCTCCACTGAACAACAAAGAATGGTATTTTTCTAAACAGACAAGATACTCAGAAATATAGATAATCAACAACCTTCTCTTGCTACCTTCCCCTTCATTTTATAAGATGAAAGCCTTTGCAAACCCTAAACCACCTTGATGAGTTAGCTCTTTTCACATGAGGGGCCTCCTTCTAGAACTATGATGTCCCTTAATGAGGTACATTGAATCTAGACAGCGCTGTAGATTTGGTCAAGGTTGACCCAGTCTCATAGCTCAAACCCCTTTCACACCTGCAAGTGATTTATTTAAATGGCCCTGATTTATCCTTGTTCATATGGGAATTGATTTATTCATTCTTTTTAGGATTTTTACATGTCCTCCATTATTTATTCATGCAACAGAAAGTAAAACAAAATTGCATATTCCTCTTAGCTCAGGCTAAGTAGGAATATTACAGTTCTCCCCTCCAAAATGTTGCTTGTCCTCAAGCAACTGATAGGGTGAATGTTGTAGTTCTTCCACTCCTCCATTGGTGACACCATTGAGGATCAAGTCCTCCTCATAAGCCAAGTGTTCACCAAGCCAATACATCATGAATTGTTCCTCCAAGGTCATCATAAGAGGTGCATAGTTTATCCCACAAGGAGTGAAAAATTCAACAGAAATAAACATGGATGGAGAAATGCTTTCTCTAAAACATGTAGCATGAGGCACATAGAGAAGTTCCAATCCATGTGGTACATAAAAATTGCCCATACTTCCTCCATAAAAGCCCATAAATAGTACAACTATATCATCCAAGTATGGGAGAAAAACTACGTAGATGCAAACAGAAATTTGACCTTGAAGAGGTGGGTCAAAGTCCCACATGTGATGCCAGCGCAGTGCATCTCATACCTACATTAGATCAAGGTGTGGCAAGTGGAATTACCACCACACATTCACTGCATAATTCTTCTCAACATAGCTGAAGATATCAGATATGTTTGGTGCCTTTGGGAAACACCCATCATGAAAAGGAATCTCCCTTTTCACAACAAGGGAGTGGCCAAGTTCATAATTTCAATTGGCCCTCCAAAGCCATGAGATCCACATGATCCCTCACTCCCTTTAGGAGTCATAGCATAAAAAAATATGGTAAAATAATGTGATATATCAGAAAATAAAACTTTCTTTGCATGATCAGATCCTTTACCATCATAGTCCTCCATACACATGGAGTTGTGCATGGGTATTTCCCTCCTCTCAAAAGAAGGAAGAACTGGCTGAAATGACTCTTGCAAAGAGTCTATTGGCTGCCCCAATTCCTTATAGCTAATGCATTCTTGAAAGTGCTGATGTAATTCCTCTCTCATGCCTTCCCATTCAAAGCTCCTCATCATCAGGGTATAGATCTTCATTGAATGCATATGGCTGAGAAATAATTCTTTATGGGCCCCTTGTAGTATCTTTTGCTTGAGCTTGGAAGCTCTAGCCAAGAAGACCTTACCATGATGATAGATGACTCCCCATTGGACTAAGTAGCCCTATTCTTGCTGCATGTCATCTAGTATCATACCTGTTTGGAGATCTTTGGAATACTCTACAAGCAGCTGATATTTCCAATACAGATCCACACTATTCAACAATGACAGTGTTGATGAAACATCCATGGAAGTGTTTTTCATGTTGCTAATCTCTAATTTGACATCTCTCATGCCAAATTTGTGTGTTGGAAGGCTATTCCTCCCATTCGTCTCCTCCCACAGCGCAGATCTAGGAAAGAGAGAGGGTGATAGTGATGCAGGAAGAATATTCCCCTCACTCTTGAGTTGTTCCAAGCCCTCCAGTGCTATAGCTTGGTCTCCCATTACTCCAATCCCTCCTGGATCTAGATTTGGAGCAGCACTTTGTGAGGCCTCCCCCACAAGATCTGAATCTGGTGGCCTCCTAGGTAGTTTTCCACTAGATAGGAATGTCCCTTACAGAATTCTCATGAACATAAGAGAAGGGAGTATGAGAGCCTTGCTTCCACTGCGTAAATCCATCTCTGTTGTTTGTGTGGAAGTTCTAGGTGAGGGATAAGTATGCATGCCTTGGATCATATGGGGTTTAGCACTCCTCATGTCCACCCACTCCATCTGCAAAGCTTTCCAATCAGTGGTGACTTTCCCCAATGTAATCAATCGTTGGACACCCAAAATGATATTGGTATCTGGTATGTCAACTACAAAAACGTGATCCACCAAAGTGTAGGACCCCATAGTGATTGAGAGTGATGGGACATATTGCATGCATTGAATTGTCCTATCTCCTAGGACCAAAATAGAGAATCCCTCAAAACTATCAGTGGGGATTTCTCTTCTCTGTACAATATGAGCATCAATAAAGTTGTGGGTTGCCCCACTGTCAATCAGTACAGATACCCTCTGATTCATGATTGAACCTTGTACTCTTAGGGTCAAGTACTTAGGCACTCCTCTCAAAGATGCAAGAGTTCCACCTATTGGAGCAAAGGCTCCATCCCCATCTCCAGATGGTTTTGGATCTCCCTCACCATTATCAGCGTTGTGACCCCTCCTTGGTTCATCATCTTCATCTTCCTCCTCAAAATGTGAGAAGACTTCTATGTAGTGTGCTTTCCCAGCAGCACATCTATGTCCAGGTGCACATGAATCTTGGCAGGTGAAACATAGTCTCTTCTTTCTCAGCTCCCTCCTAAGTTCAATGTAAAGAGGCTTCTTGAATGAGCTATTCTTGGAAGGATCAAATTTTTCTTCCTTCCCTTTAGAAAGGTGAGGAGCCCTGCTTTGGAAAGTTGCCTTTGCTTTTGGCAAGGAATCTTGGAGGTCTCTAGCCCTCTCAATGGAATCATGCAAAGTGATGGGCTTCATAGATTTAACCAACCCATGCAAAGGTTCATCCAAGCCATCAATGAACATTTAGACCCTCCTTGCTGTAGATAGATCAGGAACCATAACTGATAATCTCAGAAACTCAGAGATGTAAGTTTCTGCATTTCCTGATTGTTTTAACTTTGCAAGGCTCATGACAGGTGCTTCTGGATCCTTTTTGTCAAACCTTTCCACTAGTATTGTAGTGAATTTAGAGTAGGAAATCAAATTGGCATGGCCCAATGTAGACAACCCATGGAACCACCAATTGTGTGTTTCACATTCAAAGTGTAGCACTGCAATCTTGATGGCTTCAATCTCAGGGACTTTGTTAAACTGAAAGTAGATATCCAGATTTTCTACCTATGCCTTGGAAGAAATGGTGGATGACCCATCAAACATGAGCAAAAATAATCTGCCCATAGAGTGGTGTCTATCATGATTATGAAAGAACCCACCATCTCTATACTGCTGCCTTGGTCTTCTTTTGTCCTTGAGGTGACAAAACTCTTGGAAACTAGATCGATCTCTGAATCTTTGATTCTGAGATTCATATTCCAAAAATTAGTCTTCAAGGGATGATTTCTCTTGTGGTCATTAATTCTCCACAGCCAAGAAGGTAGTCATAGTGGAGCATTGTGGAGCTTGTGGGGCTTGTGGCTGGCTCACTAGTTGACTAGTCCAGTGGTGAGACATGTCAGAGCTTTCCCCAAGATGTAATCTCCCAGGATATTCCCTCATTTTTTCCATCCTCATTTATTTGATCTCTCTAGAAATATCTTTCATGGCCACCAAAAGAGTTCTTGAAAACTCTTATCCTTCTTTATCACTTGCAGTTTCAGGGGATTTACCCTTGTCTTGATCATCAATAGTGTAATCAAAATTATTGTGAATTCTGTTGTGATACCTCTTCTCCCTCTTAGTAATAGGTTCATCTTCTTCTGAATGAAACATGGCTATGGTTCTCTAATGAAAGGACATGCTATGCTAAGAAATGAGCTTTGATACCACTGTAATATCTCAAAATAGGGATTGCACAACAAGCCTGCTGGAATAACACACTCCAGAGAGATATATGAACATAAATGATTTCTTAGCCCTTGGATACGTTATATTAGCAGATCTGGAGTCTAGATCCAAAAGGGGAGCAAAAACAAATCAAACTAGGTGTGGTAAATAGATCTCCCACCACCTAGTCTAGCTACAAAACACCCTACAAGAGGGGTTGCAGCTATGCACAACAAACTGCTTCAGAAATAACGCAGTCTTAGAAATAATGAGAAGGAGGCCATAAAATAAGATCAAATTGTGAATATATAGCAACAAATCAGAATTACAATGATGCTCTTACATTATACAGTAGAATACATGAGACAATAGAGCAAGAAATATTCAGAAAAGAAGGCTGCAACACATATATAAACTGCAAAATGGCTTAACATTGTTATTTTAAGGAGCTACAGTAGCTGAACGTTACACTTCAGATACAAGATAGATATGTGTATGAAATATCAGATCTATTTCAGCTCTGTACTCTAGAAATACTCTACTACAAGATCCCCTTGGGGTTTTGACCAAATCATGCATTACAAAGAGTAGATATGAGTTTTAAGTTGCAGATCTGAAAAATGATTTAGAAATTTCTGAAGATGACTTTACATTAAAATATATCAGATCTAAATAGAACACGGATCAGCAAGCTAAACCCTGGATCACCAAAGTGAAAGGAAAAGCCCAGCACCAGAGTTCTCTCATCAAAGATGGGGTCAAAACACCCTGCAAAACCTCCACTGAAAATAACGCAGTTCCTCAAGGGAAACTGTGCTGTAGCTTGAATAACAGAGATGGCCTGATGCCAAAATACAAATATGAAGCTCAAACAATGGATGCACTCTTCGAGGAGGTTAAAAGACACATTCACTGAGAAGAGGCTCCAATACAAGCTAGATCTGAACAGATCTAGAGTTCCACTTGCTGTAGCCTACAAAAGCAAACAAACCCTCATTGGATTTGCATTGTAGTTGGAAGTAGAGCTTGGCCCAGATCCTGATAGTGGATCAAATCAACAAGACTCCTCCAAGAACCCTCAATGGAAGAGGTGAAATCCCTGCATAGGAACTCCAAGTGCTAAGAAGCACTATTCTCCACTGAACACCAGAGAATGGTATTTGTCTAAATAGACAAGATACTCAGAAACATAGATAATCAACAACCTTCTCTTTCTGCCTTCCCCTTCCTTTTATAAGATGAAAGCATTTGCAAACCCTAAACCACCTTGATGAGTTAGCTCTTTTCACATGAGGGGCCTCCTTCTAGAACTGCGTTGTCCCTTCATGAGGTACATTGAATCTAGACAATGCTGTAGATTTGGTCAAGGTTGACCCAGTATCATAGCTCAAACCCCTTTCACACCTGAAAGTGATTTGTTTACATGGCCTTGATTTATCCTTGTTCATGTTGGCATTGATTTATTCAATCTTTTCAGGAGTTTTAAATGTCCTCCTTCATTCATTTATTCATGCAACAGAAAGTAAAAAAAAAATTCATATTCCTCTTAGCTTAGGCTAAGTAGGAATATTGCAGATGATGCTCCTTCTGTAAAGGCAAATACCACATCAGATGAAGGTGGGGATGTGTATTTGGCTTCTTCTTCAAATACACATGTAGATCATGAGTGATGGTTGATTGAATTGGGTGCATCCTTTCACTTCACTCCCCATAGGGAGTGGTTCTGCGAGTATGAGAAATATGATGGCGGTGATGTCTTCTTAGGTGATGATAGGAAGGCCAGAATCATTGGACGTGGAAAATTCAAGAAGAAGCTACAAGGTTGAAAGATTAAAACACTTCCTGGTGTTCTGCACATTCTTGCATTGGCTAGAAATCTTATTTCTATAAGCAAGATGGATGATGCAGGTGTAAAAACAATATTCGAGAAAGATACCTGTAAGATGGTTCGAGGAGCACTGGTATTAATGTGGGGAGTTCAGATTGGAAATATGTACAAGCTTCAAGGTAGCATTTTTATTGATGGCGGCAACAGTTATGTGGTTCCCGAAAGTGGAGTGGAAAGCCTAGCAGTCTCTGGAGAAAATACCATGCTATGGCATGAAAGGCTTGGACATATTGGAGAGAAGGGCATTCAGATACTGCATGGAAATGGTATGGTAGAAGGTATTTCTAATAGCTCTCTGGATTTCGATTTCCTTGAACATTGTGTATATGGGAAGTAGAATCGGGTGAGTTTTCCTTCTTGTGCTAAGAGGGTGAACAAGATATTAGATCTTGTGCATAGTGATGTGTTTCGACCTGTGTCAGTTCCATCATTGGGTAAGTCTTTGTACTGTGTTTCATTCATAGATGACTTATCAAGGAATACATGGATATATTTCTTGAGGAATAAATCTGAGTCTTCGATAGATTTAAATAATTTAAGGTTCGGGTGGAAAACTAGACAGAGAAGAAGATAAAGGTGTTGAGGATAGATAATGGTGGGGAGTTCTTCAAGAAGGAATTTGAAGAGTTTTGTAAGAAGTGTGCTATAGCACGCCAGAAGACTACTCCATACACACCACAGAAAAATGGAGTTGCAGAAAGAATGAATAGAATGCTAATGGAAAAGGCAAGAAGCATGCTCAGTGGTACTGGGTTAGGACAGGAATTCTGGGCAGAGGCAGTGGAGACTGCATGTTACTTGGTTAACATATCACCTTCATCAGCGTTGGAGGATAAGACTCCACATGAGGTATGGAATGGTAAGAAACCCTCTCTTTCACATCCGAGGGTATTTTTATGTGATGCATATGTACATGTACCAAAGGAGAAAATTACCAAGTTGGATAATAAATCTGAAAGGTGCATATTTATTGGGTACAAGGATGGTTTAAAGGGTTACAAGATTTGGAACCCGGAAACAAGGAAGGTTGTGTACAACCGAGATGTGGTGTTTAGAGAGGTGAAAGATGTTTTTAAACATGAATTCCTACAAAAGGAACCTGAGAAGATAGAGTTTGAGCTAAAAGAGGATGAATCAGATTCTACAATAGAAGAAAGCTTAGAAGAGGAAGAGCCACAAACTCCAGCTGTGAGAAGATCAGTTCGGGAAAGAAGACAACCAGAAAGGTATAGCCCATTTTTTTTTGGTTCAAATTTTTCTTTAACTATAACTGATGATGATCCTAGAACCGTCGGGGAGGTAGTAAATTCAGAGGATGGAAAACTCTGGAAGGTGGCCATGGTTGATGAAATGGCATCCTTGCATAAAAATGAGGCATGGGATCTGGTGGAGTTGTCGAGTGGAAGGAAGCCCATCGGGAGAAAATGGGTGTTTAAGAAGAAGATGAATGTAGAAGGAAAGGTGGAGAAATACAAAGCTTGGTTGGTAGAATAAGGTTATTCGCAAGTGCCAGGAATTAATTTTGGTGATATTTTTTCTCATGTTGACAAAGTTACTTCTATTAGATTACTTTTATCTGTTGTTGCTGCATTTGATTTTGAGGTAGAACAAATGGATTTGAAGACAACATTTCTTCACGGGGATCTAGAAGAGGAGATATACATGAAACAACTTCAAGACTTTATGGTGAAGGGGAAGAAATAACTGGTATGTAGGTTAAATAAGTCTATGTATGGGTTAAAACAGTCACTAAGGATGTGGTATCAGAAATTTGATACCTTTATATGGGGACATGGCTTAACTAGAAGCAAGGAGGATCACTGTGTTTATTTTAAATTAATTGGTGACCGTTTTATTTATTTGGTCTTGTATGTGGATGATATGTTGTTGTTTTGAAATGACAAAGAAATTATCTAAGATTTGAAGACCCAACTGTTCTCAAAATTCGACATCAAGGATATTGGTGCTGCAAACTATATTTTGGGCATGGAAATTAAGAGAGATCAGGCAAAGAGGAAGCTCTGGTTAAACCAAAGGAAGTATGTCAAGACTATATTGCAGAGGTTCAATATGCAGGATAGTAAACTGGTGAATGTTTTGATTCCTGTAGGTGTAAAGCTGTCTGCTGAACAGTGTCCCAAGACACAAGAAGAAGAGGAGGATATGTCCTCTGTTCCATATGCAACTACAATGGGTAGCCTGATGTATGCAATGGTATGTACCACACCAGAAATTGCGCATGTAGTGGGAGTATTGAGAAGGTTTATTTCAAACCTAGGGAAGGAACATTGGACAACACTGAAGCGGGTTTTTAGATATTTGCGTGGAAATAGTGATTATGGCTTGTGCTACTAGGAAAGACCAGAAAGAAAGAGTGTCGGACATTCGTGGTTTTGTTGATGCAGACTGGGCTGGAGATCTGGACCAAAAAAGATCTACAAGTGGGTATGTCTTTAGCATATTTGAAGGTGCAGTTATTTGGATGAGTAAAAGACAGTCTATAGTGGCTCTTTCAACTAAAGAGGAAAAATACATGGTAGGCACTCATGCAAGCAAGGAAGCAGTTTGGTTGCAGAGATTGTGTTCAAGTATGGGGTTGGTGCAGCAAGCTATAAGGATAGACTGTGATAGCCAAAGTGAAATTTTCTTGGCTAAGAACCCTACTTATCATTCAAATAAAAAGCACATTGATGTTCAATATCCCTTTGTGAGAGATATGTTTGAGGCTAAAAGGGTGTTGCTGGTAAAGGTGGAAACTTTGAAGAATGTTGCAGATGCATTGACAAAGTCTGTGAGCACTCAAAATATCTCTTGGTGTAGATAAAAGATGGGTGTTGTAGAGCTGGGCTAATGACCAAGCTCTCCTATGCCCCCCTGCAGAAAGAAAACAACAAGTGGGAGAATGTTGGGTATGTGTTATATTATTTCCACCACTAGTCATGCGTGGGGGGGCGGTAGGTGCCCTTGTACATTGCGCTAAGCACAACAGGGGGGGCGGTAGCCCCCCTTGTTCGGGGTTTGGGGTAGTGCCTTGGGAAAAAAAGTTTTAGACCCTATTTTTTGGTATGCCCATGGTTTTGTGCATGGGTTTGCACATGGTTTTGGGGCATGATGGTTTTCTACCCTTGGTATTTTGTAGATCTGGTCAAGGGAACTATGATTATGTTCTAAACAAGGGTTAATGGATTGGGGTTTATGTATGCTTTGGCATGTATATATATCTATTGTAACACTAAAAGGAATATAATGAAAAATCAAGCTGGTCGTCCCGATTGGGGATCTAGGGGAAAATCTCTGTGTATATTTGTTTTATGTTTTATGCTTTCACTATTGTTTATTTTCTGTTTTTAAGATTCGTTTGCAGATAATTTCTGTACAGGGTTAAAACTTACACATTTGACCCTATCGCTGGATATCTAGCCTCTTTTTCAGCTTCCATTATTGGTTGGTTCAGAGGGTTTCTGTCATGCGCTAGCCACATTTTGTGCATTCCGGAAACATACTTCAAGTTGGTTGCTTCACTTTGCTTCATTTGATTCCTTCCAAATCTTGGTTTGCGGGTTACACTCGCACTGGACTGATGTGGGATGCCTTATTTCCTTCCTTCCAATAGATATTTTCCCATCTAATCTAACTCATTTCTTTGGGTATAAGGTCTAGAGTCCTTTTGTCAGTACCTTAGGGTTTGCAGTCATTAGTGGCAGAATCATTCACTATCGATAGTGAGAATACATCAATGTGTCCTGATCGATAGATTCTCTCAAGTGTTCGACTTCAAGTCATGTATTTACACTTGTTAGATTGTACTGGGGCACCTTGACACTCATTATCATTATTGGTGGGTTGTCTTGAATTTTTTAATGATATACATCAATGTCCGGTAATCAAACTATTTCTCACATGGTTGACCTCAACTCAATAATTTCCATTGTGTAGAATTGTGCCATGGTGATTGGTTAAGACCTCAGGTTTGCATCAACATTCTTTGAGTTAACTTTGACAACTCCTTCATTTTTATGCTAGTGACACCATACACCCTTATATGTTGCAATTTCAGCACAAAAACATCTTATATATTAGCGCTCGAGTTGCGTGTTGTACCATTTGTTCCACCACTTATGATTTGGTACTTGGAGATTCAATTGTGACCTCAGTGATCAGATATCTATGCAGCATCATTGATCAGTATTTTATATGTGATACTTGGACAAAATTTTGACTTATAATTTCGGGAAGTGATCAAATGATTCACTATGTACTTTACATTTCAGTTACACTTCTATAAATATTGGATCTGCTCCATACTTGATATGCAAACATGCTTTTATTTCACTTAGCATGGGTATGCCCACCTTATACATGAGCTATCTTTCTAATTTAAACTATCACTGGTTGTTGGCAGGCTGAAATCTGGTGAATTCTTCTTGAGTTATCGCAGGGTTCTTTCTATGCACATAATAGATTTCGACCATCATGTACCCCTTATAACCTCATACATTAGGGGAAATTTGTTATAGCATCATTTATCAACTCTATATACTTGATGAATTATGCATTGGCCTTGGGCATCCCTTCCATTCAGACTTGGTCACATTTATCAAAAAACAATATTTTAAAATCCATACACGACTCTACCCAGTTTTTTCTGCATGCACACGCAGGTCCATCCATAGATTACCCATGTATGATATTTAAAATATTAAAAAATTAAAAAATTCCCTATTATTGATGCGGGTTTTATGGTTTTTCCTGTAACTTAACTACCCCATCCCATGGCCTAACTATTCCCCAACAGAAAAAAACTAATTTGAGGAAGTATAAATACCCCTCAAGGGTATGACCTAAGGGAGGAGAGAAAGAATATTATTGATATTATAGCCTATTATAGCCCTGATCAAGTCTAATATTTCACTTGTGCCTCCTACACTTCCTAGGTTTCAGGAAACCCTTCCTTGTGATGATCACCGTCATTCTATGTGACATCCGTTGTGCACCATTTAAGGAAGAAGCTTTGTAAGGCTAGGGATGGACGAATCCGGAGGACAATTTTGCTCAAGGTCATGGAAGATCTCAGGTGATTTAGCCACTATTATTTTCTGTACATGTTATCAATAACAAAAGTACTGTTCTGTTCCTGATGTTCATGTGTTATGTGTCTCCTATACATGCTTAATAATCTTGAATAGTTTATTTCATGTTATTTTTATGAGATCATGTATGCTAATTTGCTAACATCTAGGACATATATGCTATACAACTAGTTTTTGTGCTTGCTCTTGAGTGATTTACAGGTTCTGGAGCACGAGGAGTTGTAGGGGGTTTGAACCCCACGAGAACTACTACAAACAAAGGATAAACAAGTAACGTCCATAATCCTCACTTTTTATTTTAAAGCATAAAAATTGGTAATTAGAGTCCTTAATGTGATGACATGGCATCTGCTCTGTTAGGTCTTTTAACCTTGGGATTTACGGTAAATTTTCCTGTAGCAAAGCAGTGCATCAAAAAACTTGGGTTGATGCAATGGTGGAGGAGTATGACTCCATTGTCAAGAATGGTGCATGGGAGATAGTCCCAAGGCCGGTCGAAAAATAAATGGTTGGATCGAGATGGATCTATAAGGATAAGCAAGTTGCTAATGGGAGTGTGGAGAAATACAAAGCCAGATTTGTGGCCCGGGGATTCTTATAGATCAAGGGGATAGATTATGATGAGACTTTTGCACCTGTTGTAAGGTAATGTTCCATAAGATCCATCCTTGCACTCTCAGCAGAGATGGCCTGACACATTCATCAGATGGATGTGAAAATTATGTTTCTTAATGGGATCATTGAGGAAGAGGTGTACATAGAGAAACCTGAAGGTTTCAAAATATTCAATAGTGAGTCACATGTGTGTCGACTCAAAAGAGCATTGTATGGGCTGAAGCAAGCACCTTGTGCTTGGTACACTCATATAGACAGCTATTTCACAGGACTGGGCTTCACCAAAAGTGAAGCAGATGCAAACCTATACCAGATTGTGGTTGAGGGTAAGCTATTGATTATTGTTCTTTATGTTGATACCCTCATGCAAGGAGGATCTTGCAAGGGATTTTGAAATGAAGGACATGGGAATCCTTCATTATTTTCTTCGATTGGAAATATGTCAGCAGGATGGTGAAATTTTTGTGTCTTAAGGAAGGTATGCAAAGGAGATATTGGGTAAGTTTCACATGGAGAGCTGAAAACCCATGGATACTCCTCTTCCAGTAAATTGGAGGAAAGACGATGCTACTTTTGGAGAGGTAGTGGATGCTACTGTCTACAGGAAATTAGTTGGTTTGCTGATGTATCTAGTGAACACCAGACCATACATTTGATACGAAGTTAAATAACTGAGTCAAGGTATGGTTAAGCATACCAAGCTCTTTTGAAAGGAAGGGAAGCATGTATTGAGATACCTGAGGGGCGCATCAGAGTATGGTCTATGGTACAGATGGAAAAATGGAATGAAGCTTCAAGGCTTCACGGTTGTTGATTGGGTGGGCAGTCAATCAGACAGAAAGGGAACATTAGGAGGGATCTTTATCATTAGATCGAAAACAATTTCTTGGTACAACGGGAAGAAAGGATCCGTGGCACTCAGTTCAACGGAAGAGGAATACATGGAAACAAGTCAAGTTTCATGTGAGGCTCTCTGGATGAGAAAGATCTTGGTTGGTTTGTTTGGTTCTCAAATGGATCTGAGAGTGATTCATTTCGATAATTAGAGCTGCATTAAACTCTTGATTAATCTCGTTTTTGATGATAGGTCCAAGCATATAGATATCTGGTACCATCATCTCAGAGAATGTGTGGAGAGAAGAATAATGTTGCTTCAGTACATGCCCATGGAAGATTAGGATGCAGATATTCTGACGAAGGCACTCACCAGGAGAAAATTCGAATACCATAGAGACAGGATTGGGGTGAAGGATAATCTCTTTCTTGTTGAGAGTGATTTTTGAGATTAAACAAGAAAATTTCAACACCCAAACCTAGTGCATTAAGCAACTATACTAGGGTGGGGCCCATAGTGCTAATTTTGGTGCATGTCTATTTTAGTTATCCCTTAATTAAGATGAAATATAAACTGTAATCTATTCTCAATGATAACTTGTAATAGTTAATTGATAGTGATAAACACATTTATCTAGTGGATTTCGAGTTAGAGGTAGTTGGTGAGGCATGCAGAGTAATTCTAGTTGTAACGTAGTTCAAAGTGCAGTGGTGCATTAGTTAATGCAGGTTGTAATCAGTTCAACTCAGTTAAGTGACTTAAAATCGATTGTGCTAGTTGTAACTGAAGATACGCTAGTGAAAGATGAAGCAAATTAAATATTAATTAATTCACAATCATTGGTCTCACATGCAACTGAGGATTTACTATTATTAGTTGCATGCATGTCAGATCCAGTGGAGACCCAGTTGAGATCTAGGTGAAAGCTGGGAAGTTTATTATCAATTGTAGGAATATTGGGTTGCACACATGCAACCAAACACCCATTGGAGTGCTCATGATACTTGCACAGTGAAGGAAGGCCATAATTCCTATCTTTTAGGGATTTCATTCATCAGGGATTATGCAAGCAAGGTAGGTTGTCTCGAGGCAGTAAATTGGCTAAGTATTGGTAAGCTTTTTTATGACAATGTGAGACAATTGGCTGAGTACTGGAGGGATCTTGTGAGAAGAGTTTTGTATAAAATTGTTTCATGATCCATGCTGAATATACAATAGAATGTAGAGGGGTTTTGAGAAGTAAGCTTTCCGCCCGAAATTATCTGCGTTATGTGTGATTTGATTCTTCTTTACTTCATGTGATTGGAAATTTTGTTTTTAACTCCGCAGAATATTTGTAGAAGTTATTCAGTATTTAACTTTAGTACATTGTTAGATCGGGTGAATCTAATATATACATGCATGTTGTATAATTTCTACACTAAAGTCAATACAAATTCTAATCTCACCACTCTTCTTTCTGACAGGTAGTAGATTAGCAAGCCATTTTGAAAACTTTATAGGGATAATGATCTTTGCATCAAAAATTTTCTTAATCTCTTTCTCAATCAAAGGCATGAGCAAAGGATTAATTTTTCTCAAATTCTGCTTGAAAGTTTTTTCAATCTTTTTTATGGGGATAGTATGTTGGATAATGCTAGGATCATACCTTTCAGATCAACATAGCTCCATGCAAAAAAATAAATATATTTCTTCATCATATCCACATACTTCTGTCTCATCTCCATAAAAAGAAACTTAGATAGTTTGAAAAATTTAGGCACTTCTGCTATACCAAGATTGCAACTCTCCACCTCCTCATCATCATCTTACATTCTAGGAAATTTGAAAACATCATTTTGATAAAATATTTTCTTAGGGGGAATAAGGCCTTTCGGATTACAATTTTTTTTTAGCTGCAAGACATTAGGATTGGCCTTAGTTTTAGAAAACATAGTTTGTTTGTCTACTTGGATATTCTTAAACTCCTCCTTTAATTCAAGGAAATGTCAGACTTGTTGGTCATTATCAAACACTTTCCAATGAATGATTTTATCAGGGATTGCTGGCATATGTCTAACCTCAACCTCATATTTTTCACTAGAATGAGTAGGGATGACAAATAAACTTGTAGAGACAGCTATAGAATCAAATATTGAATTTTAGTCTCTAGTTTTGACAATGAAAACATATTCCTGAAAATTCTCAAGAATTTCAATGATTGAGTTTCTATATGCCCTCATCCTTACATCCTTGGTTTGGTAAGACCCTTCAACTTGCTTAATCACCAACTCTAAATCACCACACACTGATATTTTTTTGGTACATAATTTTTAAAAAGTATCTAGACCCAAAAACAGTGAATCATACTCTGCCATATTGTTTATGCAATCAAAATTAACTTTGAAAGAAAAAAATTGCTTTTAGCATTAGGAGAAGTGATCCATATCCCTTCGCCAGCCCCCTCTCTTCCAAGCAGAGCCATAAAAGTGTAAAAGCCACCAACCTTCTCCATTTTCTTCAACACATCCATGATTTTATCCTTACTCGTTTTCTATCTTTTCTTCAATTTCTGCCTCATCGGTAATTTCATTAAATAGAATTGAGGACCCCAATTCAGTTTCAATTGCATAAATAGGAAACTTTTGAGGCTTATCCTTACTACTCACCATTTAGGCCATCCTAATTTCCCTATATATCCTCCTTTTCTCACCAAAAACTAGAATGGTAGCATATGTCATATCCATCTGCATAGTCCCTTTGATTTTGGCTACCCAAGATCTGGATAAAAGCATACCAAACTTCAGAGGAATGTTAGCTACCACTATGTCCATCACCACTATTTTAGAATGTACTTGTGTTAGGCCAACAACAACATATTTAATGAGACCTATGCATTGGACTCTCTCGGATTCAAAAGAATATAGATCTTTGTAAGTTCTAGTGATCTCTAAACCCATCCTTTTCATATTCACCTTAGGCATAAGGTTGTGAGAAGCTCCTGAGTCTAACATGGCATTGTGAAAATCCATATGATCATGAATATTTAGACTTACAAAAAAAGGAGGAACTTATTCATTTTGTTCATCTTTTACCCTTGGTCCAAGGAAAATGGTAGGATGATATTCTTGTAGATTGAGGATGTCTGAAGGTCCATGCTGAGAGTTTAACATCTTGACAATTTTTCTTCTATATTGAGTGACCTTGATAATTTCTCCAAAGTGAACTGGAATTTTTATTTTGGAGATCTCATTTTTTAAACTAAAAGTAGATGAGGATTTTTCAACTTCTTTAACATGAGTTGGTGGTGGTGTATCCTTCTTTACCTAAAATAGTTTAGGAACATCTTTCTTTGGCTCAGGTTTGTTTGCTTTAATGGAGACATTCATAATTCTCAGATTGTATTATTTTTGCATTTCAAAGATGGAATGATGATAGACCTTTAAGTAATCAGATTGTCCCTCATTATTCTCCAAATCATGACTAGAATCATCATGTTCCTCTTTAGTTAGAAACATCCCAGACATGTCTTCATATAAGAAATGAATAATATCCTCTTGGAACTTAGGTTGTGCTTCCTCTTGAAGAAGTAAATTATATTGAAATGCAAGCCTCACTCGTGTGCCAGGCTGATTTCTATTTTCTCTTTGTCTTTTCTGAATTTGAGGTCAACTAAATTGGGGATTTATGATATGTGTATCTTGTTGTGCAAGAGGTAAAGGAGTGGCTCCATGAAAAATTCTGTCCATAAGTTTCTCCATGGTCTTCATCATGGAGTCAAACTTAGCATATGAGGATTAAGAACACTTCTCCTCTTCTTTCAATTTTGTTTTAACCATCCTAGACCTCTTGGCAGCTGCCATGTTCACCTCTAATTTTACTGCATCATTCTACATTTCTGCTAAAGAAGCAGACTATTTTTCCATTAACAAGATGAAGAACTCATAATCAAAGTCCTTTGCATAGTGTAATTGGGAACTCATGGAAGAGGTTTAGTATGAGCAGGTATGGAGCTATAGACCTTGTTGAATCTCTTATAAAAGACTTGGATAGATTCATCCAAGGCTCTTTTCAAATTGTCATACTCAGTCAGAGCTTGTACTGGATTTACCTTACTTCCCCACTCAGTCAAAAAAATATCTTCTACCTGGTCCCATTTCTGCAAACTAGTTAGAGCTAATGCCTTAAACCATTTTCTTACTTCACTAGTGAAACTCTGAGCAAATAATCTCAATTTTACATCCTCATGGTGTACCTCATCTCTATCAATGAAATCATTAAATTGGTCTACATTTTCTTCAATTGATATGTCTTCTTCACTCCCAAAGTTTTTAATTTTAGTTTATTATCCATATGGGAGGTGATGAAGGACAACAGGAAGTACACATGGAGCATATCTTGCAGGTCCAACATGAGGAGGAACAATTCCAGCCATGATGATATGAACTGTGGTATGTGGAAGAATAGTAGATGAGCTTAAATTCTAATTTCTAGAAAAAAAAGTAGGTGAGGCTGAAGTCTTAGGAGGTGGTGTAGATGGCATTTGAATTCTAGATACAAATGAACTCCATTTAGGCAAAGGTATATCGGATTTTCTCTTCAACAAAAATTAAAAAGGATCCAACTCTTTTAACATTTCAAATGACTCTCTCTCTAACAACAGCTCTGATGTGAGAGTCTTCCAAAATTCTTCTTTCTCTTATTTTGATACTAGGGAGGATGTGTCAATACCTATTCTTTGTAGGTCTAGTATTATGTCGGTCACTTCATTTTCAATCTTAGAATTTAAAAATACTTCTTCAATTTTATCATCAAATTGCTTACCTTCAGGACTTTGAATAATTTAAGAGGACAAAGCTGTTGAATGTGATGGAATACCTAATTTTGAAGATCTGCTTCCAATGCCACTGAGAATCCTTTCTAGATTATCCACAATTTTAGGTGGGTTAGGATCTGGATTTATTCTTCTGTATATCTTTCTGAAAGCCGCCTTTAAACAAGAATATATTTAGTGGAGTCACCAAGGTAGTTTCTGCGAACTTGAAATGTTCTGAGCTCCTGATACCTCCAAGAGTTCAACATCACTATTTGAGAAATTTTTTTGGGAAATATGTCTTCAAACTCCCGGAAGACGCACAAAAATGTTATCACTAAGTTGGTAAATATGGTTTGCTCCACCAAACAACCTAGAGTAACTCATTCAAACCAACTTCTAAATGAAAATTAGCCTTTTCAGACTAAGAGGGCTCTCTCAAAAGTAACTATTATTTGTTCAAATATGACCGAATCAGATGGCTAACTCTGTAATAGTGTCTTGAATTTTTTTTTTCAGGTGAAAAATGTATATGGTTTAATACCATTGGGCTTATGGAATCAGTGTTAGGTGTTAGTGTCCCATGATTTAGCAGATTGGTAGACCAAATGCAAAGGGTAACATCAGACTAGTCTTTTGATTCCTATGACCTAGCCTTCCTGGACTCAGAGAGGGCTCTCTCTATTACGTGTGAAGGATGTGAACTTGTTCGCTTTAGATGGTTGATTTTAGGCTAGTTGTTAAGTGTAGGGTTTGTTTGTTTGTTTGGTTGGGTAAGATGATCAAGTAGGATAGATGGAATGAGAGGTTATCAAACATTGGGCTATGGAGTCTTTCAAGTCATTGAGATAAGTGAATCGGGGTACATCATAGGGAAAATCTAGTGTAGTCAATGGATCTTTAAAGTTTATTTGTGAGGTGAGATGGACATTAAGTTTTGGGAAACAAGGTAGGGAAAAGGGTAGTTAAGAATCCTTTGTCAAATACCTTTGAACAAGAAGATCTTAAGTAATGATAAGAAAAAGATACTAATCATGAGATAGGGAGGACCATTTTACTCAGTGATAATACTTTAAGAAAATAAACATTCAAGATAAACAATCCAGTGGAAGAAAGGAAGCAAGAAAACTTATCTAACTCGAATGATCCTACTTTCAAGATTTGAAAAAATATAAGAGAAAAATAACATATATAAATGAAGAGGGAACTCCTAAACTTCATTTGTTAAACTATATATAACTTTGAGGCAAATTGATAAGCATATACAAAGGGCAAGATCGAAATAATACCTCTTTGGCTTAACCTAACAATCAATACATCAAAGAGAGATTTCAAGACAGAGTTTAGATAGCATCAAACAAGAAGGGCTTACCATGAATCATATTTGTAAACTAGCATAAAAATCCAATGATGAAATAAACAAGATTAGGTGGGCCTAAGGAGCAACTAATAATTCCTTAAACTAACGAATCAGAGGAAAACATAAAGACAATAGAAAACAGGAGGACTGAGGTGCCTCAAACAACATTTCTCATCATCTTCTCTTCCGAGCTATTGCAATATAGAAATATGGACATATGATCAACAAGAAAACATGAAAAAATAATAGATATATCACCATTAACTAAACACAGGGATCCTGCAAGAAAGCCTTCATCATCATCAATCAAGGCAAATCATCCAGAAGCTCCACAACACCAAATTGCTCTTCAACCTCCAAAAACCATGTATTGCTCTCAAACTCATCAAAGGCCCACACTTACAATGAATCCTCATGCTCTATATAACAAGAAAGGAGGAGAAAAACCTAATAGAGTATCTATAAGTCTATTGGCTAATCAGAAGTATCTCTATTGCCCTTGAGGTCTTGTAAGGCCCAAGGCACAAAATATCTAAAATAAATATCTTTTTGGCCATTTGTAGCAAAGAACTTGACCTTTAGGCTCTAACAAGCCTCCATAAACTTTCCAAACACAAATTTTGACTTTTCAACCATAAGAGCATAGCACTGTGTTTTGAAATGAAATTTTATGGAAAGAGTGTAGCAGAGGAATGGGAAAAATGGGTCTTCTTACAACAGTGTTTTGAAGGCCTTCCCGATGTCGAAAAAGGATCCGTGATGGCTTGTTGGAAATAAATTGAACTCTAATTTCCAGATCTACCCTTTTCTCTCCAATCTAACCTATGAAACTTGTCCAAAAAGTTAAAATGCCAAAACTGGTAGGAGTGCAACACATGTCCTGAAAAACAGGCAGAATGATGAAAAATTGGATGGTTTTGACCCTTTTGGAGGAACAAAACAACTCCAATTGATCTGAAACTTTGTGATCAGGCTGTATGAATGATGAGGAACCCAAAAATGCAAGCCTTTCCTCTTGAAGATGCTTTGAAAAAGAGCGTAGCACCAGGTGTGCTGCCCTCCTAGCCTCAAAATTTTGCAAAAAAAAAAGGACTTGTCAAAATTCTCCCAAATTTGGTGGAAGTATGCCTCATGGGTCTTGGGAGATGTGTAGAGAAGCTTGAGCCAAAAAAATAAGGTTATCTTGGATGTTTTCCTTTCTTAGTGCTTGGATCTCAATTTGGGCATTTTTGAGTTTTTCCCTTGAAAATGGGTTTCTTTGAGCATAATGCTTGGTCATTCTTCTTTGGAATTCCAAGTCTTTGTTTGCATTCTCCAACTTGGCCTCAAGGTGTATGTTGGCCCTCTTAAGCCATGATTCCCTATCATGTTCAATTTCTATTGCAAGGAATTCGTGGAGAGAAATTTGTTCTGCTTGGGCTGATTCTTCTTCCCTTTGCTTTGCCAATGCTTTCCTTAGACCCATAGTTCTAGGTCCCCTTATAGTTTTACCATCTTCATCCTCACTATCTATGTGAATAAGTTCAAACTCTCTTTATTATTCATCATATTCCTCTTCTTCTTCCACTTTTTGCTTACCTTTGTCAATCTTTTGATTTGAGGAGGATGGCATGGCCCCTTTCCCTTTGGAGGCAGCAAACACAATCCTCTCTCCTCTTTGATAGGTAAGAGGGAAGGGTGTAATAATTTTCATCTGGATATCTCCATTATAGGTGACATTAAGAGTGCTATTATTCTTAGTAATGACCCCTGCATGTGTGTTTTCTTCATTTTGTTCTTGACTTCCTTCTTGAGAGGCACTTTCATTTTCTCCCATGCTAGTATCACTACCTTGATCTTCATCATTGTCATCTTCCTCCATGTCCTCTACATTGTCATTCTCCATGTTTGCAACATTGTCATTTTTTTTTTGTCATGGTTAGAGGTGTACTCATCACTACTTGGCGCACTTTCATCCTCTTGGATTCCCTTTGAGTTCATGTGATCACTGTTGTCACTTTTGTTAGGGCTATTTATTAGGTTTTCTTCATTGTGACTATCATTAGCCCCTTCACTGTTTGGCCCAGTGTCTTCATTATTTGGCCCACTGTCTTCACTTTCAAACTTTTCCCCTGTCTCTACATCTTCATTTTTTTCATAATTTGACTCCTCATTGTCATTGCTTTCATCTGCCTTTTCTTCACTACTATATTTTTCTTCATAATATCCCTTTATTTTTCCATCATCTTCAATCTCTGTATCATTTCTTGCATTTTCTGTGGGGTCACTGTCAGAGGCATCTTCACTATTTTCTCCTTCATTTTGACTGTCATTTTCTGCTTCATGACTGTCACTTGTCTTGGTTTGTTCTTCATCTATTCCTCCCTCAATATTTGGCTCACTACATTTACTGTTTTTCCCACTGCAATTTCCTTCAAACTCTGTCTCTTCTTGATTGATATTTTCATCTTTGTCACTGCTTTCTTCCTCCTCAACACTTTCTTCTTTTTCTTCTTCCTCATCATAATCATTTTCTTCACTTTCATTTTCTCTTCCTCATTACTTGTTTCTTCCTCTTGACTTTCATTTTCTTCTTGACTGCCATGTTCCTCTTTGCCACTAGTTTTTTTCCTCTTTGTCACTGCTTTCTTCATGTTTTTAACCACTTTCTTCCTGTTCTGATGCTTTAGGAGAAGGTGAAAGAGGGAGGCTTGTTTGGGGAGAGGATTCATGTGAAGAGGATGAATCATGGTCAGTGGGGGCTGATGGAGGAGTGGAGGAAGGTGGATGAGATGATGATGGCAAAATTTGCAGAGGAAAAGGCTATGGATTTGTGAAAACATCATGGGCGATGAAAAATTCCCATGGGGTGCCTTCTTGCTCTAATTGGTGTAAGAAAATCATTTTGATGAGGGAATGGTGGAAAAGACTTTGCATTTGTTGTGAGGGATGTATCCTTTGCATAATGGATGACATTTTATCAATAATTTTATAAAGGTAGTAGGGAAAATGTAGCATCTTGGCCCTAGTGAAATCCATGAGTAGTCTTAGGTCGTAAGAGTACAATCTAGAAAATATACCCTCATAGGTGAAGTATTTCATAATGATTTTCATTAAAGGAGCATATCTGCCCAACCAATGAGAAAAGGGGAAAAGAGTTTTGCAATCAACTTGGAAACTTGGTTTTAAGAAGGGCTGATAAGGCTTAGGTCTAGATACACCTGTTTGAACCATTTTTCTCCCATGCAAGGTATTCCAGTGGCCATATAGATTGAATTGGTGGTCAGCTCAAAATTCACTCCATCTAGATGTACTTGGTGGTCATGGAGGTTAAGGACAAAAATTTTGGTCAACTGAGGGTGACTTTGGACTCTCTGTACTTTCTTATAGAAATCAAGACAACCTCCCTCTCTGAAATATGCAACTGTAGAAGGAGAGGTTGTTAATTCTTTAGTGTTTACAGGATCAAAACTATTTGCTTTCCCACCCTTCCTCTGATGTTCTCTAGGCCTTTGGCCTCTCTCACCACTATCAACATTGCCTTCTATAGGCATTTTGTCCTTTTCTCTTGCCTTTAAAAACAAAACCCCGATCTGCTTGGGAGATGATATGGAGAGGGAAAATGAGATGTTAATGAGGAAGGCAATGATCTGAAAATTTGGAGGGGAAAAGAGGATTGAAGAAGGAGACTTTTGGCCTCAATGTGTTCTCAGTGTGTAGATGGATGGGTGCTTTTCAATCAGCAATGCTTGCAAACATGGGGACCTAACCTTTCTTCATTTAGGGTTTTTTCCTCTTTCCTTAAGTTTACCCTTCACATTTATTTATAATTCTATCTTTAGACAATAGGAAAAGGTGGAAAATGTCTAAATACCTCTCAAAAACCTCAGAGATGAAGCAAAGAGATACAGGATCATAGCATGGGCCAGTCAGGTGGCTTCTACACGTCCTGTCGGGTTTACCTAAAACATAATGTAGGAGCATAGGATGGGTAAGGCTTGAATGGGTAGTCGGGTCCTCTAGGAAGCCCTGAACGGATAGGAGTGCAGTGCAGGCTGTCGGGTTGGGCGAATGGAATGTCAGGCAGTCTCTGCACATTGCATGCCCAGTAACATAGCATGGACAGTCTTTCATGTTGCATGCCTAGGAGCGTGGCGTGGGCGATCTCTACACGCTGTCAGGTGAGGCCTGAACGATGGAAGGGTATCGGGCTTCTGCTACACGCAGTGCTGTTACACAGGCACGCAGCACTGTTACACAGGTGCACAATGCTCCTTTTAAAAGAAACACTGGCAACATGTACAAGTGCGCAATGCAGTGTCTTCTGCCCGAAAATTCTACCAGAAACCTTGAATTCTTTCTTACATCTTTTGCAAACGACAAAATGGTGTTTAAATGATAGGCCTAGGCTTTTTATACCTTTGGGAGAAATAATTAGGACAAAAACTCACTTTTATAATGTTAGTCTTTGGTCCTTTTATCCTTTTACTGACATTTCCTTTATTTTGTGTAGCGGGTGTTTTTAATTATGAAAGATGATTCCTTGGTGGGTGATCTTGAAAATTAATTTTATTCTCCTCTTACTGACTTTCCAAAGGCATGATGAATCTGTCCTGCATAGTAAACTTAGTCTTTTGATCTAGGTTATCATTACCTCCCTTTGGCCACTTCAGCTTGCTGGGGGAGCCATAAAATAGTGTTTTTGACCTTCTTATACTTCCTTTGGAGTTTGGCACCTTAAATGATTCAACAGTGGAACTTATGCTCCATTTGATTTCTTATTTGAACTTTAACATTAGGCTCCCTAATTTCCTTTTTATGATCATTTTGTAGACCTGTGACTGTGCTTGAGGAGTTTAAGTAGCCTTCACACTGATACTCTCTACATTTTTTCCTTTGCTGTAGTGAAAACTGTTGTCTTGACAAGCCATAGAGGTAACCATCTAACATCATCCTTGAAACCTGTGTTTTCCATCATTAAGGAGGTCTCTCAAAATAAATCTTCAATTTATGTTATGTGATGTTGTTGCATCTTTGTCTTTGTGTTCTCTTGCATGGATCCCTTACTGGGCAACACCTATTGTGCCAATTAGTTACAAAACCACTGATACTCTTGGTTTACTTGGGCATGTTGTTTCTCTTATGCTGTGACTGTCCTTGAGGATTTTTAGCTTCTTACCTACCTTTCTTCTGCTGATAACCATCATAAACCATTCCCGCATAAATGCTTCAAGATAGGAAACTATATTTTTGTAGAATTGATGCTATGATCTAGGAGGTCATTCCTTGAAGGCCTTTTGATACCCTTTGGACAATCATGAGCTCACCTTATTTTTCATTTGATTTCACCTTTGGGCACATGTAAAATAGTGAGTTTTTAGAAATCCATAGCAGTGCATAACCTAGGAGACCCTACATGACCTATTGGGTTGTCTTTTGGAATAGGTCTTTGACTGAAAAAATTTGAATCTGGGTTTGGAGGTGAAAACAGGGTTTTGAAAAACCTTTATGCATTGCTATCCTAGAAACTGCAATCTTTGATTCATTTATCTAAAGAGCCTAGAAAGGGAGTTTAAAATCACCACTGCTTGAGGCACTTGGTGAATAGGGGAAAAGGTTTAGGCTACTTCGCAAACCAAGGTGTAAAAGTAGAAGGCTTAGGAAATTAGAAACAAAGTGGTAAAGTTAGAGGTGGCAAACATAGTGAGAATGAGGGACATAATTCCATGATTTGGTCTTCTAGGAGTGAGAGATTGGCCATGCCTTCATTGCGTATTAGAACAGTGAAAAAATTATCCTAAGGGAAATGAAGGCAGTTGATATTTCTTGGAACTCATAAGATTCATGAATTTTGTTTCTAGAAATCTAGGATAAGAATTTAGTCATCTAAACAGGTAAAAATTATTGATGACTAACAGTGGCTCCACTTGGGGAGGGCAACTCCTTTTCAGGAGGTGTCCAAAACTTTAGTTTTCTTGGTTTATGAAGATGAGTGCCTCATCCATTGGGTAGATTTTTCTTCTTTTCTTTTGTTGTTGCTTCCCTGAAGTAGTGATTTTGATAATATGAAAGCATGATTAGCTCAACTTCATCTTTACCTACCCAACCTACTTTCCTAACATTTTCTCTTCCTTGGCTGCACTTGAACTGGAAAACCCATTGACATCTTTCTTTTGAAATTAAAAACAAACTATCTACTTCTACACTTATTTCTTCGAAGAGTTCAGATTATGCTAGTGAACTCTCCTTATTCTCTACCTAGACTATTTGAATGTCAAGATTAAGTAGTAGGATAGACTTCATTCTCTAAGCTACTGACAAGAAATTTAAAACATGATTTGAACCAGGATTAGACAATCTGATTCATCACAAGTTGTGGCATTGAGACAAGCTTCACACAAACATTGTTTCATAAAAAACAAAATTAGAAGGCATTATGGGCTGGGTTTCATCATTAGTTAATCATCCCTATCCTTCTCCTTGGTTTAGATTTAAGCATGTGGAACCAGTGTCTTTCATTCCTAATCTATTTTCTTTCGAAAAGTCAAGCTTAAATTATTTGACTAGCATTCTTTCACTAACTTATCAACAATAAATTTAAAACATGTTCTGTCATGATTAGGCTAGATGACTAAAAAATACATTTTTTTTGCACCAGTAGTGGCATTTAAGCTTGCACACTTTCAGTACTACTATTTTTTGGGTCTGGGGCTGTACCTTCTCCTTAAATCTACCCTATTTTTCTCTCTTTCTTTTTTTTCTATATTTTTTTGATTTTTCTCATGTAATTTTTATGTACAATCAATGAAAATTTTCAAACTAAGGGTTTTTACAGCAATGGTACTTGAGCATCTTGTCTTCAAAAGGATCTCTTATCATTCTTTGTCCATTCAGCTCTTGAAAACATAAATCATAGTTATCTCCAGTTTAAAGCATGGTATAAGAAATTTTCCAAAGTATTTCAAACAAGCCATGCTCTCCTTGGCATTTCCTCTTTAATTCTTGCTTCCAAAAATTATGTCTGTCAAAGATCCTCCTTAGGTAAAAAAGGTACTCTTTATTGGATTTACAACAGATAATTATGTCATCTATGTATATCATAGTGAAGAAGCTGGAAATAGGGGCCATAGCTCTTTGAAAGGTGTCTTCAGCACTCCTTAATCTAGGAAGCATTTGGCCAAACATGTAGTTGCTCCAAGGAACTTTGAAAATGAATTTATGTTGATTGATCAGAAGAGGTATAATCTGATGATAACCTAAAACACTATCATGTAAAGACATTTTGTTAGAAATTCCTACCCCTTGTATAGGATGACTTACATGGGAAAAGGGTATTTGTAATTTATGGAGGTTTTATCTGGGTACCTAAAGTCTATACATAGTCTGAATCCTATGGATTTCTTTGTTAGTGACACAATTTGTCCAAGGATTTCATTGTTTCTTTAGGAAGGAGATCTCCTTTGAATAATGCCCAAGTCACAAAGCTTTAATCTTTCATCACTATATATGCAAGCATCCCTAAACCTCTTGCATAGCCTTATGTATTTCAGTTTTGTGTGTAATGATAGAGCTCTAGATAACTTGATTATTTTGGGTCTTGCTAAACTACTCACATTATAATCTTCTATATTATTTTCAGTATACACTCCTTTAGGATCAATAGCAATATTTGTGAGAGTAAACAGTCTTTCTGAAGGGACAAAACTCTTTGATGCTGAGGTTTCTATCTAACGGAAAAACATAAGACTCTTCGACCTAGATTCCCAAATATTTCTATTATGTGAGGGTATTTCAGTACTTCCGGATTGGCAAAAGGAAAAAAAACTATCTTTGAGGTTTGTCCTTCATTTGAGCAACCTGTTTCAGATTCTAATCTAATTTTTGGTTTTTAAATTTCATTTTCAATTTGCAGAAAGTCAAGTTTAGTTTTATCATCATGTGGTTTTTTAGGCTCATGATATTTCTGACTGTCGAACTCATCATAGAGGGACTGATTTGACTGTTATAGTGTGCCTAGATCTATCTCAACTTCACTTACCTTCTCATAAATTTCTTCTTCATTATATAAGATGAAAGAATCAATATCTGTGTGAATGGAGTACATAGGTGTGTTTTTTGGCCTACCTAGGCTACTTACCATATAATTCATGTGGGACTCCCGGTATAACCTTCTGGTTTGGATGAAAACAGGGATAGTGGGATATGACATGTCAAGTTGGGGGTTGCCTTGAAGTTTGGCTCCCCAAGATCTGGAAAAAAGCATGCCATACTTTGGGGGGATGTTAGCAACAACTGTGTCCATAACTAGACTCTTAGCAGGTATTTGTGCCAGATTGACACAAAGATCCTTGATTAGGCCCAAACAGTTGGCTATGCTCGAATCGAATGAGTAAAAGTCCTTGTAAGGCTTATTTATTTCCAGGCCTAATCTATCCATCACAACTTTAGGCATGAGGTTGTGTGAGGCACCAGAATCTAGCATAGAATTGTGTAATATTTTGTCATGTATGTTTATGCTAACATAGAAAGGAGAGACAACACCTTATTTATTTTTTCTCTCAACTTCGGGACCAAACAACAGTTCTGGTTTGTCATATTTCAAGTTTGAAGTATCAGTATCATTGCCTATGTTTATAACTTTCAGAACTTGAGATTTGTACGTGCCTTGGGTAATCAGTTTAGTGAGAGGCATGGTTATCTTAATTTTAGCAATCTCTCCTTCAAAGCTAAAAGGAATTTGTATTTTAGACATATTTACATCAGTTTTATCAAGACAATTTTTTCTAAATTTTTAATTTTCCGATTTTGATTTGGAGTTTTAGACAATAAAATTTTTTCAGGGCCACTAGTAGAGGTACTAGGGCAGCTTGTGTCACCACTTGGTTGGCTAGTTTTTTCTTTGTTAGGATCAACTTTCTTAGCCATGGTGTTCGTATTATCTGCTGTTATTTTAAGAATGTTTTTAGGGATTTTCCTAACAGCAGTGTCTAAATTATTTTTCTTGGAGTTGTCTTGGTTTTTCTTACTTCTAAGATCATATTGCCTATGTACTTCCGTTATGGAATTTTCCAATCCCAACTCACAATATTCAGAGTCTTCGTAGCTTGTTTCATTTATATCTGAAGAGAAGAAACCTTTTTCTTCTTCTATGAGAAAAACATCACCCTCGTTATCAAAGCCTATTAAGTTTAGGTGATTTTCATCCAGTTGTTCAATATCTCTTTCCCTTTCATCTACATATTTATCTTGGAAGGGTGGCCTAATTTGTTGATAATTTTCCCTTTGTCTGATTTGGGGTGGGCCTCGTCTAAAGTTCTGATTCCAGTTTCTGGTGTGGGAATTTGGTTCGTTCTCCCTAGGAGGTGCTCTTTCATTTATGTTTATTCTTTCCATAATTCTCTCCATGGTTCTAAGTAGGTTGTCAATTTTGGAATCAGATGAGGAGGTTTATGGCATGGTTTCATGTTTGTAGGTTACCCTCTTTTCTGATATCAACCTAGCTCTCTTTTCATTTAAGTCGACCTCTACACCTATAGCTCCCTTTTGCATGTCTTCAAGAGTTAGGGGCTCTATTTCACTTCAATGATAGACCATGTCTGGGTCAAAACCTTCTAGAAATTTAGCTAAGGCCAGGTCTAGTGGGGGTTTCATATGAGGTGGGAGGGAATTGTAGACACTGTTAAACATGGTGCAATAATATTGGACACTCTCCCCCGAATTCCTCTTAAGATTTTTATATTCAGAAAGGATTTGGAGGGGGTTTTTATTGATTTCACACTTGTTTATGAAATTTTGGTAAAGGGAAGGGAGATCATGTATATTGTTGGGAATCAAGTTCTTAAACCATTTTTTAGCTTCTCTTCCTAGGCTTTGGGCAGACATCCTCATCTTCATGGTTTCCTCTTATAATTCCATGTAGTCAAAAGCATCATTTATTCTATCTACATGCTGTTGGGTAGTGGTAGATTTAGCCCCAATAAAGTGAGGGATTTTGGACTGGTATTCATTTGGAAAAGGTACCAAAGGTTGTGGTAAAACCAGGGGAGCATACCAAGGTGCCATGATAGGAGCTAATGGTGGATTTACAAGTGGAGGATTTGTGAGGGGAGGTGTAGGATGAAGCAGGGTGGTTTTCACAGCGGTAATATGGATGGGTGTAGTGGAGGTACTTGGACCAGCAGACTAATTCAGAGCGGATTTGGTATGGAAAGAGTTAAAGTGGTGGAGAAGTTGAAAATCAGGTGGGGTGGAAGGAAAGGCTTCTCTACTAGAACTCTGCTGCAAATATATGGGCTCAAGGTCAGTATGGTCAATCCTACTATGTGACTTGGTTCTAAAAAGGTTTCTTGTATGGTGCAAGTCAAACTGGGGATCTTGCAAGGCTATGAGCTATCCAGATACAAAGATTGCTTTTCGAATGGTCCTAATAGTAGTTAAGTTTCCAGTTTCAAAATTTTGCCACAAAATCCTTTCTGGGTCATCAACTATAGTAGGAGGGTTTGGGTCTGGATGAGATCTGATACTAATCCTTCGCAAAGCCAGTTTTCAAACTCAAAATTTAGAGAGGTTGTAAGTTTCTGAACTTTTTCAAAAAGTTTACCTCTTTTTGTGTTTGCTAAACTCACACAATGTATGACTAGATCTTTAAACTTCTCGGGGTTGATTTGACACAATCCTAGGGGAAGTATGATTAAGAACTAGTTAAGTGGTAGGCCTACTGGAGGCTAATGGAGTCGCCAGGTCGATGTTTTTAAATTTTTTTAGGGATGTATGTCTATGTTCCACCATCAATAGTTACTGACAAAAAACCAATCTAGGAATATTTTGGGGTTTTCTGATTTCTCTTAAGTAACTCTAATATTTATATTAGTGTACTATAGCTGGGTCATCATTTTTCTAGGATGGTGAAACAACCAAGTTCTACTCTTGGCTATTAGTTGAGTTCTCTATGATTTGATGAAGGTTTCTGAAGTCCTAAGGGATACTTAGATTGTCACTGATATTATAGGTTGCATCATCATCACCATTGTATTAGTGATAGTGATGAGGTAGCTATAAATCATAGGATACTATTTTGATAAGGGCTTCTGAATTTTCTAAAGATGTATAAGCTTGTGACCTACTCAGAATGTCCCACTGTGATTGCCATTATGCTAGTGTCCCGTGATTTAGCAGATTGGTAGACCAAATGCACAAGGTAACATCAGACCAGTCTTTGGAATCCTAGGACCTAGCCTTCCTGGACTCAGAGAGGGATCTCTCTATTATGTGTGAAGGATGTGAACTTGTTCACTTTAGATGGTTGATTTTAGGCTATTTTTTAAGTATAGGGTTTGTTTGTTTGGTTGGTTGGGTAAGATGATCGAGTAGGATAGATGGAATGAGAGGTTATCAAACATTGGGCTATGGAGTTTATGAATTCATTGATATCTCAATAGTGAATCGGGGTACATCACAGGGAAAATCTAGTGTAGTCAATGGATATTTAAAGTTTATGTGTGAGGTGAGATGGACATTAAGTTTTGGGAAAAAAGGTAGGGCAAAGGGTAGTTAAGAATCCTTTTTCAAATACCTATGAATAAGAAGATCTTAAATAATGATAAGAAAAAGATACTAATCATGAGATAGGGAACACCATTTTACTCAGTGATAATACTTTAAGAAAATAATCATTCAAGATAAACAATCCAGTGGAACAAAGGAAGCAAGAAAACTTATCTAACTCCAATGATCCTACTTTCAAGATTTGAAAAAATATAAGAGAAAAATAGCATAAATAAATGAAGAGGGAACTCCTAAACGTCATTTATTAAACTATATATAACTTTGAGGCAAATTGGTAAGCATATACAAAGGGAAAGACCTCTTTGGCTTAACCTAACAGTCAATACATCAAAGAGAGATTTCAAGACAGAGTTTAGATAGCATCAAACAAGCAGGGATTACCATGAATCATATTTGTAAACTAGTATATAAATCCAATTATGAATTATACAAGCTTAGATGGGCCTAAGGAGCAACTAAAAATTCCTTAAACTAACCCAATAGAGGAAAACATAAAGACAATAGCAAACAAGAGGACTGAGGTGCCTCAAACAACATTTCTCATCCTATACTCTTCTGAGCTATTTCAATATAGAAATATGGACATATGATCAACAAGAAAACATGAAAAAATAAGAGATACATCACCATTAACTAAACTTAGGGATCCTGCAAGAAAGCCTTCATCATCATCAATCAAGGAAAGTCATCCACAAGCTCCACAACACCAAATTTCCCTTCAACCTAGAAGAACCATGTATTGCTCTCAAACTCATCAAAATCCCACACTTACAATGAATCCTCATGCTCTATATAACAAGCAAAGAGGAGAAAAACCTAATAGAGTATCTGGAAGTCTATTGGCTAATCAGAAGTATCTCTATTGTCCTTGAGGCCTTGCAAGGCCGAAGGCACAAAATATCTAAAATAAATATCTTTTCGGCCATTTGTAGCAAAGAAATTGACCTTTAGGCTCTAAGAAGACTCTAGAAACTTTCCAAATGAACATTTTGACTTTTCAACCACATGAGCGTAGCACTATGTTTTGAAATGAAATTTTATGTAGGAGCATAGCAGAGGAACAGGAAAAATGGGTCTTCTTACAACAGTGTTTTGAAGGCCTTCCCAATGTCGAAAAAGGCTCCGTAATGGCTTGTTGCAAAGAACTTGAAGTATAATTTCTAGATCTACCCTTGGATCTCGAATATGACCTTTGTAACCTATCCAAAAAGTGAAAATTAAAAAACTGGTAGGAGCACACCACATGTCCTGAAAAAATAGGCAGAATGATGAAAAATTGGGTGTTTGTGATCCTTTTGGAGGACCAAAACAACTCCAATTGATATGAAACTTTGTGAGCATGCTGTATGAATGATGAGGAACCCAAAAATGCAGAAATATCCTCTCAAAAATTCTCTGAAAAAGAGCGTAGCACCAGCTGTGCTACGCTTCTAACCTCAAAAATTTGTAAAAAACAAAAACTTGTCAAAATTCTCCCAAATTTGGTGGAAGTATGCCTTATGGGTCTTGCGAGACCTATAAAGAAGCTTGAGCCATAAAACTAAGGTTAGCTTGGCTCTTTTCCTTTCTTAGTGCTTGGATCTCAATTTGGGTCTTTTTGAGTTTTGCCCTTGCAAATTGGTTTCTTTGGGCATAATACTTGATCATTCTTATTTGTAACTCCAAGTGTTTGTTAGCCTTCTCCAACTTGGCCTCAAGGTGTATGTTGGCCCTTTCAAGCCATGATTCCCTATCATGTTAAATTTCTATTTCAAGGAGTTCGTGGAGAGAAAGTTGTTCTGGTTGGGCTGATTCTTCTTCCCTTTGCTTTGCCAATGCTCTCCTTAGACCCATATTTCTAGGTCTCCTTCTAGTTTGACCTTCTTCATCCTCATTGTCTATGTGAATAAGTTAAAAATATATTTCTTTTTCATGATATTACCTTTTTCAATCTTATGAGTTGAGGGGATGGCATGGCCCCTTTCCCTTTGGAGAAACACATGTCTGTCTCCTCTTTGATAGGTAAGAGGGAAGGGTGTAATAAGTTTCATCTGGATATCCCCATCATAGGTGACATTAAGAGTGATTTTCTTCTTAGTAATGACCCCTACATGTGTGTTTTCTTCTTTTTGTTCTTGACTGTCTTCTTGAGAGGCGCTTTCATTTTCTCCCATGCTAGTATCACTACCTTTATCTTCATCATTGTCATCTTCCTCCATTTCCTCTGCATTGCCATCTTCCATGTTTGCAACATTATCATTTACATTGTCATTTTTTTGTGGTCATGGTTCGAGGTGTCCTCATCACTGCTTGGTGCATTTTCATCCTCTTCGTTGCCCTTTGAGTTCATGGGTTCACTGTTGTCACTTTTGTTAGGGCTATTTATTAGGCTTTATTCATTATGACTGTCATTAGCCCCTCCACTATTTGGCCCAATGTATTCATTATTTGGCCCACTATCTTCACTTTCAAACTCTTCCTCTGCCTCTGCATCTTCGTTGTTTGCATATTTTGACACCTTAGTATCATTTCTTTCATCTTCCATTTCTTCACTACTATCTTTTTCTTCATAATTTGCCTCTGTTTTCCATCATCTTCAATCTCTATATCATTGCTTACATTTTCTGTGGGGTCACTGTCAGAGGCATCTTCATTAGTTTCTCCTTCATTTTGACTGTCATTTTATTCTTCATGACTGTCACTTGTATTAGCTTTTTCTTCATCTATTTCTCCCTCAATATTTGGCTCATTACATTTACTATTTTTCCCATTACAATTTCCTTCAAACTCTGTCTCTTCTTGATTGCTATTTTCATCTTTGTCATTGTTTTCTTCCTCCTCAACACTTTCTTCTTTGTATTCTTCCTTATCATAATCACTTTCTTCACTTTCATTTTCCTCTTCATCATTACTTGTTTCTTCCTCTTGACTTTCATTTTCTTATTGAATGCCATTTTCCTCTTTGCCACTATTTTGTTCCTCTTTGTCACTGCTTTCTTCATGTTTTCAACACTTTCTTGATGTTCTGAGGCTTTAGAAGAAGGTGAAAGTGGGAGGCTTGTTTGGGGAGAGGATTCATGTGAAGAGGATGAATCAGGTCAGTGGGGGGTGATGGAGGAATGGAGGAAGGTGGATGAGATGATGATTGTAAAATTTGCAGAGGAAGAGGCTGTGGATTTGTGAAAAAATCATGGGCGATGAAAACTTCCCATGGGATGCCTTGTTGCTATAATTGGTGTAAGACAATAATTTTGATGAGGGAATGGTGGAAAAGACTTTGCATTTGTTGTGAGGGATGTCTCCTTTTCACAATGGATGACATTTTATCAATACTTTTATAAAGGTAGTAGGGAAAATATAGCAGCTTGGCCCTAGTGAAAAGCATGAGTAGTCTTATGAGGTAAGAGTAAAATCTAGAAAATCTACCCCAGTAGGTGAAGTATTTCATAATTATTTTCATTAAAGGAGAATATCTATCCAAAAAATGAGAAAAGGGGAAAATAGTTTTGCAATCAACTTGGAAAATTGGTTTTAAGAAGGCTGATAATGGCTTAGGTCCAGATACACCTGTTTGAACCATTTTTTTCCCATGCAAGGTATTCCAGTGGCCATAGAGATTGAATTGGTGGTCAGCTCAAAATTCACTCTAGCTAGATGTACTTGGTGGTCATGGAGGTTAAGGAAAAAAAGTTTGGTCAACTGAGGGTGAATTTGGACTCTCTGTACTTTCTCATAGTAATCAAGATAGCCTACCTCTCTGAAATATGCAACTGTAATAGGAGAGGCTGTCATTTCTTTAGTGTTTACAGGCTTAAACCTATTTTATTTCCCACCCTTCCTCTGATCTTCTCTAGGCATTTTTCCTCTCTCACCACTGTCAACATTGCCTTCTCTAGGAATTTTGTCCTTTTCTCTTGCCTTTAAAAACAAAACCCCGGTCTGCTTGGGAGATGATATGGAGAGGGAAAATGAGAGGTTAATGAGGCAGGCAATGATTTGCAAATTTGGAGGGGAAAAGAGGAGTGAATAAGGACACTTTTGGCCTCAATGTGTTCTTAGTGTGTAGATGGATGGGTGATTTTCAATTAGCAATGCTTGCAAATATGGGGACCTAACCTTTCATCATTTTGGGTTTTTTCCCTCTTTCTTTAAGTTTACCCTTCACATTTTTTTATAATTATACCTTTAGACAATAGGAAAAGGTGGATAATGTCTAAATACCTCTCAAAAACCTCACAGCTGAAGAAAAGAGGTAGAGGAGTGCAACATGGGCCAATTAGGTGGCTTCTGCATGTCCTGTCAAGTTTTCCATAAACATAATGCAGGAGCGTAGCGTGGGCAAGGCCTGAACGGGTAGTCGGGTCCTCCTAGGTAGCCCTCAATGGACAGGAGTAGAGCGCAAGCTATTGGGTCAGGCAGATGGAATTTTGGGCAGTCTCTGCATGTTGACGCCCAGGAGCGTAGCGCGGGCAGTCTCTGCACATTGCACGCTTAGGAGTGTAGCGCGGGCAGTCTCTACACGTTGTCGGGCGAGGCCTGAATGACAGAAAGGTATCTATCTTCTCCTGCATGTAGCGTTGTTACAAAGGCGCACAATGCACCTTTAAAAAAAACACAGGCATCATGTACAGGTGCGTAGCACGGCTCAACAGGAGTGTAGCACAATGTCTTCTGCTCAAAAACTCTACTAGAAACCTTGAATTCCTTCTTACTCCTTTTGCAAATGAAAAAATGGCATTTCAATGATAGCCCTAGGCTTTTTATACCTTTGGGAGAAATAATTAGGACAAAAACAGAATTTTCTAATGTTTTTCTTTGTTCCTTTTATCCTTTTACTGACATTTCCATTCTTTTGTGCAGGAGGTTTTTTTAAGTATGAAAGATGATTCCTTGTTGTGTGATTTTGAAAATTGATTTTATTCTCCTCTTACTGACTTTCTAGAGGCATGATGAATTTGTCCTGCATAGTAAACTTATTATTTTGATCAGGCTTATCATTACCTCCCATTGGCCACTTTAGCTTGTTGGGGGTGCCATAAAACAATGTTTTTGACCTTATTATACTTCCTTTGGAGTTTCACACCTTAAATGATTCAAAAGTAGAACTTATGGTCCATTTGATTTCTTATTTGACCTTTAACATTAGGCTCCCTGATTTCCCTTTTATGATCATTTTGTAGACCTATGACTGTGCTTAAGGAGTTTAAGAAGCCCTCACACTGATACTCTCTACAACTTGTCCTTTGTTGTAGTGATTTTTTTTTTTTTAACAAGCCATAGTGGTAACCATCAGACATCATCCTTGAAACCTGTGCTTTCCATAATTAAGGAGGTCTATCAAAATAAATCTTAAATTTATGTTATGTGATGTTGTTGCATCTTTGTCTTTGTGATCTCTTGCATGGATCCCTTACTAGGCAACACTTGTTGTGCCAATTATTTACAAAATCACTGATACTCTTGGTTTACTTGGGCATGTTGTTTCTCTTCTGCTGTGACTATCCTTGAGGAGTTTTAGCTTCTTACCCTGCCTTTCTTCTGCTGATAACCATCATAAACCATTCCCGTAGAAATGCTTCAAGATAGGAAACTCTATTTTTGTAGACTTTATGCTCTGATCTAGGAGGCCCTTCCTTGAAGGCCTTTTGATACCCTTTGGACAATCATGAGCTCACCTTATTTTTCATTTGATTTCACCTTTGGGCACATGTAAAATAGTGATTTTTTAGAAATCCATAGCAATGCATAACCTAGGAGACCCTACATGACCTATTGGGATGTCTTTTGGAATAGGTCTTTGACTGAAAAAATTTGAATCTGGGTTTGGAGGTGAAAACCGGGTTTTGAAAAACCTTTATGCATTGCTATCCTAGAAACTGCAATCTTTGATTCGTTTATCTAAAGAGCCTAGAAAGGGAGTTTAAAATCACCACTGCTTGAGGCACTTGGTGAATAGGGGAAAAGGTTCAGGCTACTTCGCAAACCAAGGTGTAAAAGTAGAAGGCTTAGGAAATTAGAAACAGAGAGGTAAAGTTAGAGGTGGAAAACATAGTGAGAATGAGGGACATAATTCCATGATTTGGTCTTCTAGGAGTGAGAGATTGGCCATGCCTTCATTGAGTAGTAGAACAGTGAAAAAATTATCCTAAGGGAAATGAAGGCAGTTGAGATTTCTTAGAACTCACAAGATTCATGAATTTTGTTTGTAGAAATCCAGGATAAGTGTTTAGTCATCGAAACAGGTAAAAATTATGGATGAATAACATTAGGAAATTCAATGACAGTGGTTCTCCTTGTGGAAGCCGAGGCATGTAAATGTTTCAATGAAAGGATAACACACACATAGATATACAATAGCTTAATGTTTAAAGGAATTTAGAGCATGATTTACATGAATTTTGAGTAATTAAACATCAAGACACTGAAATTAAAATATTAAGAAACATAGGATAAATTCTCATGAAACACCAAATGAATCTTAGGTGAAGAAGAAAAACACAATCACTGTATATTACTGATCATAAAAAATTTACAATAGCAGTAGTGTAGAATAACATCCTCCAACCCTGTATTATTTGAAGTTCTGCCTATTAATAGGCTTTATTAACCTTACATTGGATCTGATCACATGGCTAGATCATCAAGCTACTTGTGTTGACACCTCTCTTAACAAGAAACTAGATACCAGGGAATGAAAAAGACACCTAATGACTTTATCACTTAGAGACCTATTAGGACTCTTCATCTCATTTATTACATCTAATAACTGGAAAGATGGGTTATTTAAATCGAGATGGTTACATGCGTAAGTGGAACTAACCATGATTAAGACCTTACTGCTTCCATTAAACTAGGAAAACAATCATCCTATTTTTAAGGAAATTTGTGTCATGTTATTTGTTGACTGTCTTTATGCTGAGCTGGTGAAAAATACCACTTTTTCGAAGACCAAAATTCTATGGGAATTTTCCACTAATACTCTTTAAAATATCCACATGGCTGGCTGACCTCCAGTAGACCTTCAAAACACAAAATTTCTACCAAATGTTGCTTGCTGCAGAAATAGAGGAAAACAAGGAAATTTTGTAGCATGATTTTGTAGAAAATACACTTCACCTATTTATGCAAATTTTAAGCCTTATTTTATCATTTGGAGATGTTTTTTGGAAAAAATAGGCTAAATACAAATTTTATCCCCTTTTTATTTTAACAAAACTATAATTTTCAACAAAATTCACCTACAGGGATTTTGTAGTGAAATCTAGGCTTCAAGCCTGGGATTCGCTACAAAATTTCCTAATTGGCAGAAAACTCAAAATTTTCCCTTTTCTTCAAAATTTTTACTTTTATAACTGGAAATGTTGATTTCTGAGTGCTGGAAAAATATCAAAAAGGTATTTAGCCTATTCCGCAAGCCTTGGAAACTTCTTCTTTAGCAGTAGGAGGTTGAATCTCTTCAAGTTCATTTATCACTGTGATTTTAAGGCCTCTTTTCTTCATTTATGACAGTATCATCTCCATTTGATCCTCTAACTCTTTGACCTAGCCTTTGATCTTCTTCCTTTCAAATTGTAACCATAAGTTTCCATTTCTAGTGTGATTCATTACCCTTCTCAAAGGAAGTGTCCTATTCACCTTCTTGGCATTGGTTAAGTATTAATCATATTGGTTTAGCTGGTAATTTACTTCTTATTTGAAAAATTCCATCAAATTTACATCTACCTTGGCTTCTTATAACTCTAATTTGATCTCAATTATCTCTTCTATGGCCTCTCTTAACTGCTCTTTTAGTACCTACACTTCTATTTTTTCCACCATCTTCTCTTTACCTTTCCTTTGCACAAAGACCTCCTTTATTGCTGGGGAAAAATAAATAATATCTTTTGTGATATGAAACTTTCCTTTGTCAGAATATCCTAGCTTATTATTTTCCATGACACCCTTTGCAAGTTGCAACCTAGTGAGTTGTTTCCTTGGCTGAAAGATGAAACCTGCATCTTCTCCTGCAAAATCAAGAATTTTAGCAGTATTACCATTATTTTTCTTCTTGTCACCTTCAATATCCTCAGATCTGACCACTGGATTTTCCTCAATATCTACATCTTGAAGGATTTCTTCAAATTTTCCCTTTCCACTTGTTTGACTTCCGGTTATCCTTATGTGGCCTTGCTTAATGATCTTTTTCTTGTTGCTTGTAGGTGAAGGACGTGGAATTTTTACCTCTTGTACAGGTTTTGTTTCAATATCCATTGGCTCTATAATAGGCTCTATGTCTACTTCAAGGCCACCTTTTGTCTCAGCTACAAATTTATCATTTTTATTTGATGGAGTAGCAGGTGTCACTGAATCAACCTCATAACCACTGAGGAAAATAAAATTATTCTAGTATCTATTTAGTTTCTTCAAATCCTTCAGCGCCAGGAGTTTAATCAAACCATGGTGGAAAATTGATATCTCACTACTTTCTGCCCTGGCCTTAACCTTGTGAGACATTTTCTTTAAGATCCTAAACAAGAAAAAGAGAAGATCAAGAGACCGCTTAGCAGTGAAGCGCAATAAAAGCCTGAAATGGTACAAGTACACCATATGAAATATCCACTCATAAGTAAAGTACTTTTGAATCACAAACAACAATTTGGAATAATTCTCCGTCATGTAACTCCTTGGAATCCCAGATGCCATGTCAGCTCTAATGTGTTCTGATTTTACAAATTCATCACAAATTTCCATATTGAATTTAGTGGATTTGAACCACTCTTCACCCTCTCTTGGTATCTTTGTGGCTTGAGAAATGGTGTTAGGTGACATTGTAAAATTTAGAACACCAACCTTCGAAGTTGTGCCTGTGAAATTTACTGCAAAATCCTTTGATATCTGAGCATGAAAAACTTGGAGTTTTTGACAGAATTTTAGGCATCCAACATTACTGAATGATTCCACAAAACTGGGGTGTTCATTGAGTATATTGAGGTCCATGGATTCGTATCTCACATATCAGCCCCCTTTGTTCGTTTTCTTCTTCATAGCCATCTTCTTTTATAACCACGTTGTATTCTTGAACTATGACACCTATGTTAGCTCCCCGTAATTCCAGCAGATTGGTGAGACCAGAACTGCAGAGAGAATAATTGAACCACTTTGGGATTCTAGGATCTAGCCCTCTTGAATCTGAAGAGGGATCTCTCCAATAAGTGTAAAGATGGATTTATCTTTAAAGTTTTTGGTATGATATTAGGCTAGTTATTAAGAACAAGGGTTTTTGTTTGTTTTGGATGGTTGAGCATGATTTTAGTTGAGTGGAAAGTCATAAATGGAAAGATTTCCAAAGGTGTGAAGTTGCAAGAAATCAGAACAAGGTTTGGCTAAAAGGATAGATATAACGCTGGTTTTTAGTGCATTGGGCTATGGAGTCATAAAAGGGTTTTAATTGTGCAACAATTTCAAGAGTGGTCCAAGGGGAAAATCATCTATATCACAAGATCTATGAGATAAAAATGATGGAATGGAAAAAATAAAAGTGTTGGAGGGGTGGAAACAGATAATAATTTCAACTAGGATTTATAGTCTGTCCGAACAAGAAAAGCCTTTTAAGAAATTGTTTAAAACCAACAAAAGGGCAGGGCTCATCATAAACCTCTTTGGACAAGCTCGTATTAAAGATAAATCAAGAGACAAACAATCTAGTAATCTGCATAATTACTTTTAGAAACTATGAAAACAGATAAGAAGAAAAAAGTGCATCCTAAGATCAATTAAGATGCTTTTAAATCTAGACTGATTTCAGCATACACTTAGGGAAACTTTCTGAACTACCTTTGGAGAATAGAAGCTAGAAAACAAGGCACACCATCACTTTTCTAGTCTAAATTTACTAAGTAAATAATGAAAATAACATTCAAGAATGATGTTTAAAGCAAACAGTAGGATGAGGGAACACCAGCGTTCCTAGCTTCTTAGACTGTATTGAATCATTCTTAAATAAACAACTTGGAGGAAAACATTGAGATAAATCTTATCAGTCAGAGAAGGGTATTGTAAACAGTAAATCCTAACTCTATGCTTGTTTTTCTTTATTAGAGAATAATGGAAAAAATGGCATACATGAAATGAAAACAATAAAAAAGAAAGAATCACTTCACCAGTGATATAGACCAGGATCCCAAGAAACAACTTGTATATTGATGCGAAACCAATTACATCTTCAAGTCCAATGTTTCAGTAAAGAAATCATCTTCGCTTCTCAGACTAACTTATTTAATCACAAACAGAGCTTCAAAAGCCTTTGAACACTATTTACATGTAGAAGTTTCGAGCACAAGTATATTTCAAAGGTCTGCAACCAACATTGTTTCATCTTCTACAGAAGCATTTATAGAAGAAATGAGGAGGTGGAATGCGATAAAAGATCTTCGAGGTTCAATTAATACAGTTAATGCTTCTCAGCCTTTGAGGGGCTCAATGGAGAATATTACAGATATTTTCTCTATATTAATTGTTTTTCATTAAGAATTAAGCTCGCTGGAAGATTTTGTTGACTTTAAGGCTCTGTGTCATCTTTGCATTAACTCTTTTTGGCTTGGAATAATTGTTCGGCTGTATTGAGGAAAATATCCTCTGTTCTGGTCATTACTCAGTGCTCTGTTAAATGATTTGAGGCTACAGGTGGCATTAGGTAGCTGGGAGGAATCAATTCGCCTCTGATGTGGTGGTGGAGGCTTTCTGGGTCTGATGGATATTTTTTATTTTACTTTAAATGTGTTTAATTTAGTGGATTAGGCTTTTGATTATCGATCTTAGCCATAATCCACCAAATCTGCGATTCTACCTTCAATTCTTCATCTCTTGTTTGATTTGGTCTTTAATACTGATACTCTTTGTTTCAATTATGCATTGTTGTGTCTTGCTGATGTGAAGGTGCGAGAGGGGCTTTATAGAGCTGTCATAATTCATGAGACACCGGAAAACGTGGTGTTGCAACCCTGTGGAACAATCTCTTTGATAAACAAAAGCATGGAGGATCGTCATCCTCGGCTTTTATTTTCTTTTTAAAACATTTTTAAAACATTTGAAACCTGCACAAACAAAGAAATATTAATAAATCCTGCATATTTTTTGGTTTAACTGCTTTGGAGGTTGTGGTTAAGTTGTGGCCGTTGGATGAAAACATCCAACGGTGGAGATTTGCTTGCAGAGGTAAAGAAGGAGGCAGTTTGGAAAAATGGTGCATAGGATTAAGTCCGGGCCGTAGATCTATTTTGATCGATGGTCAAGATCAATCGGGGAAATAATAATGTGAAGGGTTCACATATATTATGTAATGGTGGAAAATGTGAAGAAATGGGGTTAAAGCCTTAATCAAAAATAAAAAAGGCAAGGATTAAAATTGGGGTTTTGCATATGATCCTGAACCATTGGATCAGATTAGCTCCTAAGATCAACGGTTGTGATTGGTCTAAGAAGTCCTTTGGTGACGGCGGAGGGTGATAGTTCAAACGCGATGTTGAATGTTGGCTGTTGATCTGCAAAGATCAACGACAGATATAAAACGTGATGAAACACAATATAAACGAGGGAAAGCGGTTTAGCAGGGAAAAACAGTTGGTTTCGCGCGGTGAAAGGGCGGATAGGTGGTTTTAAATTTTTGAACGTGATATGTATTCCTGCCTGACACGTGGCATTTGAAAACCACTCATATCATGTAGCCCTTGGAGAATTATCCTTCGTGCTTGAATTTAGGCGAAAACACATGTCAACCATTAGATCTGGGTTCTCAGATCAGATGGTGGAGAGTGAGCGCGATATTGGAAAGATGCGAAGGTCATAGCAGGTGGGGTGGTTTTATTCTGAGCCGTTGATCAAAGATTGGACGGCTAAGATAAAATTTGGAGGAAGGCAAGACCCACAGGAGTCGAGCCTGTCGGGATCAATCTAGGCCATTAGATGTAAAGGATCAACAATGGAGAATGAAACTGGGGTTGAATGGAAATGATACATGAGGCGGAGAAAGGGTTAATATGGGTCATTGATCCGTAGGGATCAATGGCTAGATCTCCTCAAAAAACATTATAAAGCAGGGCTTCATGTTTTTAACAAAGGTTGAGGGGCGCATCTGGGCCGTCAGATCTTGACACGTGGATGGCCCAGATGTAATTGGAGCTTTTGTGATCGGTGGGGGCAAAGGTAGAGGAGTGACGATGCGATTGATTGTGGACCGTTGATCTATGGATCAGTTTGAAGGTGGGAAATGAATCGAGAGGAAGTCATGGCGGGGGAAAAGGCTTTGTGATGGAGCGATAAGGGTCGTCGGATCTGGATCTAAAGGACAGATCCAACGGCTGATATTACGTCGGGAGGCTAGCAATCGGGAGTGGGTGAATAAAATATTACAATGCACCCATCAAAGTTTTCGATGCGAGATTACACTGGTCGTATGATCATTTCAAATCAATAGTGGAGATTGTTTCAAATCATGGACCAGCGGAAACCTTTATAACATAAGAAAACCGAAATTTTTAATGAAATACAAGGGTTTTTGGCTTCGGGGCGGGGTTTTATTTATGACTTAACGCTCAATTGCGGAGCCTCAGGATATATGGAAAAGATAAAGGGACCGGGGTTTATGATACAAAGGGTCAATCGGAATCAGAACAAGGTGAGGGCCTTTTCAATATACCCATTTATAAAATCTCTGATGCAAGATCTTATTGATCGTCGATCGAATTTGTATGATCGATAATCCTTTTCATTTAAAATCATTGTACTGGTGGGTTTAGACAAAAACTTAGGAAAATGGGTTTTATGAATTTACAAAGAGCAAAAATGATCGAGGAAGGTTTATTCATAAGTTTTAAGCGCCCGATTGCGGGCCTTTGGTTTTGTGAAGCGGTAAAGGGATCAGGGGTTATGTATAAATGGGCTAATCGGATTGGAGGTCTTAACACAATAAATAGACTTGTGCGCTCTGATTATTTCCGATGCTGTAAGCACATGATGGGTCTAGTTCCTGGTTCTAGGGCGTGTGCATATGTGGGGAAGTGGTTTAGGACTTAGCCCAAAGGAGCTTAAGCCTATACTAAAAAAAGCTTATTTTTTGTGATTTTTTCAAGGATTTTTCATGGATTTGGGGGTTTTGGTAAGGCTCAAAAATGATTTTTAAACCTTATAAAATAGATTTTATGAAGGGAATAAGGGAACAAAGGAAAAATGGAGGAATTTCATGGGGAATAAAGGGGTAAAAATGAAGGTTAATTTGAAGTGAAAGGAGGGGAAAAATGGAGTTTTTGCAACAGTCTTTTCTTCATGAAAACAACAGATTTTCAACATTTCGAAAGGGAAACAACAGTGAAGATAAAACAAAGGGCACAACATATTCATAAGACTTCAATAGATAACAGTTTTGCAATAAAACTTGTTTCTTGAAGGCTTCAAAAATGTTTTAGCCACCATTTGATATGACAAATTTTATAGGTGGTTAACAGTGGCTCCACTTGGGGATGGTGCCTTCTTGAAGGCATCAAGAACTTTAGACTTGCATTCTCTGGGGGCTGATTAGTGCCTCATCCATTGGGCTGCATCTTTCTTTACTTGGATTATCTTATTTTTATCTGAAAATATTAGCATCCATGAAATACAATAGAACTTCATCAACACAAGCTTTCTACCTACCCAATCCTACTGATCTAACATTTTTTCTTCTTTAGAGTGAACTTAGATTGGCAAACTCTCTTACAACATTTTATTATTTTGAAAGAAAGAAACTAATATAAATTTACTTTTTATTTCTCCATGAACTTAGATTAAATATTTGAGTTCATATGCTTCTCTACCTAGCTACTAATCTGTTAGGATTAAACAATTTAACAGATTTTTATTCTCTAACGTCTAAAACAGAAAATTAAAAAGCATACAAGTCAGGATTGAACAATCTAACTTGTTGCTGATCTATGGCATAAAAAATGAGCTGCACATAGATATTGTTTTACAGAAAATTAAATCAAAATGGAAGGATTAAGATCTGAAAGTTCTAAGCATGGCCTTCTCTTTTCTATAGCTCTGTTTTTTTTTTTTTTTGAATTTATTCAAGTTGTTTTTGCTTGTTATCTGGTTCATATTTTGAGCTGATTAGAACCAATTTACCTCTTTTTTTGAATCAAAATTAAAATAGATCAGAGTCATTTTTCTTTTAGACATGTAGGTTCAGATTTTGAGCTTGTTTGAACTTGTAATTTCTAGCCTAATCTACCTAACTGATAAGCCAAGATTAAGCTGTTTGGAAAATATGATTCACTAACCTATTAGCAGTAAATTTAAAACTAATTAGTTGTGATTAGGCTGTATTACTAACTAGAAGTGTGTTTTTTAGGAGTGGCATTTAAGCTTGCACACTTTCAGATTTTTTTTCTCTTTTTTGGTATGGGGTTGTACCTTTATTGTTTTTACAATCTGCCCTCTTTTCTTTCTTGTATTGTTTTTGTATTTTTGAATTTTCTAACTTTGAATGCAATGATGGATGAAATATTTATAATGAGAAAAAATATAAAAGGCTTCAACACATGATTGGATCAAGAGAAGTAATGTTTGAGCATCCTGCCATTGACAGGACCCCCAAATAGTTCATCTCCATCCAACTCCTGCAAGAAAAAGGCATTGTTACCAGCGGCAGAATGAATGAGATAAGGTCCAAGCCATAAGTTGTCAAATTTTCCATGCTTTCCTTTGTCTTCTCTCCTTGAATCCCACCTTAACACTTTGTCCCCAACATTGAAATTGCTGGCCTTTGTTCTTCTGTCAAAAATCTTTTTGATGTTGTCTTGCTTTTGTAATGCTTTGTTATAAACCTCCTCTCTAGTTTGCTGAAGGTGAATAGTATGATTAATCCTTCTGATCATGTCATTATCTCCAGACTAAACCTCTTGAATGAAATTCATAACTGGTACACCAAGGCTGGTAGGAAAAATTGCATCTGTACCATACACAAGCTGGTAGGTTGACATGCCAATATATTTCTTCAATGTCAATTTGTCAGCCCATAGCGCATGAACTAGCTTTGTGTGCCAAGACTTCTTGTTGTCCTCCAGCAACTTCTTGATTATGTTAACTAAACTCTTGTTTGAGGATTCTGCTAGCCCATTACCTTGAGGGTAATAAGCCGTGGAATGACCCAATGTTATCTGATATTTGTGATAGAATTGAACCATCTTCTTGGATCCAAATGCTGCTGCATTATCAGTGATGATCTTCCTAGGACAACCAAATCTAGAGAGGATATGAGTCTCCATGAATTTTATGATGATAGAGTCATTGGCTTGCCTAGAAGGGATGGATTCTATCCATTTGTTAAAGTATTCTGTTGCAGTGAGAATCCATCTATGTTGGGCAGATGATGGTGGATGGATTTCTCCTATGAAGTCAAGTCCCCATTATTGAAAAGGAGCTTCAACAGTGATTGGATGTAGAGGTAAGGGTAGCAACTTTCTTTTTCCTTCAAAAATTTGGCATTTATGACAGGCAATGATCATCTTGTGTACATCAAGACAAAGAGTGGGCCAATAGTAACCAGCCCTTAGAATTTTGTTGGCTGTTGTCTTCTAGTAGAGGTGGCCTCCACATTCTCCTTCATGGAACTCGTGCTTAACCTTCTCTGCATCATACTCAGGCAAACATTTAAGTAATATTCCACTTGCATTTTTCCAATAAAGACATTTATCTCTTGGGCTATGCATATAGCCATATGTTGATATACATCCATTAGGATACCCTTCCAAGTGGACTCCTCCACCAGTAGATAGTATGCATAAGAATGCATGGAAGAAGAATGCATGATTGCTGCATGTAGGTGTCTCCTCTTGTGCTTGTGAGCCAAAGCCAAGAAGATCAAAACATAGCAAGGGATGCTGCCATCCATTACTTCCTCATCCTAATCTCCTACATGCCTCCAAGATACATCACTTTTCAAGTGGTTTGAAGGACACTCTAGTAAGTAATCCAAGCTCTCAAGTGACAGCACTGCTAGCTTTTGGAGTAGGGCCATTGTCATCTCAAAGCTCCTCGCTTTGACATGAATCATGCAAAAGACTCCTCCCATCATGTTTCTGCAAATGTATAGCCCCTCCCATGAAAAATGTGATGCTTGGGCATCCAAGATCAAAGAGCAATCCCCTTGCACCATGCTAGTGCCTACTCTTGCTCCTACAACATCCAAACAAAATCTGAGCAAAAATAATGTTTACTGCTCCTCCATAATCCCACCATACCAAATATGAAATGGGAACATGATGAATGGTAAAAAGAATTCCATCCCATCATAATGCACCCATGCTCCTTTCTGCTTCATTGTGTAAGTATCCTGCCTGTTGGGGTTCCCATGTTTTGGCAAGGTTGGAAATTCCAAAAGATGAGACAACATCAAAACCGCTTTCAGACCTAAGGATCTAGCCCTTGTGGGTCCAGAGAGGGATCTCTCTATGATATGTCAAAGGTATATGTCTTTGAAGCTCAAAGTTTTAAGATGTTAGGCTAGTTATAAGGCTCAGGGTTTGTTTGTTTGATTGTTTGTTTGGTTGCTGGTTATCAGGAAAGAAGGGTTCAATGTAAGACAAGGATGAGCAAAGAGGAAAAGGGTAGAGGTGAAGTATTCCAGGGAGCATTCAAAACCATTGGGCAATGGAGTCAGGAAAGGATTTGCTTGCTAATCAATAGGCAGGCTTTCAATTGGGCTAGTCATCTGAAACTTTGGATCTTAAATATGATAGTGTGATATGGAATGGTAAGAGGGGAGGAGACAACACTGATTTAGGGCACAAAGCTAAAGACCAGTTGGTCGCACAAGGATCCTAGTGGACAGGGCTAACTCTAATCCCCCAATGTTCCCAAATCTTCCAACTAAATCCTTAACAAGAAACATATAAGAACAGATACATTTAATTCATACATCAGAGAGTAGGCAATAACATCCACTACACTGGTTAAATTAACTGAAATCAATTCTTAGATAACACTTTCAGAAGAAAAACATCAATGGAAAGGAGAGCAGAAACATAGGGTACCTAACAAGGGTAAATCCTATGCCAATATTCTGATGCAAACCAGTAGAAGCGAAATGAAATGAATTAAAACACAGAGATAGGAAAACATCACCGCTGCTTTAGATCAAGATCCAAAGAAATGTGCTTGTCATATTAAATAGCAATACCAGTCAAGTAAAATATTTCCAATGGATGAATACTCAATCTGAAATCATATTCCTCAGCCTATCTTACAACTTTACACAGAGACTGTGTCTCAAAAGAAACTACTTGCAGTTCTCTGATAACTGATCAACAACCTTTACAATGAGTTTCTTCATGAATTTATAGCTCTAGTGGAGCAGAGAAGGTAGGTGAGAAACTAAATGCAGCATTAAAATTCAGAAGAGGAAGAAGGCCGAAGCCCATTATGTATAAATTATGTGCATTAATCTCTGGTGTTCTTTGGATGAAGATGTGGGTTTCGTCCAAGCTTCCATTTACTCTGGTATGTCTCTGATGTACTTTGTTGCAACATTCTGCAGTACTTTTGGTGAATTAAAAAAAAACATAGAATCGAGATGCTAAGATCTGCCATAGTGTGCAACAAATGCTTCTGATAGCCTAGGATTGCTATAGGAGGGGAAACACTTCTCTTGGACACAATGTATACTGAAACCATAATGTGTACTGTGTCCGTGCTCAGGAAGAAACGTTCTGATGATTTGAAATATTGATTACATTGTTTTCTGCGTGCTGGACCTCCTGTGTGATCCTCGAGATTTTTTATTCTGGTACTCTGCCTTTAAAACTCTGAACTAAGGCTTAAAATCCTCAATACTGCACGTTGAAATCCTTGATCATTAGCTGGTATTTCCCTGCCGCTTCATAAATGTCTTGATCTGCAAAATCTGGGTTTTAATGGCTCCGGATAGGTTTTTTGCAGAGATTGAAATGTCCTGGGATAATATTTATGCCGCCACTACCTTTTCGAGTATTTCCATTGTAGTGCCAACTTCCAAATTCAACTTTCCCTGCGCAACATGCCATTACGATGGTACAATTGAACCATGGTGGTTTTACGCCTTTCTGAAACCCTGCAAAATATGAAAACTGTTAGGAAAACCATGGAGGTGGTGGACACAATGGGGGATGGAAAGACTGGCTATGCAGACTGGTTAGATGGAGAAAAATGTTGTGGAAGACCTACAGTGTGGTGAAAACAACGAGAACTACAGTTGAAAGGTGGCGCAGATGGAAAATTAAATGGAAAACCTTTGAATTTGACCTTTGAATAGGATATATAAAAGGACAGACGACAATGTGACCAGAACATGTGGACAGATGACATGGCAGGACGGGGTTACGGTGGAATAGTCAACAGCGGGGGAAAACAAATCTGGACCGTTCGATCTCAAAGGAGATCGACGATTGAAAATGTAGTGGAGGGCGACGAATGGTGGACCAGGGGTACGGTGACCATGGATTAAACCCCATGTAACTTCGTGAAGCGACAACCATTGGATGAGGCGCCCCAAATCAGACGGTGGACATGCATATCGCTCTGTATCTTGTGCCTAATGTTAACATGCGATAAGAAGGCGGTTTTGAAATAGTGTCGCTGCCATGCGTCGCGCGATGAGTGGAATCGCTGGGCCATCAGGAAATACGGCCTACCTCCGAAAGGCAGTGTGATAGAAACCAGTGGTTTCTAAATAGTGCGCAGGCATGGGACCACTGGGACAGGTGTTCTGTGAGCCATCAGATCAATAGTTAAATGGACAGCGGATCTTCGATCGGGCGGTGAACAGGTTGAACGATGGATGCTGCGATGGCGGCGATCGTCGTCCATTCTGTTTAGATCGACAGTTGTAAACGCACCCAATGAACATATGAAGTAAGCGCTCTCCGCCTGGGTACCTGGTCATGGCACTGGGTCATGTGGAGGGAAATGTACAGGGGGCCAGGCCGGAAGGGGCTAAGGCCCAATTACATAGAAAGAATGTTTTTTTGGCCCATTTCAAATGAAATCAAAAGCCAAAAAGGGTAACGATAGAGAGATAAAGGGGTCTCTTGGCTAAACGAAGGGCAGATGCGTGGTTTAAAGGGTATTTTGGAAGGATTTAGGGGATTAGAGGGGAATTTGACAAGGGAAAAACAAGGGTCAAAATGGGGAGATCTACAGGGGTTCAAGGGAAAATGAAGGCCTTTTGGAGCACCATTTTTTCCAATCCGAGAGGCTATTTGACATAAGGATAGCAAAGGGAAAAATCAATGGGCAGAGGGCATAAAAGAGGTTTCAAGGATGATGCGTTTGCATGGGAAATGCATTCCTTGAAATCTCAGAAAACAACCTAGCCCCGTTTTGCTTGTCAAAAATTCATAGGGGGCTAACAGTGGCTCCACATGGGGATGGATTTTTCTTGAAGGAGTCAAGAATTCGGAAAATCATCTTTGGTGTAGGCCAGATGCCTGTTGCTTGGCACATCCCTTTCTTTCTTCAGATCAGCTGCCACAATCATGATAGATACATCAGCAGAAAAAATTTACTCAACAATCTACCTACCCTTTCCTACAATCCTAGCATTTTTCTTTTCGGGTGCATTTGAGCTAGCAGACCCTTTACATCTTTTATTTTTATAACAGAAAATAAACGTATTCTAAATCTACCCTTATTACTCCATGAGACCAGATTGGACTGTTGGTCGCACATGTTTTTCTACCTAATCTAATATCTGGTGGGATTAGACTGTCCAACAGATTTCTTCTCTACATTCTACAATAGAAATTGAAAAACAGACAAACTAGGATTAGACAGTCTAGTTTGTTGTATATCTAAGGCATAAAGACAGTTGCACATGGAAAGAAATTTGCAGAAAAACTGAAACAAACTTTGAAGGCTTGAAATCTGAAATCTTGAAGCATCCTTATTTGTTTTGTGACTCAAGTTTTGGGCTTGTTAGAGTCACTTTCTTTCTTCATTTAAGCTCTCGTTTTGGGCTTGTTAGAGCTGATTCTTCTTTCTTCTCTGCTGGTCCAGGTTTTGAGCATGTTTGGACCAGTTATCTTCACTTTCCTTGGCTCAAATTTTTATCTTATTAGAGCCAATATTTGCACTGCAGAGGTTCATGTTTTGAGCATGTCTGAACCTCTTCCTTTCTCTATTTTCTCCACTTTTTTTTTTTTTTTTTTAAAGAAAACACTACAATGGTATGTACAATGGAAATGGAAACTGGAAATTGGAAATCAGCAAAAGTAGTGTTTGAGAATCCTGCCATTGACAGGACCCCCAAACAGCTCTGTACCATCTAATTCCTATAGGAAGAAGGCATTTGGACCCACAGTGGTCTGGATGATGTATGGACCTTGCCACAGACTGTCAAACTTGATGTGCTTTCCTTTATCCTCTCTTCTTGAGTCCCACTTCAGAACTTTATCCCCAATTTTGAAATTAGCAGCTTTGGTCTTTTTGTCAAACAATTTCTTTATATTTTCCTAAACCTTCATTGCTCTGCTGTAAACCTCTTCCCTTGTTTGCTGGAGATGAATTGTCTAGTTTATCCTTCTCACCATACTGCCTTCTTCTGTTTGTATCTTCTGGACCAGCTTGATCACTGGTACCCCAAGGCTAGTAGGAAACATTTCTTCTGTTCCATAGACAAGCTAGTATGGTGACATGCTAATGGATTTCTTTGTTGTAAGTCTGTCAGCCCACAAAGCATGCACTAACTTGTTAGGCCATGATTTTTTGTTCTCTTCCAACAGCTTCTTGATGATGATCACCAGGCTCTTGTTTGATGATTCAACTAATCCATTACCTTGAGGGTAATAGGCATTTGAAAGACCGAGTGCTATTTGATACCTTTGACAAAAATCAACCATTTTCTTGGATCTAAAAGCAGCGACATTGTCAGTGATTATTTTCCTTGGGCAGCCAAACCGAGAGAGGATATGACCCTCTAGGAAACTAATGATGACTAAATCTGTGGCGTTCCTAGTGGGTATGGCCTCTATCCACTTGGTGAAATAGTCTGTGGCTATTAGGATCCATTTGTGTTGTGCAGAAGAAGCAGGGTGAATTTCTCCTACAAAATCTAGGCCCCATTGCAGAAAGGGACCTTCAACAGTGATGGGTTGCAGAGGTAAGGGAAGGAGTTTTCTTTTGCCTTCAAAGTCTGGCATTTGTGGCAGGCAATTATCATCTTACAGATATCATTTACGAGAGTAGGCAAATAGTATCCAGCTCTGAGTATTTTTTTTGCAGTGGCTTTCCAGCTCAGGTGGCCTCCACACTCTCCTGCATGGAATTATTGTTTAATCCTTTCTGCCTTAGACTCAGGCAAACATTTAAGCAATAGGCCATTTTGATTTTTCCACTATAAGCCTTTGTTCATTATGCAATAGTTTTTGGCTTTTAGCTTTTAGAATTTGGCCTTGGTCTTTGATAGTTCAGGAGGGGCATTGAGGTGTGTAAGCACATGCAGAATGTCAGAATACCAAAGAGAGCTCTGAAACTTTTCCTCAACAGTGGGCTCCGGAAATTCCTGCTGCTCATCCAAGGCATTTACCATGTTAATGTCTAGGGCTTGTAGATTTGTTTCATCCATTATTTGTGCTAAGCCCTGACCTTTAATTAGTTTGGTGGGTTTTATCTCAAGGTCGTACTCTAAGATCACAACAATCCATTTGCCCCTTTTCCCATCTAGGTCTTGGGACAATATATCCTTTACCACTATATTCGGCACATAGGCTATGGTGTGGGAATGCAGTATGTACACCCTAAAGTATTTCAAGGCCTTAATCAGAGCATAGGCCTGTGTTTCCATTATGTTGTATTTCAAGGGTGCATCCCTGAGTGCTTTGCTGAAGAAAGAAATGGGTTGTTCCATTCCCTCCGAATTTTTCTGCAGAAGAACTGCAACAATGGTATGCTTAGAGGCAAATGAAAAAATCAGGAAATATTTTGAGAAATCTGGGCTAATTAGGACAAGAGCCTGGGTGAATGCAATTTTAACTGATTCAAAAGATTTCTTAGCTTCAACAGTCCACTTAACTCCTACACCTTTCCTTAGCATGTTAGTCATATTTCTAAGGTGTTCAGCTAAGTTGGGAATAAATATCCTTAGGAAGTTGATTTTCCCAATGAAGGACTGTAACTCTTTAATGTTTCTTGGGTGTGTGATTTGTATTATTCCCTCAACTCTTTGTGGGTATATCCTAATCCATTTCTCAGATATGATATGGCCGATAAGCTTACCTTCTTGCAGCCCAAATACACTATTTTTGGGATTTAATGACAGACCAAACCTCCTACATTTTTCAAACACTTTCCTAAGATGTTTTAGGTGTTCTTCTTCAGTCTTGGAGTAGACTGTTATGTCATCCAGATAGATGACAATGAAGTGTCCTATTTCATCTGAAAAAGCTTTGTCCATTTCTCTTTGGAAGGTTGCACCAGCGTTCATCAGTCCAAAAGGAATATTTACATACATAAAGGTACCCCATGGAGTGGTGAAGGCTGTCTTGAGTTGATCTTCTGGGATTACTAAGACTTGGTTGTAACCTGAGAAACCATCTAGTAGGGAGATCCTCTTTGAGCCTACTACCCTCTGGAGAATGTGTTCCATTTTAGGCAAAGGGTAATTGTCCTTGAGCGAGGCTCTATTAAGATTCCTGAAATCAATGCACAATCTGATCTCCCCTTTTTTCTTTCTCACAACCACTAGGTTTGATACCCAGTCAGAGAACCTCACAGGAACAATTATACCTTCTTCATACATCTTCTTAACCTCTTTTTCCACTGCAGGCAATTGTTTTGGGTTTATTCTGTGAAGTTTTTGTCTGAAAGGCTTCTAGTTTTTTTTCAAGGGTATTTTATGTTGTATGATGTTTGTGTCATAGGCCCTTAAGTCCTCATAACTCCAAGCAAACACATCAATGAACTCCTTGAATAGGTCAATGTATTTCTTCTTCCTGTTTTCAGGCAGGGACTTAGCCAATTTGATCATTTTGGGATTGTCTTCAATGCCTATGTTGCATTCCTCCACATCAGAGTCTGCATGTTCTATAGTGGGATTTTTTGCTACATCATAGAAGTCAAAAAGTTCTTATAAAGGTGCCAGACCTCGAGGCATGTTCTTATCTTTGGTCTGCAACACATCCACTTCTTCACCATCTGCGTTTTCACATTTTTCGTCTAGATTTCCAATTTGTTCGTTTAAAGTGTTTATTTATATGTTACAGAGTGTTTCTTCCTCGTCTAAGGATTCTTCACTTAGGCGGCTAATGTCAGATTTAGAGTCTGAATCAGAAAATTCAAACTCATTTCTGCCTACCAGGAAATATTCAATCTATTTATCTCCTTCAAAAATCTGCCAATAGTTTTCATTGTCCAACACTGCAAGTCTGAATTTGGTCTGAATGATTATCTGTTGGTCGCTTGGAGTCTTAGGGTATGAACTAGCTAGGCAAGCTAATCCGTTTTCAATGACATTTTGAATCCGAGGAACAAACACTAATTTTTATTCAACAAATGTTTTCAATAAATCCATAGTGTCATTCCTGTGAGATCTCAATCTAGGATGTTTCACTGTGTATTCACCATTCACTTGTTTGATAATCAGCTCAAAGTCCCCACGCACAGTTATCCTGCGGGCTCCTAATTTCCTCAATAGGTTTAGACCTAGGATAAGAGCCTCATATTCTGCAATATTGTTCGTACATTTGAAGTACAGGTTGCAGGCATGACTCTCTGCGTAATCACTCTCTGTGTTATGTATCCACACTCCTACCCCAACAGTTCTCTTGGTGCATGACCCATCAAAATTCATTTCCCACAAGGGTTCATTTTTCATTTTATCATCACTTCCCCCCTTACAGTTGGGTTCACCATTATGTTGCATTATAGGAGCTCCACCAGGCTGTGGATTGTTTTGTTTTTCGTCATTTGTGTGGAAATAAGAGAGGTGACTAGTTGGTTGATTGGGTTTTGTTTCTGGTTCACTTTGAGTTTTTATTTCAGTGCATTATTCTTGGTTTTCTACATTTTCTTCTTCTGAGTCTAGAGTAGCCATTATGTTAAAGTCCATGGGCTCTGTTTCCTTGTTGGTATCTCTATTTTGGGACTCTGACCCTTTGGATCATTCATCATTACAGAGGATGAAGGAGTCAAGGTCTGTATGTACAGAGTATAAAGGTGAATTTTCAGGCTTTTCGGGGCTACTAACTAGGAATTTCATTTGTGCCTCCCTGTATAGTCTTCTAAGTTGGCCAAAGATTAGGATTGTGGCGTAAGCCCCATCCATCTGCATAGTTCCTTGCAGCTTGGCCCCCCATGATCTTGATAATAACATGCCATACTTGGGTGGCACATCTGCCACCACAACATCCATGACCATAAATTTTGCTGGAATCTGGGCAAGGCTCACACACAAATCTTTGATCAGGCCAAGACACTTTACTCTGCTAGAGTCAAATGAATATAGGTATTTATAGGGATGGGTTATCTCTAGGCCTAATTTTTCCATCACTACTTTATGCATTAGGTTGTGTGATGCTCCAGAATCATGCATTGCATTGTGGAGGATCTTAGCATGGATATTAAGACTGATATAAAAAGGGGGCACTACCCCTTCCTGAAACGTTCCTTCTATCTTTGGACCAAACAGAAGGGCAGGTTGATCATCACTCAGATTCACAGTGTCACTGTTCTCACCTAAATTTAATGCTTTCAAAATTTGGCCCTTATATACATCCTGAGTGGCCAGCTCGGAGAGTGGGACAGAGATTTTAATTTTTGCAATCTCACACTCCAAATTGAAAGTGGCTGAATCAGTGTGCTGATTCTCGTTATGTATAGTGTTTGTGACAGTTTTATTAGGAGAACTAGCTGCAGTGCTAGTGCTACTAGTTGGTTGACCTTGTTCTTAAGTGTTTTGGTTGTCTTTGTCTTTATTATTTCCAGAACCTTCGGCTGTTGATTTGTTACTTTCAGCAGTTGCTTTAGAAGTTTTCTCAGGTCTCTTCTTGATGGTGACCTCAGAAGATTTTGGTTTGGGAGTTTCTTGGCTCTTTTTGCTTCTAAGTTCATATTGTTCTCTGACCTGCATCATGGCATTCTCAAATCCTAACCTGTAATCCTCAGTTTCTAACCATTCCTCGTCCCAATAGGATGGTGAGGAGTGATCTTCTTCTGTGTAACAGTTATGGATTGAATCTTCTATTTCAAACATGTTTATTGTGTTTACCTCAGACTCTTCTATGATTCCCTCATCTTTATCAAGAAAGTTCTCTTGGAATGGGGGAATAACTTGCTGATATGATTCTCTTTGTCTATTGGGAGTAGCATTGTTTCTTCTAAAGTTTTGGTTCTGGTTATGGTTTTGATTTCTGTTTTGGTGACCGACTGAGACAACCATTTTTTCCATCATTTGTTGTAGCCTTTCCACATTTTTGGATAAACGATCATAATTTGGATCAAATGTGGAAGCTACACTGTCATCTCTATATGTTACCATTTTTTCAGCTCTCAATCTTGCTCTTTTCTCAATCAGATTAGCCTCTACACTCACTGCTCCTTTTTGCATGTCTTCCAACCTGTTGCAATCTCTCTCCCTAAGCTGGTAGGCCATGTCAGCATCAAAGCCTTCAGGGTATTTCGCTAGAGCCATCCCTTGTGGAGGTTTCATGTGAGGAGGAAGAGCATTGGAAATGCTGTTAAATCTCATTGTGTAATCATGAACGCTCTCTCCTACGTTTCTTTTAAGGCTCATGTATTCTGCTAGGAGTTGGCAAGGGTTGGCCTTAACCTCCCATTTGTTTATGAAAGTCTGATATAAAGACGGAAGATCATTAATGCTACCCGGAGGTAGGCCTTTAAACCATTTCTTCATATCACCTCCTAAGCTCTAGGAAAAGATTCTCATTTTGACTGTATCATCATCTATCTCCATATAGTCAAAAGAATCTTCCATCCTATCTACATGGTGTTGGGCTGTGGTAGACTCTTTTGCAGTGAAGTGTGGGATCTTTGATTGATAATCATTAGGTAAAGGTACTAGAGGCTGGGGTAAAACCAGGGGTGCATACCAGGCTGCCATGATGTTGTTTTGATGAGGTAAAGGGTTGAATTGGGCAGCTGGTATATGGATGACAGGGATATTATGACCAAAAGAAAACTGATGAGCATATTTAGGGTGACTGAGCCCCAAGTTTTGAATGAATTATATATCAGGCGGTGTAGATGGAGGGGTTTGACTGTCACTAAAGTGTTTACCACCTCAAGTAGGTGAACTAGGGAGCTCAAGGTCTGACTGGTCTAGGACACTGAATGACCTAGTTCTTGGTAAGCTATTTTGAGTGCCTAGGTCAAAAAATGGGTCTAATAGAGATGTAAAGTTTTCTGGTGTAGAGTTAGCTCTGCGAATGAGGCTAGAAATAGTTGATTGTTTAGGTGTAGGAGATCCCTTGAGGATGCTCTCAGGGTTGTCAACTATTTCAGGTGGGTCTGGGTCAGGATAAGCTCTTGTATGAATGGTTCTTGAAGCCAGAATGTTGTTTACTGACCAAGCAACTTAACCCTACTTTTTACTTCTACTGTGGCTGATGTTGTAATGGCTTTGGTCTCCCAGTGGATTCTAATGTGAACCAAGATAATTGGCGGGCCTATTGATCACCAGGGGATTCTTTAAATCATTTAGGAAGTTTGGAGTCACCAGGTGGAAGGTTTAGGATGCCTCTGGAGGGTACACTGTCCACCACAGTGCTTTATGAGATGTCCCATTTCAAGGATATCTTCCAAACACAACAAACTCTAACCAGAGATTTAATGGGAGGGAATTTACCAGATATGTCACCTCTAAAATATTGTGAGATCTGAAGGCTACCTGGCCCTTTCCAGACTCTGTCTAAGAGTGTGGGAGAACACAACAAATGGTATAGAGGTTGGTCTGTGAATAGGAGTGTTTAACTGCCAACCTAACCAGAGATTCTAGGCTTCTGAGGCTCTTATGATGTAGTGAGGTGAGAAATACTCAGAGTTCCCTAGAAAAGTCGCCATTATGTTGGGGTTCCCATGTTTTGGCAAGGTTGGAAATACCAAAAGATGAGACAACATCAAAACCACTTTCAGACCTTAGGATCTAGCCCTCGTGCGTCCAGAGAGGGATCTCTCTATGATATGTCAAAGGTATATGTCTTTGAAGCTCAAACTTTTAAGATGTTAGGCTAGTTATAAGGATCAGGGTTTGTTTGTTTGATTGTTTGTTTGGTTGCTGGTTATCAAGAAAGAAGGGTTCAATGTAAGACAAGGATGAGCAAAGAGGAAAAGGGCAGAGGTGAAGTATTCCAGGGAGCATTCAAAACCATTTGGAAATGGAGTCAGGAAAGGATTTGCTTGCTAATCATTAGGAAGGCTTTCAATTGGGCTAGTCATCTAAAACGTTGGATCTTAAAGATGATAGTGTGATATGGAATAGTAAGAGGGGAGGAGACAACACTAATTCAGGGCACAAAGCTAAAGACCAGTTGGTCGCACAAGGATCCTAGTGAACAGGGCTAACTCTAATCCCCCAATGTTCCCAAATCTTCCAACTAAATCCTTAACAAGAAACATGTAAGAACAGATACATTTAATTCATACATCAGAGAGTAGGCAATAACATCCACTACACTGGTTAAATTAAATGAAATCAATTCTTAGATAACACGTTCAAAAGAAAAACATCAATGTAAAGGAGAGCAGAAAAATAGGCTACCTAACAAGGGTAAATCCTATGCCAATATTCTGATGCAAGCCAGTAGAAGCGAAATGAAATGAATTAAAACTTAGAGATAGGAAAACATCACCACTGCTTTAGATCAGGATCCAAAGAAATGTGCATGTCATATTAAATAGCAATACCCGTCAAGTACAACATTGCCAATGGCTGAATACTCAATCTGAAATCATATTCCTCAACCTATCTTACAACTTTACACAGAGATTGTGTCTCAAAAGAAACTACTTGCAGTTCTCTGATAACTGATCAACAACCTTTACAATGAGTTTCTTCATGAATTTATAGCTCTAGTGGAGAAGAGAAGGTAGGTGAGAAACTAAATGCAGCATTAAAATTCAGAAGAGGAAGAAGGCCAAAGCCCATTATGTATAAATTATGTGCATTAATCTCTGGTGTTCTTTGGATGAAGATGTGGGTTTCGTCCAGGCTTCCATTTACTTTAGTATGTCTCTGATGTACTTTGCTGCAGCATTCTGTAGTACTTCTGGTGAATTAAACAAAAACGTAGAATCGAGACACTAAGATCTGCCATACTGTGCAAAAAATGCTTCTGATAGCCTAGGACTACTGTAGGAGGGGAAACACTTCTCTTGGACACAATGTATACTAAAACCATAATGTGTACTATGTCTGTGCTCGGGAAGAAATGTTCTGATGATTTGAAATCCTGATTACATTGTTTTCTATGCGCTGGACCTCCTGTGTGATCCTCGGGATTTTTGATTCTGGTACTCTGCCTTTAGAACTCTGAACTAAGGCTTAAAATCCTCAATACTACATGTTGAAATCCTTGATCATTAACTGGTATTTCCCTGCCACTTCATAAATGTCTCGATTTGCAAAATCTGGGTTTTAATGGCGCCGGATAGGTTTTTTGTGGAGATTGAACTGTCCTGGGATAATATTTATGGCGCCGCTCCCTTTCATAGTATTTCCATTGTAGTGCCAGCTTCCAAATTCAAATTTCCCTGCGCAACACGCCATTATGATGGTACAATTGAACCATGGTATTCGAACGCCTTTCTGAAACCCTGCAAAATAAGAAAACTGTTAGGAAAACCATGGAGGTGGTGGATGCAATGAGGGACGGCAAGACTGGCTATGCAGACTGGTTAGATGGAGAAAAATGTTGTGGAAGACCTGCCATGTGGTGAAAACAGTGGGAACTACAGTTGAAAGGTGGCGCGGATGGAAAATTAAATGGGAAACCTTTGAATTCGACCTTTGAACAGGATATATAAAAGGACAAACGAAAATGTGACCAGAACACGTGGACAGATGACGTGGCAGGATAGGGTTACGGTAGAATAGTGAACAGCGGGGGAAAAAAAATCTAGACCATCCGATCTCAAAGGAGATTGACGGTTGAAAATGCAGGAGAGGGCGATGAACGGTGGACTAGGGGTACGGTGACCATGGATTAAACCCCGCGGAACTTCGTGAAGCAAAAAACATTGGATGAGGCGCCCTAGATTGGACAGCGGACATTCATATCGCTCTGTATCCTGTGCCAAACATTAACGCGCGATGAGCAGGCAGTTTTGAAATAGTGACACTGCCATGCATTGCGCGATGAGTGGAATCGCTGGGCCATCCGGAAATACCGCCTACCTCCAAAAGGCAATGCGATAGAAACCGATGGTTTCTAAATAGTGTGCGGGCATGGGACCACTGGGACAGGTGTTCTGTGAGCCGTCAGATCAATAGTTAAATGGACGGCGGATCTTCAATTGAGCGGTGAACAGGTTGAACGACGGATGCTGCGAGGGCGACGATCGCTATCCATTCTGTTTAGATCGATGGTTGTAAACACGCCCAATGAACATATGAAATAAGTGCTCTTCGCCTGGGTGCCGGGTCATGGCACTGGGTCATGTGGAGGGAAATGTACAGGGGGCCAGGCCGAAAGGGGCTAAGGCCCAATTACATAGAAAGCATGGTTTTTTGGCCCATTTCAAATGAAATTAAAAGCCAGAAAGGGTAGCGATAGAGAGATAAAGGGGTCTCTTGGCTAAACCAAGGGCGGATGCGTGGTTTAAAGGGGATTTTGGGAGGATTTAGGGGATTAGAGGGGAATTTGAAAAGGGAAAAACAAGGGTCAAAATGGGGGGATCTACAGGGGTTAAAGGGAAAATGAAGGCCTTTTGGAGCACCATTTTTTCCAATTCGAGAGGCTATTTGACATAAGGACAGCAGAGGGAAAAATAAATGGGAAAAGGGCATAAAAGAGGTTTCAAGGATGATGTGTTTGCTGTGGAAATGTATTCCTTGAAAGCTCAGAAAACAACCTAGCCCCGTTTTTCTTGTCAAAAATTCATAGGGGGCTAACACTGCCATCTCCTCTTCCCTCTCAAATCCCATGAAAAGGAATAGGTCCCATGTTGGCCAAACTCCCTTAAGAGCAACCAACACAACATGGCTTCTTTTTGCCCCATGTCATAGATTTGCAAGAGGCTCACCATCCTCTTGCCTCCTGTTGTACATATCTACCTCTGCCTATGAATTTTGCTCCGCTGCCTCATTCAAATCCATTCTTAACCTCTGCCGTGACCTAAAATCTCATAACCCTGTTTAATATTACTATCTCTGCTCGAAAATCTGCTTTGCAAAAGTTCAAAACCCAAAATTAAATAATCGGGCCTAGTCCCTAAAGAGTCTGACGCCCTCCCGCTTCGGCCTTCATATGACCCGAGCCTGAAAACCACAATTCAAACGAGAAGGGGCCTATTGTTTTAACGATCGGACACAATGCTAGCCAACCAATCTGGCTCAGATCAATGGCGCGGCAATCAACTCATATGGAGGGCCCGCGCACAACAGACCGGCGGTATTTCATGGCCCCACCATTTTATTGTCCCCCGATACAAGCGTAGCCGTTGATCTTGTTCTGAGATCGAACGGCCCTAGGTCAATCACAGTCCTGCCCCCAATCGCAATCGGAACTTCTAAAATGTGCCACCCCTGTCTCCCCGCTCCACTTTCCGATTCTGATTTCTGATTTGGGTCCCACCTCCTGCAGTCGTGTCATCACAATTCACAAGTGTACGCCGTATTCCTCCTCCACCATTCATATGTTCTGGTGACGTGTCATACTTTATGAACCTGTGTCCTGTTCGTTCATTATTGCTCCATTGTATTCTGCATTGTCACCCTCTTTTTCTCCATTATTTTCATGCGTTTCCTGTCACCCTACATCATCTCAGCATTTTTCCTAGTCCGTATCACCGATTCCACGGCCGCTGTGGAATCCACACTCCCTGTCACCGAGTCAATTTTCTCTAATGTTTTGCGGATTTTGCAGGTTTTAAAACGACTTAGTCGGCGCTTTAACTTGCCGCCTCCGTTGCTAAGATCTGAAGCATACCAAAGGACATATTTTAACTGGCGAAATTAAAGAAAGAAGCCGAGGGTAGGTAGGAGAGATGACCGCCATTAAAGAAGACATAGATATGGATTCTCAGAAATCTCCAGATAAATTCGCCCCGCATTAAAGATCCGGGATTCAAATCTGAAGCCAGGGGTCGAGAGTACAGTACAGCAATGCAGATTGTTTCAAATCTCTTACGGCAGCAGATTTTCCTCAGCTGTGGGCAGCATATTGTATATATTTTATTATTTCTGTCTTGTATATAAAGAGACTTTTATCTCCCAGCATTTATTTCTTTAGAAGGAATGTTAGTTATATTCATTTATAGTCAGTCATTCATAAGAGAAGGCGTGAATGTTTTCTGCCATTTGGTTCAAACTGAGTCATTAATTGTGCCTCGTCTCCCTCCTCCTCCAGAAGTTTCTGTCTTCTCTATAAATACTCAGAAATAAGACTTTTGAGGGGTTCCGCATCGCTGCCAGCATTTGCGGCACGCAGAAGGCTTCGTATACACCAGAACATTTCTCCGAGATGTAGTTTCCGCAGCTCCGTGGGGTCTCGTTGAGAGGGGTTACAATCGTATCGAGGATTCTGATTCATGGCATTCCGCGCATGTAATTTTCTCTTATGTGTTAATATAAAATCTCATTCCATGCTATTTATCTTCTTGTATCATGTTCTAGAATGTGAGTGGCTCACTGGTCTTAAGTAAGGATTCATCCTAGTTGGTGCCCATACTTGGATTATTCAAGCGCTTTAAATAGGCCTAGTCATGATATACTGTTCCATGTTCATTTCATCCATATTTTCTGCTATATTAGTTACTTGAGGAGGGTGCTTTTAAAAAGCCATTGTCATACAAGGACTAAACTGGTGCCGCCCTTGCGTTCACAGTATCCGTGTATCACTTCCATGTCATCGAATATCTCTCATGTTTTCAACGTACTCACTTCGACCGATTTCGATATTATTTGAATCGGCCCCTCTTACGTTGTAAGCGGCCCTTAAATCGGTTCTGATGCTTTCACGTCGAAGTTCTACATCGTGTCCTCGGCATTATTCTCTTATTTTCGTACTCACTCTTCCTAGTAGACCGGGGTCTCATTCGAAATCTAATTTTCGTTCAAATAAAGAGTAAGCGAGTTCTTGGACTGACAACCCAAACTATAAAGGGCTCCTTGCTATATTAAGATGTCCTAGGCACTGGTCTATGGAAACTCTAGGCTGTCTCTAGGAGGGTGACAAAATCATCCACAACACCTCCCATCCACATCCACTCAACTCCCTGTGGATTCCTTCCATAATTTTGTATCTTGGTATTCCTCCAATGAGGTCTACCATCTCCCCAAAATAGATCTCCATCTTTGCATTTCATGGGGCATTGAAATGCAATCTCCTCCATGGTCCATGTCTCAAACCCCAACCTCATGTGTGGTGCATGAATCATCAAGGGTGTTTGACAATGATGGCACAGTGCAGTGAAAGTTCCCTCCTCAAGACAATCAGCATGCAATAATGTACAATCCTCCATGATAGACAAAAACTCATGCATACCTTGGAGAGATTTGGAAGAATCTTGTGTTGCTGCAATAGTCTCTTCCTCAAGTATGCTGGCTGCCTCAATAGCTAATGTTGAAGGGTGCTCCTCCATGTCTATGATAGCGCTAGTATGTGCCTCTTCAACTGGTGGTAAGGGCTCCTCCCTCCTTTGGCCAAATCTTCTGATCAAGATCTGAGAAAAATCAGCAAGAGTAGAAACCCTTGAATGTCTCCCATGTCTGACCCACCAAATATTTGCTTCTCCCTCAAGGTGCAGCACTGCAATTGCTACAACCTCTCTGTCTACTACAGGATGTAATAGGAATAAATCCTCTAGCTTCTTCACCGAAGCCTGTGCTGCACATGTGGGTGACCCATCAAAAGTAGACAATAGGAATCTATTGCCTTTCATCCTCCCATGACTGTGGGGTCTTCTTTCCTCTTTCTGCTGAACAAAGTGTGAAAAAGATAGAGTCTCTTGGAAGACTCTAGGGTTTTCTCCATATTCAGCAATATACTCACTTAGAATTTCAAATTCTAAGTTCTCTTCATGCTTCTGCTCTGCTTCTTTGTGAGAATAGGAAGTGCATGGTCCTTCCTCTTCTCCTTTCTCTGTCTCCTCAACCTCCTTGGAGAGGTTCTTGTTGGATCTAAACACTGATGAGATAAATCTCATCCTCTGCATCATCTTTGCCAATTCTTCTCTAAAATTCAAACTTCACAGGCTGAGCCAAGTTCGAAGCTCTGATACCACTGTAATGTTCCGAAATGGAAATGAGCAACTTTTACACCACTAAAGAACTCCTTTGTTGGAAACATGAACAAGGCTATGTCAGAGACGGATTGAGAAGGATTTTACCAGTTATGTCACCTCTAAAGAGAATGAGAACCGGAGGCTATCTGGCCCTTTATCAGGCTCTTCCTATAGCTATGAAAATATTTCTTCCTCAGGAAGATCTACTCAACAGGATGAGCTACAACAACACCTGAAATTTAACAAGTAGCAACAACAATGAAATAAATTTACTCATGAAATGTGAGAAGAGTGAAAAACTGATATATAATCTGTAGCAGAAAATGATATACAATATCCTTGAGGAAAAGACCTCTCAAGGTGGGCTCAAATCAGCCTCAAGGGAAAATGTACATAAAATGGAGAAACACTCTGCTACATAACCCAACAATTCTATAATTGCGTAGTCTATAAGGGAAAATGACTGCAGACTGAAATATACAAGATGATATGACAATATGAGCTCAAATAAAGTACGGGGAGCAAGATCTCAACCCCATGAAACAATAATACAACAATCCTCCAAGGGATTGGCTAAAATACATAAAACAGAAAAATTTCGGAGTTGCAGTGTAGTTGTTGTAACTGAATAATAATACATGAATGGAGAAGGGGAAGAATGTTTCAAACAATATAGTAACCTCCTCCAGTGATCTTCTAAGTGAGAGGCTGCTCCCCTCACTGAAGATTACACTCCCCTAGTTCACTAGGTGAACTCCTGCTGCAAACCCCCTCTAATAATAACTTTGTAAGAGGGAAGGACTGTGCTGCAAATGATCTGAAACAATGGTCCAATGCCAAAATCTGCAATAGAAGCTCCTAGATATCCTTCACTGATATCCTAGAGAAAGAGTGAGCTCCTCTTCTACAAAATAGCTCCGGAAATGGGTGATGATGAATCCTCACTATAGCACCAACAACTCCAACATTTTTGCCTAAAAGAATAACGCAGTAGATGAAGATGAATGCTTTGGCCTCAAGCCAAGATGTGAGGGAGATGAATAATAGCTCGTCCAAGGCCTCCCAAGGAAGAGAAGGGAACTCCTAAACAAGAATCCCTCTTGTGCTGAGTAGCACAAGCTATCTCAATTGAACAACTAAAGAGAGCTACAAAATCTAGTTCTCAAGCATGAATGAACAATGGCTCTCTTTCACCTTTTTATGCAAGGAGTGCTTCCTTGCCATGGACCCCACCCATTAGGGTTTCTATCATCCTCAATTTCCCTCCTTTCAAAACTACGCAGTCTTCTTGTGCAAGCTTCCCCTCTTGGGCACATTGTTGACTTGGTCAACCATGGCCTAGTCTTCTTCCTTTTGGCCCTTTTCATACTAAGGGATGTCAAAATTAGCCATTTAAGTGACTCTTTGCACCTTAGGAGAGTTTATTTTTCTGCTACATGGGATCCCTTACCCATTTTATTCCTTTTATTAAAGTAAAATCAAAATTGATGTTCCAATTACCTTATTGAAAAATTTGGAACATTACATGAATCTCCCATGAGATTCTAACTTCTCGGAACTACTGACAATGTATGTTTGGGAAAAATATTCAGGATATCCAATAGAACACTCATGTACGCTCTCATTCATGGATTCTTGGCCTATTATTCCCATTTTACCTATTTGATCACAATTCCAAAGTCGCCATATACTGAAATTATTCTTGCGCCCAACTTTTTCAACGTCTTGAGACTGGGGATAAATGCTTCATATTCCTCCTAATTGTTAGAACAATCAAAAGACAATTTGTAAGAACATGATCTAACATTCTTAGGAATCTTACCAGGATGATGAAGAGGCTGTGGATCCAGATTCCGATGCATGCCCCATATTTCCCCAATGCACCATCAAAATCCATGGTTCATAGACCATTTTCATCATCCAAGTGCTAGAATTATGATTTATTTTCTTTCTCAATTTTCTGGGCCACTTCTTGATTCTGATATCAACTTTTCTCTGCCTTATCTGATGACTTCTATGAAGAACTTGGAAAATTCTCTTTTCCCTTGTCTAAAACTGTTCTAATACAAGTAGAAATCTCTGGGATATCTTCTACTTCAACAAGCTGACTATCTACATCATTAAAGCTGCTATCATTGAAGAAAATAAATGTTTCTAAATCTGTATGTACAACATTAATTCTATGATTATTAGCATTAGGGGAATTTTGAGGTATAAAATGGGCCTCCTAAGGAAATTATAAAATAATAGTGGAAATAATAAAATAAGATTAGATTACATCATCAAATTTTAGAGGGAGCAAAGCAAAAAGTACTAATTCAACTTGTATTTTCAAATTATCTCCTTATGGATTTACTCAAATTTCAAGTGGGAACACCCGTTGGATGCAGAATTTGATTCCTCATCCAAGGAGTACCCATGTTGCATACTTTCGATGGATCCTAATACACGAAAAATGTGATTGCAATCACATTTTTTCATGTATTTCTCATTTTTTGTGTAGTAGGCTCCATCGAAAGTATGCAACATGGGTACTCCTTGGATGAGGAATCAAATTTTGCATCTAACGGGTGCTTGATTGCAATCACGTTTTTTCATGTATTTCTCATTTTTCGTGTATTAGGTCTCCATCGAAAGTATGCAACATGGGTACTCCTTGGATGAGGAATCAAATTTTTCTTCCAACGAGTACTCCTGCTCAAAATTTGAGTAAAACCTTAGGGAGATAAGTTGAAAAAGTAGTTTTATTATTTTATTATTTTTTAATATTTTTATATTTTTACTCTGAAAATGGTGAATCACCCCCCATGGTTGACATCATCATCTTAAATCCTATTGGTTCTTATAAAGCATATTTTGATTGTACATTTTTCTTAGGAGGCCCATTTTAGACCTCAAAATTTCTCTAATGGCTTCTCTTTGATGGTTATCATGAACTTCATCTTCATTTTTCGATGTTATCGTTCTATAATTTTAAGATTGGCAAGAATAATCATAAAATGACAACATCAAAACCACTTTGGAGTCTAGGATCTAGCCCTCTTAGACTCAGAGAGGGATCTCTCTTGAAGATTTAGCTTTGTTCTTTTCATTTATGATAATAGGCTAGTTGTACTGATTGTGAAAGTTTCTTTTTTAATTGATAGTTTGCTTGGATTAGGAGACATGATTAAATTATTTCCATTGGGCTATGGAGTCATAATAGGCTGGGTTGTTAAAACAACTTTTCTAGAGCATTTGGAAGGCAAGCTAACTATACTTATTGGATCTGTTAAAACATAAGGAATTATGGAATGAAATAAAAAGTGAACTCAGTAGTGATTAAAAAGAAATTAAATGTTTTTTAACGAGACTTCAAAGAGAAACACTTATATTGTAAACACAACTAGAATTAAGGTGCTCTAGCATCAAATCTCATTCTTCAGATTTATGTTTTACAATTAGAATTAAAGGATACACTGAAAGAGATAACAATGAAAAACATTAAACACAATAAAGAAAAGACATCCCCAGATAACTATAGCTCAAGAATATTGCAAAATGGTATTTTATTATTGATTCTCTAGCTCCAAAATATAATGCTCCAATAGAAAAATTTACAATCTAGGGTCCAACCACTAATACTGAGAAAAGTACGTTATTTAACTAACTCCTATAGTGATTGTTGTATCTACATGGGAAATCTCATTATTAATTACAATAACGATTGAAAATTGACAAATGTGACTGCAAAGTGGACACGCTAGAGTAACTATGACAAGTGGCCCTAATCTCTAGAAGGAAGTTATTATATGATGTGTGGGCATATTTAGATAATCTGATGCTGATATGCTGAGATGATACACTGATTTGCAAAATTAATTGATTTGCTAAGTTGGTTGTCTTGCTGATGCGCTAAGCTGTTACCCTTCTTGGTAATCACACAATTTCTCCCACTACTGTTCATTTGGAATATTGATCTGGATTAAATTCATGTAAATCTCATCTGTCTCTGTGAACTTCATAAAATTTGGCCTTAACAAAAAGTGTGCTTGATTCAATATTGTATGAATAAATCATTATCCATAGCTTCGATAAACGCTCTTCCTATCATTGAACCTTTAATCTCTGCAAATTTTGTTGTATATTTGGAAATCTCTTTCAAATTATTGAGATAATCCTACCTGGGCATGAGCTTATAATTTATCACAAAAAGTGATGTCAACCTTATTTTGGTCAGTGGTTTGATTCTGTTGAAGAATCTACTGACACCAATTTCTAAGTTATGACACTTTTCTTCTAACTTTGTAACCAAATTATTTTTTTTGAGCACCTTCTTGACTTCTAGAATGGTTGTTGTTCTATCCTCCATGTTGGAAATACTGAGAGGTAGGGTGAATTAGTATTCCTTTCAATTAGTATTATTATTAATATTTCAGATCATTAGTTAATATTCAATTATTATCAGTGTTTTTACAATGATAGTAGTAAACAAAAGGAACACAAATGCACGCAGTTTTTAAGGTAGAAACCCTCTCTAGGACAAAAAACACCTCAATGCTTCTCTAGTAATTCTTTAATATTCAACTCCAATTTAAAATAAAGCTCCAACTTCCCAGAATCTAGAAAAGCATTCTTCTCCAACTCCCACTAGATGGACGCTCCAATGCCCGATATTCTTCAGTAGTCAACTAAACAGATGCCCCAACACCAAATGAGATACAAAGCACCCTAGCACCACTCTACCACCCTAAATTTTTCATAGGCTTGATCATGTTGGTGACTTCATGCATCAGCCTAGCACCACCCTACCACCCTATATAAGAATAAAATAAGAATGGACTCATGTGCCATGGAAAATGGTCCACTTTACAATGATATAGAATGATATATAAGAAGGAGACACACTAGACCATAACCCCAACTATGACACAACAACCTAATGATGATCATAGACCTCCCGAAACTGCCTCTTCAACTCTTGGTAGATAGACACTTGTACAATTTTTACAATGATGCTTTTACAATGACTTGGTACAATGATACCTTTACAATGACTGTATGCAATGTTGCCCGCGTGAAGACTTCATGTGGTGAACTTCGTGCTATTGTTATGCACCTAGATTGCTTCTCTTGTCATGCTACCATTTCTCACTCTTCAAAACATTATATCATGCATTGATTCTTATCTTTATGAATATATAATACCGGCAAAAAGTCTTCAAGGAAATACCCATGACATGATAATATCAAAACTTACCTCATCTTGTAGAGCATATGTTAGTGCTAAACAAAGAAAGGACATTAGAATGGAAAGAACCTAATGCAATTAAGATATGAACATGCATATACAGAATATAATTACCTAGATCTTACTTCTGTTGCACCTTGCTTTGCTTTGCTTCCCTAGAAAGTCTAGTCCTTTGCAGCCCTTGACAACACATGATCTAATTGTTTCTTGCCTTCTAGGAGCTCGATATTGAATCTAGTGTATCTATGTTATTTTGAGATCCCAAATATGTGATTTTAGGTCATGTAGTATTCCTCTGAGTCTTCTTTCCAATGCCACAAGTCTGACCCAATTTTGATTCTTCAAGGAAAAGTTATTCCCAATCTCTCACAATGACCTAATTATGGACTAGTTGAGTAGAGAGCACTCGTACGGCATGTCACGTGTCACTGTTTCTTCATTTGACACTGAAATTGATACAGAGAAAACTAAATTATATTCCCTATATTTCATTTTTTATAGAATTCCAATTTGATACTCAGAGGGAGATATGATTATTTTCCCAAGGTAACTTTTTTGAGATGAAGTTCAGGAGCCTGCAAAAACACTGACTTCCACATATCATATCTCCGAAAATATTGTGTACCTTGATCTGAAATTTTTGCAGGAGCTTCCTCAGGATTTTGGCTTCGCCTCATACAAATTCCAAATTCTGAACCTTCATATAAATAAATATATAGAGAAGATACCACGATGACCTATTTCAAGTAGCGGAATTCCTACATGAGGAGGATATGAGGATCACAATTTATATAAATTCTTAGGTTGAGAGGGTATTCAACAAGTGAACATGGGAGGGATTTTCGTAGCTTAAAAACTATTAACTATTGAATTTTCAATGACCCATGCCACAACCCCATGGGGTTTTAACCCACTAACTGGGGTTGCAAACTTCAAACACGAATATCGCTCAAACTGTGATTAATTACATGGCATGCCATATATCATGGAAACATCTTGACAAGTAGAAACCATAAAAAATAACCTTGACCCAAAATATAGTAATTTTGTACGTCAAAATTCCCATGCAAGATCAGGGTAGCCCCCTGATGCCTCTTGGGTTGACATCAATGAAAACCACTGATCAAAAATCTTCCCCTTTGGCATTGATGGCAAAAAAATTACTCCCCATGCGGTCATGACACCTCTTCCTACAACATCCTCTCCCCCTTTGACACCAATGGAAAAGTGTAAATCCCCCTGACACATAGCCATCATGCAGACCTGTACACACTTCCACTCCCCTTGACACACAACCATCCTAAAAACCTGTACACACTTCCACTCCCCCTTTATATTCTGACTAAGGAAAATATAATGCGAACTTGGGAGAATCCCAATCTTCTGGTGAATATATTCAAATTCTTCATGGGGTAAAGGTTTAGTGAATATGTCAATGGTTTGTTCTTTTGTACCAACATACTCAAGTTTGATATTGTTTTCAGCGACTTGTTCTCTAACAAAGTGATATTTGATCGGAATGTGTTTTTTTTTTAATGAATGACAGGATTATTAGAGATGTTGATGGCACTGGTGTTGTCATAGAATATGGGAATAGGCTCACTGAGTTGTACTTGAAGATCCTGGAAAGTTTGTTTCATCCAAAGGACTTGAGTACAACATGCTGTCGCTGTAATGTATTCTTCTTTTGCTGTAGATAATGAGATTTAGGTTTGCTTTTTGCTCAACCATGATACGTAACAACGACCTATATAGAATGTTTCTCCACTAGTACTCTTATGATCATCAATGCTTACTGCCCAATGTGCATCTGTTTAGGCTTGAATAATGAGATTTTTACCCTTGGGATACCACAAGCCATATTCTTTTATTCCATTTAGATATCGAAGAATTATTTTGACGAAAATAATATGTGATTCTTTTGCTGCTGCTTGGAATATTGCTACTTGTCCAACTGCTTGCGTAACATCTGGCCGAAAGGTTGTTCCATATAGAAGACTACAAATCATAGATCTGTACAACCTCTTATCCACATCCTTAGATGAGTCACCTATGCTCAATTTGCAACCTGTTACCATCGGTGTAAGGACGGGTTTGCAACCTTCCATTTTGAATTTCTTGAGCATTTCCTTGATGTACTTGACTTGACATATAAATATTCCTTTCTCTTGCTAAGATATTTGAAGCCCTGAGAAGTATGTCAGCTCACCAAGTAAGGACATCTCAAACTCACTTTGCATCTTTGTAGAAAAGTTCTTACTTAGTCAATCATCATTGCTACCAAATATTATATCATCCGAATATACCTCAACAATTGTTAAATTATCTTTATCTATTTGTACATAAATATTGCTATAAATGCTACCTTTCTTGAACCCTTGTTGATGTACATATCCATTAAGACAAGCATACCATGCTCTGGGAGCCTGCTTGAGACCATATAGAGCCTTCTCTAACCTAAAAACATAGTCTTTTTTTTTTTTATAATAGAAAACCTGCAGGTTGTTTGATGTAAACTTCTTCTTGTAATTCGCCATTCATAAATGCTGACTTAACATCCAATTCCTTCCACCTGTGCATAGCCTTTGCAAACCAATCTCACTTTGTTTATGGTAACCTGTCCATCTTCATTCAATTTTTTCCTGAACACCCATTTAGTCCCAATGGCATTTTTATCTTTTGGTGGTGGAACTAATTCCCAGGTGTTATTCTTCTTGATTTGATCCAGGTATTCATTCATAGCTGCTACCCAATTTTCATTCTAGATGGCTTCCTCAAAACTTCTAGGCTCAAAGGTTGCTAGAAAAGTAATGTGAGCTTTTTGTGATGAACGAAGATGTCAACCTTCATTTATGTCACCAATTATTTGATTTGATGGATGGTTCTTTTGAATCCATTCTTTTGTTCTCTTTGGAGGAGCTTCTTTTTGTTGTTCCGGCATATCTTGATGATTATTATTTACTTCTTCCTTGTTCATAATTGCTTCTTGTTCTAGAATTTTTTGTGTGTGTTTTTCAGCCTCTGTCTCAAGTTTCAAGGATTCTAGATCCTCATCATTATTCGTTAGAACACCATCTTCTTCAAATGTAACATCTATTCTCTCCACTATCTATCTTCATCTTAGATTATAGAATTTATAGGTCTTTATTTTGCATGAGTAACCAACAAAAATACCTTCATCAACACGTGATTCAACCTTACCCAAATTTTGATATTCTCTTTTGATATAAAATTTTCTTCCGAAGATTATGAAATATTTTTCATAGCTGGTTTTCCTTTCCATAATTCATATGGGGTCTTGTTGCAATTATTTCTAAGAAGACTTCGGTTGATAATGAAGACTATCATATCAATTTCTTGAACCCATAATTTTTCATCCAATTTTAAGTCCTTCAACGTTGTTCTACCAATTTCCTGTACAGTTCTGTTCTTTCTTTCAGCAACTCCATTTTGTTGAGGCGTTCATGCTGTTGAAAATTGTCTTTTTATTCCATTTTCATCACAGTATTGCTGAAATAATTTGGAAGTGAATTCTCTACCATTATCTGATCTTAGACACTTTATTTTCAAATCAGTTTCACTTTCGACCAACTCGTAGATCTTAAAGCACTCTAATACTTCAGTTTTTTTCTTGAATAAACTTACGACTGTCATCCTAGCATAGTCATCTATCATTAATACGAAATATAATTCTCCATCTAAGCCTTCTGTTCTGACAGGACCACATAGATCAGTATGTATCAATTCCAATGGATATGATGCAAAGTGTTCTTTTGTTTTAAATTGGACTTTTGTCTAATTTCCGTGTCGACAGGCCTCAAATAGTGTGTTGGAAGGTTTTGAGATTTTTAGCATTTCTTGTACTGCTTCCTTTTTTCTTATCCTAACAAGATTGTCAAAGTTTATGTGACCCATTCATTTGTGCCATAACCAACTTTCATATACTTTAGCTAGTAGAAATGATTTAGTTTCTTCATCCAGAACATATATGTCATTTGGAGCTTGACTTGTTGTAGCCACAATTTTACCATACCTTCCTTTCCTAATTTCACATTTTGTGGAGTTGAATAGCATTGTGTGTCCTTGATCACACATTTGTCCAACACTGAGCAGATTGTGATTCATGTTTTCAACCAATAGAACATTCTTGGCTGGAAAATCTTTGATTCCAAGAGTGACAGTACCTGGTCCTATAACATTTGAAGATCCATAATTTCCAAAGGATACGGTTCCATCCTTATTCTATTTCAAAGATACAAATTTCTTTCTATCTCTAGTCATATGCGTTGAGCAAATACTATCAACATACAACACATTTTTTTTGCTTTGAGCCTTGAGAGCAAGAGCACAATTATCAGTCTTCTTATTCTTCCATGTTTGTTCGTTATGTGGCTTCAAAGGTTCTTCTGGGGGATTTTCAAGTCTGCAGTCTCTGTCTATGTGTCCAAAGTTCTAACATTTGTAAAATTCCATATTATTTCTTAAATGTTCAAATTTATTGATGTTTCGTTGAGCCTTGGGAGGTTCATATTTGAAGGATCTCTTGGAATTGTATTTCTTCCTAGGGTACATGCGACATTCTACAACTTTGTGACCAAATTTTCTACATGAATAACAATAGACACAAAAAATATGTTGGTACCTGGAAGGAAATATTCATCAAGGAATTGTCTTCCAAGGATGTTCTTCCAAATCTTGTCCAATGAAGTCTACATGCATGTTAGATCTCATAGGTTCATTGTATTTTGTTATAGAAGGTCCTGATTCTTCTTCTTTGAAAGCTAGGCCAGTTCTTTCATTGTAAGATCGTTGATTGTTGATGAGTTCTTCCAATGCCCTTGAGTTGTTGGCATAGTTTTGGATAGTTTTTCCCTTCTTCACTTCCTTAGACAACGAGACTACTTTGGCTTCAAATGCTTCCCTTTCTTGGTTTCTTTCTTCCAACTTCTTTTGAAGTGACTCTTCAATAAAAAAAATTTCTTCAACTTCAATTTTGAGACCCTGAACTTGTTCTTCAAGAGTATTGGAACAGATCTTCTCAGCATTGAGCTCTTTTATAAGCCTGATTTCCTCCTTAGAAAATTCTTCTATGGTCATCCCTTCTTCTTCGTTGTTTGATACCTCTTGTTTCTTGTGCTTGGACATAAACAATACTCTCTAATTGCTTTCTTCTTCACTGTCACTGTCTTCATCAGATGATGAGATATCTTCTTTAGAGAGAAAGTTCCTTTTGGATCCTTTATTTTTTCCCTTCTTGTTGAATTTATTAAATCCTTTCTTTCCTTTTGTTTTTCCATCACTTCTGTTCAGAAATTTTGCTGCGAAATTCCCAACCTCACCACAGTCGAAACATATCAATGGAAGTTTACCTTTGAATTTTCCCTTACCAATTTTTAGTTTTCTGGTAAAGTAAGCATATTCTTCATCATCTACCTTTTCTTCACACTTGCAAGTGCATGTATTTTCAATTTAAGGTTGTTTTTCCTTATTGGTTTTCTTAGATGAAAAAAATGCATTTTCTAGATGCGAAGTACCCTATTCTTCATCAAGTCTCATTTCATATGCTATGAAAACTCCATGTAATTCCTCTTTGCTAAGTTTGTCTAGATTTTCACTGTATTTGAAGACTGATACCTTTGGGTTGAAACTCCCTGGTAACATTCTAAGAATCATTCGTATTTCTCATCAACTGGCTCTCCCAATCCTTCCAAAGTGTTGGTTATTTCATCAACATATTGGGAGTATGCAGCAATGTTGCCATCTTCTTTCATTTTGCGTTGCTCAAATTTTTCTCTATAGATTTGAAGCTTTGCTTCATTGAAATTTGAGTCACCTACATATATATTCTCAAGATTTTGCCATATATTTTTGGCGATTTTACAACCCAACACCTTATGATAAGCAGATTCAATAAGTCCACCGATAATAATATTCTTTGCTTTTGCATAATTTACCAAATTCTTCTTACCTTGTTCATCTGTGGTTTGTGTAAATCCATTTTGAACAGTGTCCCATACTTCATAACCTTGATCCAAGAGATAGACCTCCATTATTTCTTTTTAGAGTGCATAATTATTTTCATTGAACAAAGGTACACTATTCTTGGTATGATCCATGAACTCCTACCAGTTGTTAAATTGTTACTGAAGGAACCAAGATTTGATACCAATTATTGGAAATACTGAGAGGGGGGTGAATCAGTATTCATTTCAATTAGTATTATTGTTAATCTTTCATAGCATTATTTAATCTTCAATTATTATCAGTGTTTGTACAATGATAGCAGTAAAACAAAAGGAACACAACTGCACACAGTTTTTAAGGTGGAAAACCTCTCTGGGACAAAAACCACCTGAATTATTTTCTAATAATTCTTTAATATTGAACTCCAATTGAAAATAAAGCTCCAAATTCCTAGAATATAGAAAAGAATTCTTCTCCAGCTCCCAGTGGATGGACGCTCCAATGCCCAATATGCTTCAATAGTCAACTGAATGAATGCTCCAACACCCAATGAGCTACCACTCACCCTAGCACCACCCTACCACCCTAAATTTTTCACAGGCTTGATCATGTTGGTGACTTCATGCACTAGCCTAGCACCACCCTACCACCCTATAGAAGAACAAAAGAAGATTGGACTCCCATACCGGGGAAAATGGGCCACTTTACAATGATATAGAATGATGTAGAAGAAGAAGAGACACCATACCATAACCCCAACTATGACAAAACCACCTAATGATGATCCTAGACCTACTGACACTTCCTCTTCAACTCTTGGTAGATATACATGTTATTCATCCATAATTTTGACTTTATCCAAAGATGACTAAGTTGAAAAACTCAGATTTCTAGAAACAATATTTGCAGAAACATTGTGAGTTCTAGAAATCTCACTGCCTTCATCATCCTAAGTCTAATAGTTCACTAAAACCTTCATCTATGCCTTCTAAAAAGATCACCCCTATGTTTCAAAAAGAAGCTTGTTTCAGGTTATCCCCATCACTTTGCCTATATTTCATTTCCCTCATCTTATCATTTCTACTCCTATTTCTTTCAGTCCTTTTCCCTTTGAAAATCCCCTTTTTCCCTTCCCATTTACCCTTCATTTTCCCTAAAAAGCCTCTAAAATATAATAAAAACACCTTTGCTTGGTTTAAAACCCCCTTTTTCACCTTACCGAAACTACAAAAGGGCTTTAAAAACCCCCTTCTTAAGCTTATTTTCCGCCCACTTAAAATATTTGGTCTTAAGCTCCTGCGGGCTTAAAACCTTATAGCTCTTTTCTCCATGTGACCCAAGGGCCTGACCACCCTCTGCATGCCTTCTTAAGCCCTTAGCCCTTCGATTTTCATATAAACAAGGTCTTAAACCGTGGTCTAAGCCTAAGAAATCCTTTTTCCTAGCCCCTGGGTCATCCTGTTCTTTATAAAGCGTTTTCTCTCGCCTCGTTTATCCTCCTTCCTTCACCATTTTCACTCCTCCACACTATGTTTCTCACGGAAAAATCTTAGCCATTGATCGCCGCCAATCTAATGGCGATCATTTTTTCTCCCTCTCCATCCTCATTTCCCAAACCCCTCCAATCATTCACCCCCGCGGTAAGTGTGGAGCGATAAAAAGGGTCTCTTTCACCTCTAATTACCTTCACATTAATTATCAACCCAGGGATGACTTTTTATCTCAAGAGTGTATCACCGAGGCTACGGTTTGCTTCAAGAGCAATGTTTCGAAGATAGTACCAAAACTAAAAGTAAATGAAAGCTGAAATAATTGGTACTTAATAAAACAGTTTCCTAAGCTTTAAATCATGTATTCGGAAAATAAGCAATGTATCACCAAGGGCTTGACAAACAATAGTCTATCCGGAAATCGATGTGTTGGAACAGAGCATAGACCACGGAAGTCCGGGAGCTAATAAAGAATGCTAAAGTTTAATAAGTGCCTTAGATCGTTTTCACCAAAACAACAAATGCTAGCAAAAGAACAACAACAAAGCACTGAACAACAAACTAAATGGAACAGCAAACGAACAGCTAAGTCTCGCGAGTCGTAACCAAACTTAATCTATTAACCCAAATGCACTTTTCGCAATCAAATAACAATCTTTCACTTTTAAGGCAAGTTAAGCAGAACACGCTAATGGAACAGAAATAACTATTGATAAATTATGAACAGCATTAATAAATCATATACGCACACAACACGCTGGAAGGCCAAATACAAATGTATAATAACTTAACACAGGCACACGTTAATAGTAATCTGAGTCTGATACCGCAAGTATTAACCCTGGTTAGAAAGGGTAACGATTACAATTCATAATGGAACCACAATGTCAATTGAATAGCAATCGTATGAAGTATAAACCATAGACAAATACAGTAATACCAGCTTAAGAAGGTTACAGCTTGGTTACTCTGCAATTAAACAGCAATAGCATTATGTAGAGAACGGCAATGTTACGGTAACGGTTTTAAAGGAATAGCAATACGTTAGAATGCAGATTACGGTGTTCCTGTTGCAGAGAACGAAATATGAAATATAACAGAGCTGTAATATAAGATAATAAAACACATCAGATTACCGATTCAAGCGGATAAGCAAAACCACGCAGAAATCAAAGAGATAATATACAGCGACAAGTGTCCTCCGGGGCCGGGCCCTTAGCCTCCAAGGGAACACCGCCTTAAGTTAATCCAGACGCAGAGATGAGAGAACCACCAAGCTTATATTAATGCATCGGACAGAAGTACAATGAACCAGTTCTCACGAGACTCAATAATCAGAGCTGACGTTTTAACAGAAAATTACATAAAAACGTATCTCCAAATCATCCCTCTACACAATACGTGCTTCTCCTTTTATAATCAGAAGGAGGAGAAATTGAATAGTAAATACAATCTTCCCATAACAATATTGGATTTCTTCCAACCAATTGATCAACAAGAAAATAGATTTACATCCATCTTTCAATAACAGCAAGTCGAATTTGGCTTTTTAGCTGAGATTTGGAGGACGGCTGCAACAACAGAACTGAGAAAATCGTGCTTAAAGAACTCTGCGAATCTCTCAACACAGGCCGAATTTGGGCAAACCGTTCTTTAATTAAGTTAATTGGGTCCGTTCTGGACAAAACCCATGTTCCGGATTTTCCAGATTCGTCTTCATTTGCTCAGAATCTCAACCGCAAAACTGTCACTCCTTATTCCAGCGCGTTTCTGAGCTGGCACTTTTAATGATCAAATCTTCAATCTGAAATTATCTTGGAGGCTAAAAATGGTGAATAATGTTATAACCAACTTATTAAAACTATCATTGATAAAATAATTCATAATCATCAATTTATTAGAAATAAAGGAAGATAAATAATTTTTCATCCATAAGAGCATAAATCATTTATAAAATGGATTTAAATGATAAATTATAACAAATGATATAATAGAGAAGAGTAAAAATGGATGAAATAAGTGTTACAAAGTGGTTGTATTCACGGCCCAACACACCCCCACACTCAATATGTTGCATTTCCTCATGCAACGAAAACCTGAATATATTGCATGTCTTCATGCAACCCCAAGACAAAACCCATGTGTTAACCAAGCAATAAAAATTTGAGAACAAATGAATGCTTCCTTAATTAATGAATATTCAATTTTAGCAATCTTGATGAAGGCATAACAATTTTTACATTGACATTCAACTATATGTATGAAGTTGCAGCAAAATATGATATAGATAACATCAAACTTCATTAACCATTTTCTCAAAAACTACAAACCAGCTTTTGTTGAAATTTGGCAAGTAGATTTATAATATATGAATGCCTTTATGATCCAAAAATCAGACTATTTTGATGCATGGATCATGAGATATAAACAAAATGACTGTAGCTGAGAGTGCATGATTTCTGAAATTTTATGAACCAATTTATCTTGAAATTGTCTGGGTTTGTATTAATGATACGTCTGTGTTTTCCAAAAATCACAAGAATTGAGTTCATAGTTTTAAAAATATTATGGAAATCAATTTCTACACTGAAATTTTATGCCTTAAATGAGAAAGAAAATAGAAAACACCCATCATGCGTAGCAATTCCTCCCCCTCTCTGAAAAATTAGCATGCCCTCATGCGATGCTAGAAAAAAATTGAGGTGGTTGCTACCAGCTGTTGAATTCTATGCTTGGTGTAAAACAACATGGAATAATGGAGGTGTTGAGAATGAATAAGAATAACAATGGATGATAAAAAATATGGATGACATGGTCATAAGAAAGAAATGAATGAAAGGAACACTCCCCCATACTCGAAAATGATATGCTGCTGAAAAAGGGAAAGTGGTAAAGATGTGGAATGAAGGATGATAAATAATGCTCAAAATGGATTTGCATGAAATTCTCCTAAATTCGTAATAAATCAGAAAATTATGCTATTTTACCTCAAGTTTTACCTCCAAAAAAAAAAATGTGGAATGACATATATGCACTGGCAGTTGTTGAAGCTGATGTAGGCAGAGTTGGTGCTGAAAGTGATGCAAAAGGTGGAATCCAGGTAAGCACATCATGTCTGAAGAATTGTTCACGTGCGTGAGCCTCTTCTGTTAAGTGCAATAGTGTGGTCATGCTATGAATAGAATTATGCCCATACTTGTTGTTTTCCTGTAAACAAAGCACTATTTGGCATACAATGTTCTTGAATCCATAGTGTTAGGTTTGAATAGCAACAGATAAGATGCATGCAAAACTTTCAATCAGAAAAACTTTTGTCAAATCAACAAGTTATGGCACAGTGCAGTAATCATATCGCATGCAATTCCATAATGCATACATTCCCCCCTCCAATTGGAAAAGGAATTCCATGACCATAAAGCATATGAGAGGTGTTGTACTGATGGCAAGGCAAGGGAATGAACAATATATCAGTGAATGAAGCAGAGTACACATATCAATGATAGGACAACGAGGGTTATGATTATAATGAGAGCAGAGTGTGTAAAGATAGTTATGAATAAGAGATAGAACGCTTTGGATTGATGATAAGTTATGAAAAAGAGAAAAAGAACAACAATATGCCAAAAAGATGCTTTACTGATAGTATGCTAGCTAAAAATGATGCGATTGATCATAAAACAATTTCTCATGCATAAAGGTTCAAAACAAGGAAAAAGTTAAGGAAATAACTTCTTTGATAAAAAGAAAAAATAAGAAAAGGGTATTATAATAATAATTGATGATAAGATATAACTTCAATACCATAAGCAGAGCCGCTGCTGCCAGCAGGCGTCCATAGCCTCGGCAGGGTTGCTGTTTAACCCATATGAGCCAGGATCCTCATTTATAAATGGAGAGTTACAGCGCTGTTCTATAGAAGAGATCAGTGTGCTAGCGTGGTAACCAGATAACCACACTGCCATTCACTGGGATGTAGCAAAAGTGATCAGGCCGGCTCGTGATGAGACCTCCTGTTCCAAGGATAATTTGACTATCCAATGGATCATAACCCTAGTGTGGTGGCCATAATGGGAATGTCACTTTCTTACAACCTTATGAACATGGTAGGCTGGCTCGTAATGAGACCCCCTATCCTCCATCTGTGAACAAAATTTTGTTATTACACAATTTTATGATAAAAAGAGGGAGGCTCAGTACTCCTTAAGAGCAGGGATGGTGGAAGAAGTTGAACATGTCAATAGAAAAATATACCCATAATCTCATTTATTACAGACAGAGAAGATTATAATCCAGAAGGGTGGAACCAGCATGGTATTAAGATGATCAGTCAATATCATGTTCAACAGAAAACAATGCAGTAAAGTAGTATATAAATAATTGTGTCCCTTTTGAAAATAATCTATCATCAAGGAGCTGTCCTGTTAAAGATCATAACGTGAATGATATTAACTCGCTTCAATAGAATCCATAATTCTTGTCCTCGTAAAAATAGTGTACTTCATGCCATGAAGGGGAATCAGTCAAATGTGGTTGAGATGAACTAGGAATAGTCCCACAAGAGGAAGAAAAGGTTGCTCTCAAAAATACTCCCAAAGGGTTGCTCTTTTGAATGAACAGCAAAAACACTCAAAAAGTGGTGTTCCTTAAAGGAAATGCAAAAAAAAAAAAACAAAAATACACACAAAAAAGTGTGAAAATGCAAATGTCCTTCCTTTGGAAAAATGAACAGCGAAAAACTAAAAGTGTCGTTCCTTTGGAAAAGGAACAGCAGAAACGCAAGTGCCGTTCCTTTGAAAAAGGAACAGCAAAAACGCAAGTGTCGTTCCTTTGGAAAAGGAACAGCAAAAGCACACGTGCCGTTCCTTTGGAAAAGGAACAACAAAAATGAAAAGTGCAAAAGTGTTATTCCATTCGGAAAGGAACAACAAATCGTGAAAGTGCAGAAGTGTTGTTCCATTTGAAAAGGAACAACAAAACGTAAAAGTGTAAAAATGGTGTTTCATTCGAAAAGGAACAGCAAAAAGTGGAAATGCAGAAGTGCTATGCCATTTGGAAAGGAATAGCAAAACGTGAAAATGTAGAAGTGTTGTTCCATTCGGAAAGGAACAACAAAAAGTGGAAGAGCAGAAGTGTTGTTCCATTCGGAAAGGAACAACAAAACGTGAAAAAGGAACATCAAAAAGAGTCGTGGAAAATGAATGGCAAAATGACCCGTGACAAAGGAACAACAAAATGAATTGCTGACCAAAAAGGTGTTGTTCCTTTGGAAAAGAAATAATAAAACGGAATTGTTGTCCCTTTGAAAAAGGAACAGCAAAAACGACAAAAGTGCACACAAACGCTGTCCTTTCAGAAAAAGAACAGCAAAAATGCACAAGCATGAAATGCAAGCACGCAAAGAATGAATTAGCTGTTCACTATATTGATGCTGAGGATGGGTCACAGTTTGAATGAAGCAACACCTGAAACACAAAATATAAAAAAATATCAGAAAAGAAACAATGTTTTATTTAAAAACAATATGTAAATAACTAAATTAAGTTACAACAGCTATGATGTTATGTCAAAAAAATGATCTCTTTGAAAAATGTTTTGGCAGCAGTGATAAGACATGAATCTTCAGATTGAAATCAATTCTTCATTTGTCCTATTATGAATCCGTTGGGTAATGAGTTGGATGAAATTCCTTTGTTTTATTAAAATTTGTTTCAAGAATCACTCGTCCATAAATTGATCTTCTTTTTCTCCTAGGACCTGCAAAAAACGAGTATCTACCTGCAATAAAACATTAAATCATGGAGAAAGAGAGGTGATCGGGCTCCCCTAATCCAAGAATGATGCAAAAAAACAACAAGTAGTTACTCTATATAACAAATCCATTGAGAAAATAACAAAGTAAAATTTATTTGTCACTTGCGGGAGAGCAGTGGTCGACCATACTATCCAGCAGTGTTTTAATCACAACTTCTTTGTTTTTCATCGAAATTGAGTGATTCAAAAGCCAAATGAGAGCTAATTCAAATTTTTATCTCCAGTAGCAACAGGTTTTAGAAATTAAATGATATGATATGTCAATTTTAGTTAGAACAACCTGCATAACATAGTCATTTTCAATTACCCAATCTAGACCAACGATTTATATTTCAAGCATAGATTCTTCGTTTGATGTCGGATTCAAATGATTAAAATTGGAAATGAAAGTAGATTCATTTATTTATCTCCAATAGAAACAGGTTTTGAAGACAAGAAAAATTGATAGGTCAAATACTGTAAGGAACAGCTGGAAAGACATAGTTTTAAGGGTGCTGATTTACGATAGACAGTCAGTATTTTGATCATAGATTTCCCATACGATATCAAAAATGAGTGATTCAAATTGAATTGTAAACTAGATTCATAGGGGAATATACCATAGAAACAGGTTTTAAAAATTCATTCATTTAGACCTCCAAAAACTGACTGTCCCAACTCTGTTCCTGAGCTGCCCGCTAGACATCTGGTCAATGTTTTGGTTCTAACTTTTTCGTTTCAAATCCAAATTGACTGATTCAAATTGGGTTAGAAATTAGACATCAAGGGCTACCTAGGGTAGAAACAGGTTTTAAAAATATTCATTTTTGGTCCCTCAAAACATGACTGTCCCGACTGTTTTTCCAGAAAGTTCATCAAGCCCGCAAGCCAAAAAAAATATGATATTGAAACATTTTTTTTAAATTGGTGATAAAAGTGAATATGAGTGTTTGTAGAACTATTATTTCCATTATAAGTCATCTACAAACACAAATGAATTAAAAAAAAAAATTATCACCAATGTTGATTTGCATAGCATGTTGCAACAAAAAAAAAACAACTAGTTTTACATAAAAAAAACAAAATGCATTTATTTATTCCCTTATTTATTTTATTTTCTACACTAACCTATTTTAATTTGAAAAAATGAATATGACTACGTATATGAGTACTTCCAGTGGAGCCATTTTCGAAATAAGGCTTCACGTATACACACCCAAATTTGAAAAATGCATATTAATGAAAATCAGGGTATGAGAAGCCAACTTCCCTTGAAAAGATGGAGTCAAAAATTGTTGAAGTATGGAGCAATGTTGCGAACAAGTGATGGAGTGAAACCAATCTTCAATATATCCGTTATGTTCTTGATTTCCCATATCCATCATATCATGAGGTTCTTGAGCTTTTAAAATGGTTTGTTGATACAAACTAGAAGTAAGCTCATTTTCCTCCATAACTTCTACAATTTTTGAATTTAAAACATTCTGAATCTCATTGTAAGTTTTCTCTAATGGCGCATGTGAGATAGAATGGGTGGGAAGGGTGGGTAAATTTGGCAGTTCAACATTGTAAGTATGTTGTACTGGTTTATTGCGGTGAGGGTGTGGAATTAGTTGAGCAGGAAATTCAAAAAGATGTTGGGCAGTTTCTTACCATAACAGAAGATGTCCTTCATGTGTTCCTTCAAAGCTCCTTCTTCCAATGTTCATGTCAATTAGTTAGTGAAATGGGTGGTGCTTACATCACCACTTCAATGAAATCATGTGATTCATTTTCCAAAATTTCTATTTTTTTCCTAGTCATTCACACAAAAATTCAAACATCTAAAGCTACAGCAAATCTGTTAGGAAAGCGGACAGTGGAGCAGGGCTTGTACATGCTCCGCACGCAGGTTCTTACCTTCCGTTTTTAGGATCCAACTCTTCCCTAGCAGGCACTCATCAGATTCACACTACTCTTTAGAAATGGCTACACTCTCCCCGGCAACGGCGCCAAAATGTGGAGCGATAAAAAGGGTCTCTTTCACCTCTAATTACCTTCACATTAATTATCAACCTAGGGACGACTTTTTATCTCAAGAGTGTACTCAGTCTGAGGCGGCTATTTACTCAAGAGTAATGTTTTGCAGTATAGTGCTTAAAATCCAAAAGTAAATGAAAGATAGAAACAAAATCTAATTGGAACAGCAAGAAACTGAAATGTTCTAAACTAAATCATTCATTCGGAAAAATAAGCAATGTATCAGTCAAGGGTTCGACAACAATAGCCCATCCCTTTGGAAACTGATGGAAAGGAAATTAGAGCATAGACCACGGGTCTGGGAGCTAGACAGTGAATGCCGAAGCTCACTACAGCCTTAGATCGTCTCTCACACCAAAACAACAAATGCGAGTAAATGGAACAGCAGATAGCAAAATAGAACAACAAAGTAAATGAGCAGCAAACTGTAATTAAAAGAATCTGGACAACAAACTCTAATTAATGAAAATCAATAGCAAAGCCAAATTAATAGCAATCTTTACTCTAAGAATAAATCGAACAGCACAAGGAAATAGAACAACATTGATTAATGAGAGGATATGAAACAACGTTGGAAAGTCAAATACAAATACACAATGACTTAACACACGACACACATTAATAGCAATCTGAGTCTGATACCGCAAGTATTAATCCTGGTTAGAAAGGGTAACGATTACAATTCATAATGGAACCACAATGTCAATTGAATAGCAATCGTATGAAGTATAAACCATAGAAAAATACAGCAATACCAGCTTAAGAAGGTTACAGCTTGGTTACTCTGCAATTAAACAGCAATAACGTTATATGGAGAACAGCAATGTTACATTAACAACTTTAAAGGAATAGCAATACGTTAAAATGCACATTACGATTTTCTTGTTGCAGAGAACGAAATAGGAAATATAACAGAGCTGTAATAAAACACACCAGATTACCGATTCAAGCTGATAAGTAAAACCACGCAGAAATCAAAGAGATAATATACAGCGGCAAGTGTCCTCCGGGGCCGGGCCCTTAGCCTCCAAGGGAACACCGCCTTAAGTTAATCCAGACGCAGAGATGAGAGAACCACCAAGCTTATATTAATGCATCGGACAGAAGTACAATGAACCATTTCTCACGAGAATCAATAATCAAAACTGATGTTTTAACATAAAATTACATAAAAACGTATCTCCAAATCCTCCCCCTACACAATACGTGCTTCTCCTTTTATAATCAGAAGGAGGAGAAATTGAATAGTAAATACAATCTTCCCATAACAATATTGGATTTCTTCCAACCAATTGATCAACAAGAAAATAGATTTACATCCATCTTTCAATAACAGCAAGTCGAATTTGGCTTTTCAGCTGAGATTTGGAGGACGGCCGCAACAACAGAACTGAGAAAATCGTGCTTAAAGAACTCTGCGACTCTCTCAACACATGCCGAATTTGGGCAAACCGTTCTTTATTAAAGTTAATTGGGTCCGTTCGGGACAAAACCCATGTTCCGGATTTTCCAGATTCGTCTTCATTTGCTCAGAATCGCAACCGCAAAACTGTCACTCCTTATTTCAGCGCATTTCTGAGTTGGCACTTTTAATGATCAAATCTTCAATCTGGAAATTATCTTGGAGGCTAAAAATGGTGAATAATGTTATAACCAACTTATTAAAACTATCATTGATAAAATAATTCATAATCATCAATTTATTAGAAATAAAGGAAGATAAATAATTTTCATCCATAAGAGCATAAATCATTTATAAAATGGATTTAAATGATAAATTATAACAAATGATATAATAGAGAAGAGTAAAAATGGATGAAATAAGTGTTACAAAGTGGTTGTATTCACGGCCCAACAGTAAGATCTAGCTGTTGATCGTCTTCATTCGACGGTCATCGCTTTGTCCCTTACCATCAATCCCTCCCATTAAACAGTTTGCTACATGACACCTTTGCTGAACTCAGCACCTGGTCCCACTACCGTGCATATTCCCATCGCAGTCATCCTCCACGTAGATCTGGATCCCCCAGATCTGATGAGTCATGTTCATTTTCACGCCCGATTCAACATAATAGTTTAACGCCCAAATTCAACATGAAATGAGCGGTTTCTCTCGGATAGGTGTCGACCAACTAGTCGTATCGCGTTCATATAGACCAATACCATTTACTGCCTATCCCTGCACGAATACCACCCTGGTTTTCCGCAAAACCACTATTTGTTATTTCGCGCCAAATTCAAATATTCCTCTAGTTCTTTCAGGTTTCTACCATAAGGCCCCCTCCCTGCAAAAACCCGTTCCTCTACAATGCTCCATAAACCACCCCTCGGGCCTCTGTAAGTATTTTAAACCATGAACACAGGATTTATTAATATTTTTTGTTTTTTGCAGGTTTTAAATGGCAGCCCTAGGTTAAAAAGGCATCCCATAGTCAGATTTCACTGTGACATGGCCTTGTATGACGATCCAAAAGGCCTGCAAAGCAAAGAAGAAGGGAATAAGGAGTTTTAACTAAATCATTGGGACGATGAATCATGATCATCACTTCAATCCAATGAACTATCTTGCATAGCGAAGGCCACTTGCAAACAGGAGCAAAGAAAAACAGTAAAATTTGAAGATCAAAGTCAAAGCCAGAAGATCAAAGCCTTAAATGAAGATTAAAGGTTAAAACACAGTTAAAGATAAAGGAACAGAAGTTTAAAAGAAGTCCGAGAAGTGTTAGAAAGGTCGCATGATGAGTTATGAAGGCTAAAAATAGATAAGTCCTTAAAGAGCACAGTTTAAAGATAAATTAAGGAAAGTTAGGCTAAAAAGCCTTGAATGAATCCAAAAAGAGCAGTTATTCATTCAGAATATCTAACTGACACCTTTAGCCTACTTTCTATCCGTAAAGGCAGATAAACAGTTATTACACAAAAGAATATATTTAAAACTGTCAGGATAGTTATTGTAAAGATAAGGATAACCCTTAAAATTCAATCTTTTCTCCTATCTTTCTATCAGAAGTTAAGACATAGTTATGGAATTAGAGAAGTAGTTGAACATATTCCTACCTTATGCCTTGTGTTAGCCATCAGTAAATTTTTGTCATAGCAAATGATGGCTAAAATAGGTCCTGAGCCTTCAAGAGATTGTTTTCATACAAAATTGCTCATTCTTGAAGCCTTCTTGTGCTGCCTAAACTCAAAAAGTAATCTTCACTGCTGTTCCCTTCAAAAATCCACCAATAAATCTTGTTGTTACCAAATAAAACTGCCTCCTAAAAAGCTCCATTATCATATTTTCATTCCCTCCATTTTTCATAAAATTTCCCCTTTTCCTTTCTCATTTATCTTTATTTTCTTCAAAAAACCCTTTAAAACCACTTATTCCTTTCTTATTTGGTTTTAAAATTCCTTTTACTTCATCCGGAACCTCAAAAAATACTAAAAAACGCCTCTTTTGGCCTAAATGCACCCTTTCTTATAACACAGGTTTTAAGCCCCTGAGGGCTTAAAATCCCAAGTCCTCCTCTGTCATAGGACCAAACGCTATGACCAAGTGCTTAAAACCCCTTCGTCGCATCGGCTTTTATTCTTTTAACCTACTTTTTCTTTGTAAATTTCTCCCCGCCGATGTGATTAGCCCCTCTAACCTTGGCCTCTGGTCACTTCTCCTCCACTAGACCAACCGAGCACTTCCCCTTAAGCCCCTTCCCTTATTCTTATTTATACCATCGCTCCCTTTATAAAGCCTTTCTCCTTTTTTTTTCCTCGCCCTACTTGGCAGGTCCATTATTAATCGTGACCGTCGATCTTCAAAGATCAATGGCCATGATACCTACCTTTCTCCCCCCAACCTCCCGACTCAATTACACCCTTACACCCCTATAATCCCATCTCCGCCGTCAATTTGTTTTAAACCGATGATCCTCGTTCATCCTGACGTCAAGACTCCCACTACCCAGTCCCCTCTCCTAATCCCCTTTTGACACCTGTCCTCCATTAAACTCTCGTCGTGCAACTTTTCGTCACGCTAAATCTCCACCATCGGATCTACACCTCTTCATCCAACGGTGCGGATTTCATATTGCATCAATTTCCATCTGACATTTAACATGCTGAAATCGTACGATACTGCCGATTTTACAAAGGCCACACGTCCCATTTCAATTGTATCGTGTTCGATTGAGTGAAAACCGCTTACCACTCAATCATCGCACCAAAACCATTTGCAGTTTTCGCGAAACCACTTTGCCCAAATTCATGCCAAATACAGTTTTAAACCAGATTTTTGTCGGTTTTCTTCATAAAACCTCTTTCGCCTGCATATTCACTCCCTCTACACAACTCCTCTGCCTCCAACAACCTTTGCATGAAGTTTTTCCCTCTCTCGCAGGTTTTTATAACGTATTTGTGATTTTTTGCAGGTTTTGATAACAGTTTTTAAGGCCAAGAGCCTTCTCATGGGTCAATAAGGAGCGTGGCCGAAGATTGCCCAACTCTGAAGCCTAAAATGCTACTGAATAAAGCTTCGAAGGTGTAAATTCAAGCTTTAAATCCATGTTTCATAAACGTGGGTTATTCAAATAGAACCCTTAGCACGCCAAGGTACCTGTTCACATCGGAGAAGAGATCACACATAAAAGATAAAGGGTTAAATATCAAAACTAACCCTACAGTTAAAGGAACAAACTTAAAGCACCAAAGCCTAATTCAGTTGAAAAAGGAAAAAGGCAGATGACTAAAGCCAAATCAGTGAATATAGTCAGCATATAGAGTATAAAGACTTCGAGGATGTTTTCAAAAGCCTTAAAAGCAAGGATTAGGGCCTAATCAGTGCTTAAAGCCACCAGGACAGACAAATCAATAAAGTAAGCCGCCAAATTCCACATCATTGAGGCTGTTACTCCTCAAAATGCCACCTACCAATTGATTTCACCTAAAAAGAGTGCATATTAATTACATAGTGAGAGATATTTCCAGAGACAACTCAGAATTAATTTCCAGCTTACAAAAGCCTCCAAAGTCAACAAAAGAGACTAAAGTTGATGAATGTTAATGTAATAATCAATTAGCAGAGTTAAAACATTTGAAAACTTCTCCATTTGGCCCTTCAAAGGCCGAGAAGCACTTACTTTGCATTAATTGTACAGATAGACCTTTCTTTCACTCCACCTCCTCATTATTCTATAAATACTTCTCTAGAAGAGAGTATAGGGGTTGGTCTTTGAATACTCATTGAGTGTAAATAGCTTTGAAGCTCCTGAAGCTCTGTTTTGTAATACAAGAAAAATAGGATGAAAAGAGAAGTCTGAAGCTGAAAATACCCACTAGACTTGGAGATTGTAAGTAGTTTGAACATAAAATACAAGTTGACTTATGGGATCCTGGTTTATGTCAATGGTGATGATTTTCTTATTGTAAATTGTTATTTTTCTCATGTTTTCCATATTATCCATTTTCTCTAATAAAGAACAAAAAATATAGATTAGCATTTACTTTCAAGTACCCTAAATCTCACTAATAAATATTTATCTTTATGTTTTATGCTAATTGTGTATTTGAGGATAATTCAATAGAGTATAACCAGTGAAGTGTTGTGTAATGTTCCTACTTAGCCTTAGCTAAGAGGAGACATTCAATTTTGATTTAATTTATGTTTTATGAATAAATGAATAAAGGAGGACATGTAAAACTCCTAAGAAGTCTAAATAAATCAATACCCATGTGAACAAAGACAAATTAGGGCTATGTAAATAATCACTTGTAGGTGTGAAAGAGGTTTTGAGCCAAGATTGGGTCCACCTTGACCAAGACAACTGCGCTGTCTACGTTCATTGCATCTCCAAAAGGGACTATGCAGTCTTAGAAGGGAGCCTCTAATGTGAAAAGGGAAAACTCATCAAAGTGGTTTAGGGTTTGCAAGAGTTATCTCATGTTATAAAAATAAGGAAAAGGCACATTAAGAGGTTGTTGATAGATCATATTTCTGAAGTATTTGTCTGCTTAGAAAAATACCATTCTCTGCTGTTTAGTGGAGGATTGTGATTGGAATTCCTGTTTAGGGGTTTCATCTCTTCCCTTGAGGATCATTGGAGGAGTTATTTGTTGAAGTTAGCCACTATCTGGTTTGAGACCAAGCTCTTTCTTTCATGAGCAATGCTGGCCCATTGAGGGTTTTGCAGTTGTTATCTTTTGTAGCAAGTGGTGTTCTAGATCTGCTTAGATCTAGCTTGTTTTGAGAGGATTTCTCTGTTGGAGGGTGTTCTTAAGCATCCAAAGAGATATATGAACCATATTTTGTATTATATCTGTATTTTCATTCCATTTATTTAGTATCCTTCACCCTATGCGCAGTTTCTGCTCAATACTTCATTATTTTGTGAGACTGCTTTCTTATTTCAGTTTGCTATCTGTTTGGAGGAAGATCTCTGGGTGTTAGGCTTGCCTTCCCCTGGTGATCCATGGATTGGGTTGCTGATCCATGTCTCTATAGATCTAATCTCTTTCAGCAATAAAATTTATCTTCAGAAATTTCTGGGTTTTCTACAGCACTACAATTTGTAATTCAGATCTACAGCTTGTTATGCAATATTTTGATGTAATTCCAATTGGATCTTGTTCTTAATGTATTATAGTTTACAGATATTTATTAGATCTGATGTTTCATCCATACATATTTTAGATATCTTAAATTTAATTTACAGCAGCTGGACCATCTGAAAAATAATGATGTCTATGTATTTCTGCAGTTTGTTACTAGTTGCAGCTCTAATTTCTAAAGGGATTTTTCCATAGTTTCTTTTGTAATCTACTGTAGAGGCTATAAGCTCAAATATAAATATTAATTACTGTTATATTTCTGAATTATCATATATTTTTCTGTCCTCCTCTAAGTTTCAGTCAAAACTGCGCAATTCTAGTTGGTGGGGTTTTTGTGTTTTAGCAGCCTTTCTCTTTGGCTGATTTCTAACTAGTCTTCATTTTGGGAGATCTGTTTAATATGCCTAAACTATTTTTTTTCAGATGAAATTATATATATAAGTCACATACATCATAAATGAGGGGATCCCATCCCTGATCTACATTATTCTTGCACATATTTTCTTATACAGCGTTTTCTTTGAAGACCTTATTGAGATTCCTGAAATGGATTATTCCAAGTTCTATAGGCAGAGTCTACAGTTGGCTAGGTAGCCTTTGTTTCTCACACTCTTTTTAGAGGTGAAATAACCAGTAAATTCCTCTGTATTCCATCTCAGACATAGAATCTTGAGAATCCCCAAAAAGGAATATTACAGTGGTATCGGTGCTCCACTCTTGGCACAACCTGTACTAGCATTGGAGCCTCAGTCATGCTACATTCCGAAGATGAAGATCCTATTAATGAGAGGGAGATGAGATACCATAATAGAATTTATAGAAAGTATGACTATACCACTGTTGACCTTGACAAGGTTCAAGAGAAGGGGCAAGCCCCTGAGTTGATGAATGATAAAGATAAGGAGGCAGAACAGTTTGAAAAAACTCTCTTGGAAGCTATGAAATATTTGTCCAAGGAGATAAAGGAGATGAGGATAAATCGAATGAGGGAGTCCCTTGGGAGATTCTATCAAGGAGAAAGTTCTGAATGTCTCAGTTTGGGATTGGTCAACCTGTGAGCTTGCCTCAAGTTCCACAGATCTCACAACGCTCTATAATTCCTACCTTCTTGGTTGTAGAGAATGAAGGGCTTCAAGATTCAACCTCTTTGGTAGGCTAATTTGCAGAATATGATTCACAAAGTCAAAGGTTCAAGGATAACTTGAGCTTTCAAGACTTTTGCCATCTCAAGGACCGGAAGAGGCCATTGTAGCAGTATAGAGATGGAGGCTTCCTTCATGGGAGGCACAACACCATGGGCAGGTTCTTCTTGCCTAAGTTCGATGGATCACCCTCTTGTTCTGGGAAAGCATGGGTGGAGAAGTTGGACATTTATTTCCAGCTGAATAAAGTGCCTAAAGCATAAGACGTTAATATTGTTGCGCTGCATTTTGATGGAGAAGCCCACAACTGGTGGTTTCATGAACTTTCTACATTGGGGCAAAACAATGTGTCCACTTATGCTGAGTTCACTAGGAGACTAGTGGAGAGATTTGATCGGAAGGATCCGGAGGCCCCTTTCATAAGCTTGGCAAAGCTTAAACAGACAAGAGATGTTGAGGCCTATATCTCTGAATTCCTAAGATTATCTATAATGTTTCCATATATTTCAGTAGCAAGGAGAGTCTATATGTTCATTGATGGCTTGGAAGAACCTTTGCATTGGTTGGTCAAGTCTACCAAGCCCACCACTCTGCATCATGCCATTGAAATAACTAGAGATCTCCAAGATGCCTTGCCAAGGGAAAAGGAAACCTTACCAAGAAAAGCCACTTACTCCTCTAAAGGGAAGGAGGGGAAAGTTGCTCCACCCAAGGAGAGCTCACAGAAAAAGCTTCTTGACAATGATCTCCGGAGGGAGTTGAGGAAAAATAAATTATGTTTCACTTCTCAAGAGCCATGGGTACTGGGACATAGATGTGCTGCTGGAAGATCACACTATATTGAAGTCTTCTCAGATTGTGAGGAGGAAGAGGGAAATTATGGACCTAGGAGAGGTCACAACGCTGGTGATGATGAGGAGGAGGATCCATCATCATCCAGTGAAGAAGAAGGATCATTTGCTCCAACCAGTGGGACTCTTGCTTCCTTGAGAGGAGTGCCCAAGTATTTGACTCTTAGAGTGCAAGGTTCAGTTATGAACCAAAGAGTATCCATTCTAGTTGACAGTGGGGCAAACCACAACTTCATTGATGCTCACTTTGTGCCAAGGAGAGGGATCCCTACTGATACTTTTGATGGGTTCTCTATTTTGGTTCCAGGAGATAGAACTATGCAGTGTATGTAGTATGTTCCATCACTTACGGTGACTATGGGGACCTACACTTTGGAGGACCACTTGTTTGTAGTGGATATACCAGACACCAACATCATCTTGGGTGTCTAGTGGTTGATTACTTTAGGAAAGGTCACCACTGATTGGAACACCTTACAGATGGAATGGGTGGATTTGAAGAGTGGGAAACAACAAATAATTCAAGGCATGCACACCTACCCTTCACTTGATGTTTCCACTCACACAAAAAATATGGAATTGCGTAGTAGGGGCAGGGACCTCACAGTTCCTTCTCTCATGTTTATGATAATGCTGCAAGGTACATTCCTACATCATGGTAAGCCACTTGGGGTGCCATTAGATTCTATGGGGAAAGCTTCAACAAGTGCTGAAACAATGGAAGAAAGAGTCAGATCGCTATGGGAGGAAGCAAGGGGGAGGATCAGCCTTCCCACAAATTTTTTTGGCATGCATAGTTCCAAAGAAACAAGCAGAACCAAGGCAAGCACCACATTAGATACATCAAAAGCGCTGTCTTTGTTGAGAAGTGTAGATCCATATTGGAGATCTCAACTCCTTGAGGAGTACTCCAAAGATCTACACACCGGGATGATCTTAGATGGCATAAAGCAAGGAGGAGGCTATTTGGTCCATGAAGGGGTCATCTATCATCTTGGTAAAGTATTCTTGTCTCAAGCCTCCAAGCTTAAGCAAGAAATACTACAAAGGGTTCACAAGGAGTTCATTTCCAACTACATGCAGTCAGCAAAAATCTACTCACTAATCTTGAAGAGTTTTGATTGGGAGGGTATGGAGGAAGAGCTACATCAGCATTATGATTTGGAGGAATTAAATCAGAACTTACAAGAGTGCAATATTTATGTGGAGATGGGGCAGCCAAGGGATCCTATGCAGGAGACATTTCAGCCATCTCTTTCTTCTCTCAAAAGAGGGGAAAAGCCCATGCCTAACTCTATGTGTGTGGGAGGATTGTATGGTAAGAAATCTGATCTTATGGAGCAAGTTTATTTTTCTTATTTGGCACATTCTCTTACCATATGTATGCAGGCCATGGCTGCTACAAGGAGTAATATTACATGCAGATCTCATGGCAATGATGAGGCCAAGAAAAATTCCAAAGCTGGCCACTCCCTTGATGTACAAGGGGAGATTGCTTATCATGATGAGTGCTTCCCAAAAGCACCTAATGAGGGTTTGAATTTTAGCCACGTAAAAGTGGCCTATGCAGCAATGATGTGGTGGTAGTACCACCTATCACATTTAGATTTACTCAAAACAAGGAGTGCACTGCGTTGGTACCTCATGTGGGATTGTGACCCACCTCCTCAAGTGCAAATTTCAGTTTGCCTATATGTCATTTTTCTTCCATACATAGATGACATATTGATATTGTTTATGAGTATGTATGTGCAAAAAGTAAGTAGTGTACATGTACCTCATGGGATGGCACTTTATCCTGTACTTCGTGATACATGTTTCAGATGTGATATTAGCTCACCCATGTTTATTTCTGTTGAGTTTTACACTCCTGAAGGGGCAGACTATGTACCTATCATGTTAGCATTGGAGGAGAAGTTTTTGATGTATTGTCTTGGTGAGCACTTACTCCATGATGAAAGCTTGATTCTTGATGCTTCCATTAATGGAGGAGGGGAATAATTACAACGCTTACCCTACTAGTTGCTTGAGGACAAGCAACATTTTGAGGGGGGGGATTGTAATGTTCCTACTTAGCCTTAGCTAAGAGGAGACATTCAATTTTGATTTAATTTATTCTTTATGAATAAATGAATAAAGGAGGACATGTAAAACTCCTAAGAATTCTAAATAAATGAATTCCCATGTGAACAAAGACAAATCAGGGCTATGTAAATAATCACTTGCAGGTGTGAAAGAGGTTTTGAGCCAAGATTGGGTCCACCTTGACCAAGTCAACTGCGCTGTCTAGGTTCATTGCATCTCTAAAAGGGACTGTCCAGTCTTAGGAGGGAGCCTCTAATGTGAAAAGGGCCAAATCATTGAAGTGGTTTACGGTTTGCTAGAGTTATCTCATGTTATAAAAAGGAGGAGAAGGCACATGAAGAGGTTGATTATAGATAATATTTCTGAAGTATTTTTCTACTTGGAAAAATACCATTCTCTGTTGTTTAGTGGAGGATTGTGATTGGAATTCCTATTTAGGGGTTTCATCTCTTCCCTTGAGGATCATTGGAGGATTTCTTTGCAGAAGTTAGCCACTATCTGGTTTGAGACCAAGCTCTTTCTTTCAGGAGCAGCGTTGGCCCATTGAGGGTTTTGCAGCTGCTATCTTTTGTAGCAAGTGGTGTTCTAGATCTGCTTAGATCTAGCTTGTTTTGAGACGATTTCTCTGTTGGAGGGCATTCTTCAGCCTCCAAAGAGATAGTTGAACCACATTTTGTATCATATTTTTAATTTCATTCTATTTATTCAGTCTCCTTCACCCTCTGTGCAGTTTCTGCTCAATACTGTGTTATTTTGTGAGAGGGCTTTCTTATTTCAGTTCACTATCAATTTGGAGGAAGATCTTTGGGTGTTAGGCTTACCTTCCCTTGGTGATCCATGTATTGTGTTGCTGATACATGTCTCTATAGATCTGATCTCTTTCAGCAATAAAATTTATCTTCAGAAATTTCTGGGTTTTCTGCAGCACTGCAATTTGTAATTCATATCTACAGCTTGTTATGCAATATTTTGATGTAATTCCAATTGGATCTTGTTATTAATGTCTTATAGTTTCCAAATATATATTAGATCTGATGTGTCATCCATAAATATTTTAGAGATCTTAAATTAAATGTACAGTAGCAGGACCATATGAAAAATAACACGGTCTATGTATTTCTGCAGTTTGTTAGTAGTTGCAGCTCTAATTGTCGAAGGGATTTTTCCCTAGTTTCTTTTGTAATCTGATGTAGAGGCTATAAGCTCAAATATAAATCTAACTTACTGTTATATCTCTGAATTATCAGATATTTTTCTACCCTCTTCTGAGTTTCAGTAAAAACTGCGCAATTCTAGTTTCTGGGGTTTTTTTGTTTCAGCAGCCTCTCTCTTTGGTTGATTTCTTGCTAGTCTTCATTTTGGGATATCTGTTTAATGTGCCTAAACTTATTTTTTTCAGCTCAAATTGTATATATAAGTCACATATAGCACAAATGAGGGGATCCAAGCCCTGATCTATGTTATTCTTGCTCAAATTTTCTTATACAACATTTTCTTTGAAGACATTGTTGAGATTCCTGAAAGGGATTATTCCAAGTTCTATAGGAAGATTCTACAGTTGGCCAGGTAGCCTCTAGTTCTCACCCTCTTTTCAGAGGTGACATAAAATTTAAATTCCTCTGTAGTCCATCTCTGAAATAGAATCTTGAGAATCCCCAAAAAGGAATATTACATGTTGGTAAGCCCATGTTTCCTGAGTAAAACTTGAGATATTGTCTTTGAATGTTCTTGAAAATCCTGCTAATTAAATTTTAACTAGAGAAGTTTATGGTTAGCCCTATCCTCTATTTTACCTCCAACAGTAGCTTTGAAAAGTTCCTTAAGAGTATTGCCAAAAGTAGTATAGGTTCAAAGTCCTTACCTGATCTTAGGTTATTCTTTTTCTATCTTTAATGTTTTCCTTGAAAATATGTTGAAAGCGGGCTAAGTTAAAATTATTTACTTGATCTTAAGCTCTTCTTTGTTTTTAAAATTTTTCCGTTAAAATTATATCAAAATCAGGCTATTTTAAAAGTACTTACCTGATCTTAGATTGCTTTGTGCCTTTCCTTTCAGTATGTTGGAAGCAGGCTAGGTTAAAAATCCTTACTTGATCATAAGCTGCCCTTCGTTTTCTTATATGTTTGCTTCTTTCACACTCATTAATGTTTCATTCCAGAAATCAACTTAAAGAGATATGTTGATATAGATGACTTGCCCCATAGACCACTCTTGAAACCCGTTGTCCAATTAAACCCTTTTATGACTCCATATCCCAATGGATTGAAATTTTTTCTTACTTATCCTATCAGTTGAACCATTTTCAACCTACTCACAACTTCACCCTTCAAAATACTTCCTTCATTTTAATGATATTCATCCCAACCAAACTAACAAAACCCTTGTTCTTCACAACTAGCCTAATATCATACATAAGCTTTAAAGATCATATCTTTGAAAACACATATATAGAGAGATCCCTCTCTGAATCCAGGAGGGCTAGATCCTAGGATTCCAAAGTGGCTTTGATGTTGGCTCTGCAATGTTTGTTCTTGCCAATCTTGCAAACTACGGAGACCCTAACAGAGTGGTGACCATACTTGGGAGATTATTGAGTAATAGATAACTTCAAAACTTAACTAACCCATATTTTTAAATGAATCAAGTGTCACGAAGACTGGTTATTATTGATTTTTTATGGTGAAAACCAACCAAACCTTGAAAACAAGTAAAAATCCTTCACCTAGCAACTCCATTGGTATTCAGTAGCCCTGCTGACCCCTCTGGTTTTTCCTAAGATTCTACTGGGAAGTTATGAATGGGTTACATCTTGTACATCCTTAAGACCTCAGAAGACTAGAACATTTCATATTAGTATCTAAATAAATCAATGGTGGTGGACCATAAAACATTCTACCTTTAGAAAGCTAAAAATTTCCACCTGGCAACTCCACAACTCCCAAAATACCAAATTACTCCACTGGTAGAAGAATCTGAACTGGTTGACAAGATACAATGACCTCTTTCCTGATTTACAAACATGGATCCAAGGATACAAAGGAGATATTCTCCAATGAATAGAAATCATATCCCTGGATTCCCACATAAGATGCCCCAGGTGTGTTGGGATGATAATCTTCCTGTTTTTCAAGGTGAAAAGTTTGATGACCCATTGTTACATCTCATCAAGTTTCATATACATGTATGGAAGGTAAATACTGAATGGCATGAACACTTCCTTATGAAAATGTTCATGTTAACATTAGAAGGAAAGGCAAGTGATTGGTATGAATGGTTAGAACCTAAGAGCTTGTTTTCTTTAAAAGACATGCACCAAGTATTTTATGAAGAATATAAAGAAAACCCTTCATATTTATCATGGACTGCAAACTGTTGTGATCAATCTCAAAACATCATAAAATACCTATTAGATATTGATGAGGATTTGGTTAATATGCATCCTAAGTATCTCTTAGCAGCCATTCATGAATTTTATACCCAAGAAAACTATCACAAGAACCTAGATGAATCAGTTGAGGAAGAAATAAATCAGGGAATAAAGGACATTCCTCAAGATATCCCTGCCAGCATAAATAATGATTCATCATCCCTTCTAGGTGAGGCTAATTTAAATATTGATTATCTAGAGTAGCCCATGCATTTTCCAGATCAAGAACAAACTGAACCACTACAAGACCTAGATTATGAGCGAGACATGTATGATGATCAAGACTTTATAGAAGATGATGAGGAAGGTTGTCAAGAAATTCCTAATTTCCTACCTATAACTTGTGTTTTACTGTTAAGAGGTCTTTACAAACAAAATGCAAATAATAATAGTGAGCAGTGCTCTGAGGAGACAAGTATCCACTTATAAAACGTAGAATCTGACGTGGAAGGAGAACCAACACATATAGGGACTCTCCCTCTATGTTACAACTCATTTCAGATTACACAAGAAGAGTGGCTTCCTGATAATATAGAAGAAAAAACTCATGAACCTTGTATTCAAATTGAGTATCATAGCAATCATGAGGAGTTGTTTGAAATAGAATAAGAGGAAACAATATAAAATCCTCAAGGTTTCCTTGCAAGAACCAGTACTGATTCGCTAGAAGAGGCTCAAGAAGACATCCAGCCTCAAAACCAGTTAGCACAAGAGAAATAGGACTGTTGTACTTATATCTATGCTGAAAGAAATATCCCTCTTCTTTTGACAGAAGAAGAAATTGATCAAATACTAAACAAACAGCTAGCCTCCAAACCTATCCCATAGAACAACACAATGGCACTCAAGAAAAAGAGGATATTCGGGAAATTAATGATAAATATGAAGCTATTCCTCTTTGGAGTATGAGCTTTGATGGGTCATGTAGTAAAACTAGTGCAGGTGCAGGAATATGGCTTTACAATATAGAAAGCAATCATTTTGAAGGCCATTCATATAAATTGAATTTTCAATGCAAAAGTGACATAGTAGAGTATAAGGCACTCCTTTTAGGGCTGCACTTATTGAAGAAATTGGGAACCTAGAGGATAAAAGTTCATGGGAGTGAAGAATTGGTAATTAGGAAAGTGAATGAGGAATGCATAGTTAAACATCCCAGACTTAGAGCCTATAATGATGATGCCATGGATTTGTTAAAATCATTTAAAAAATTCCAACTTACCCTTGTTCCTAAAAAACAAAACATTTTTGCCAATGGATTAGCCCTTGTTGCCAGTACATGTCTGAGACCTTGTGAGAGCAAACAATATACAATTCAAGAAAAATTTAGACCAGCTATCCCAAACAATGAAAAGTACTGGCAAGTCTTTGGGGGAGAAAAACAAATACAAGACTGTCCTACTGAGGATATATCATATTTTCAAGAAGAACCTTCCCCCATTGCTGATATCAATCTATCATCCAAAGAACCTGAATTTACATCAGAGGCAAGCATAGATTTAGAGAAAGAAGAAATTTCACTGCCTGTTGATTTACAGGTGAAGGATGTTGATGCTTCGAAGGAACATACTGAAGGTGAAGTCCTCAAATCTAATGTCTTAGAGGCATAAAATCTACAAATCATGGAGGGCCAAAAGGAAGAGAGTTCTCATATTTTCTTTGTTGATCCTATGGAAGAATGTGTGGAGGTCCTAATTGGCTCAAATTCTCAAGCATGGATATTTTGCAAGAGCCAAATACATGAAAATTTGTCACCTTACGTGATAGCCTTGGTTTTGAATATTAATATTCAATATGTACTATGGTTACCTCTGACAGGCAGCCATATTTTCTATTCCTTTTTGTCACTACTCAACTAGCGACACTGGCACTATTGTATCATATAAAACATGTAAATATTTTGGAGTTAGACTAGTTTAGACAGGAAAGAAATAAAGCTTAGCCTGTGAGCATTTAGTTAGTTTTTTCCTTTGAAAGAAAAATTAAAAATACAAAAACAATAGAAACAGAGAAAAGAGGGCAGGTATAAAAGAAAAAAGGTACAACCCCATACCAAAAAAGAAGCAAAATATGAAAGTGTGCAAGTTTAAAATTCCACTACCAAAAATAATACTACTATTTTAAGTCATACAGCCTAATCATGACTAAGATAGATTTCAATTTTCTAATGATAGATTAGTGAAGAAGATTTGCCAAACTGTTCAATATTGGCTTATCCGTAGAATAGATTAGGATAGAACAAGAGTGGTTCAAAAAAAATAGAGACCTCAACATGTAATATTAATGAAGAATTGGTTCTAATATGCTCAAAATATGAACCAGAGGAAAGGAAAATAGCTCCAAAAAGATCAAAACCAGAGCTGATAGAAAGAACGAAGGATGTTTTTGTTTTTCAGATCTTAAGCTTTCCTAGTTTTTTTTAAAGTTTTCTGCAAATAAAGTCTATGTGCAGCTTGTACATACAACCATATACATCATTGCAAATCAGACAGTCTAATCCTGATTTAACTATGTTTAAATTTCTGTTTTAGAAAATAGAGAACAAAATCTGCCAGACAGTTTAATCCTGGCAGATAGTAGCTTAGGTAGAGAATTTATGAGTTCAAAAGTGTAATCTGAGCTCATGGAAGAAATAAGGATAGATTTAGATTAGTTTTTCCTATTTTCAAAAGAATAAAATGTTGATGTTTAATTTTTGCAAGTCTAAGTGCACCTTATGAAGAAAAAATGTTAGGAAATGTAGGCTGTGTAGGTAGAAAGATTGGGAGGAATTTGTTTGCTGATATGAAATACTGATCATCCTTACTAAGCAGCATGATCACAGAAGAAGCAATTTTTCAATGGATTAAGGAACAGGTCTGCATCCCAGAGATAAATTTCTGAAGTTATTGACACGTCCAAGGAGCTGCCATCCCCAAGTGGAGCCACTGTTAGCCATCAGTAAATTTTTGTCATAGCAAATGATGGCCAAAACAGGTCCTGAGCCTTCAAGATATTGTTTTCATACAAAACTACTCATTCTTGAAGCCTTCTTGTGCTGCCTAAACTCAAAAAGTAATCTTCCCTACTATTCCCTTCAAAAATCCACCAATAAATCCTGTTGTTCCCAAAGAAAAGTGCCTCCTAAAAAGCTCCATTATCATCTTTTCATTCCCTCCATTTTTCATAAAATTTCTCCTTTTCCTCTCTCATTTATATTTATTTTCTTCAAAAAACCCTTTAAAACCACTTATTCCTTTCTTATTTGGTTTTAAAATTCCTTTTACTTCATTTGGAACCTCAAAAAACACTAAAAAACCCCTCTTTTAGCCTAAATGTGCCCTTTCTTATAACATAGGTTTTAAGCCCCTCAGGGCTTCAAATCCCAGGTCCTCCTCCGTCATTGGATTGAGCGTTATGACCAAGCACTTAAAACCCCTTCGTTGCATCGGCTTTTCTTCTTTTAACCTGCTTTTTCTTTGTCAAGTTCTCCCCGCCGATGCGATTAGCCCCTCCAACTTTGGCCCTTGGTCGCTTCTCTTCCACGGGACCAGCCCAGCACTTCCCCTTAAGCCCCTTACCCTACTCTTATTTATACCATCGCTCCCTTTATAAATCCTTTCTCCTTTGTTTTTTCCTTTCCCTACTTGGAAGGTCCCTTATTAATCGTGACCGTCGATCTTCAAAGATCAACGGCCACGATACCTCCCTTTCTCCCCCCAACCTCCCAACTCAATTATACCCTTACACCGCTATAATCCAATCTCCACCATTGATTTGTTTTAAATCGACGGTCCTCGTTCATCCCGATGTCAAGCCTCCTACTACCCAGTCCCCTCTCCCAATCCTCTCCTGACACCTGCCCTCCATTAAACTCACGCCGCGCAACTTTTCTTCGTGCCAAATATCCACAATTGGATTTGCACCACTTCATCCAATGGTGCAGATCACATATCATGTCAATTTTCTGTCTGATGTTTAACATGCCAAAATTGCGTGATACTGCCATTTTTACAAAGGCCACACATCCCATTTCAATTGGATCGCGTTCAATTGAGTGAAAACCGCTTACCACTCAATCATCATGCAAAAACCATTCGTGGTTTTTGCAAAACCAATTTTCCCAAATTCGCGCCAAATAAAGTTTTGAACTAGATTTTCGCTGGTTTTCTTCATGAAACCTTTTCCGCCTACATATTCACCCCCTCTGCACAGCTCCTCTACCTCCTATGGCCTCTGCATGCAGTTTTTCCTTCCCTCGTAGGATTTTATAACGTATTTGTGATTTTTTGCAGGTTTTGATAACAGTTTTTAAGGCCAAGAACCTTCTCATGGTTCAACAGGGAGCGCGGCCAAAGATTGCCCAACTCTGAAGCCTAAAATATTGTTGAATAAAGCTTCTAGGGTGTACATTCAAGCTTTTAATCCATGTTTCATAAACATGGGTTATTCAAATAGAACCCTCAACACGCCAAGGTACCTGTTCATAGTAGGAAGAGATCATGCATAAAAGATAAAGGGTTAAATATCAAAAGCTGAAGATTAAGAGCTTAACCCTACAGTTAAAGGAATAGGCTTAAAGCACCAGAGCCTAATTCAATTTAAAAAGGCAAAAGGAAGATGACTAAAGCCAAATCAGTGAATACAGTTAGCATATCGAGTTTAAAGACTCCAAAGATGTTTTCAAAAACCTTAAAAGCAAGGATTAGGGCCTATTCAGTGATTAAAGCCACCAGGACAGACAAATAAATAAAGGAAAACTCTGAATGCCACATCATTGAGGCTATTACTCCTCAAAATGTGACCTACCAGCTGATTTCACCTAAAAAGAGTGCATATTAATTACACAATCATAGATATTTTTGGAGACAACTCAGAGTTAATTTCTAGCCTAAAAAGGCCTCCAAAGTCAACAAAAGAGACTAAAGTTGATGAAATTTAATATAATAATCAATTAGCAGAGTTGAAACATTTGAAAACTTCTCCATTTGTCCCTTCAAAGGCCAAGAAGAACTCACTCTGCATTAATTGTACAAATAGACCTTTATTTCACTCCACCTCCTCATTATTCTATAAATACTTCTCTAGAAGAGAGGATTGGGGTTGGTCTTTGAATACTCATTGAGTGTAAATAGCTTTGAAGTTGCTGAAGCTCTGTTTTGTAATAGAATAAAGATAGGCTGAAAAGAGAAGCCAGAAGCTAAAAAGACCCACTGGACTTGGAGATTGTAACTGGTTTGAACATCCAATACAAGATGATTTATGGGATCCTGCTCTATGTCAATGGTGATGTTTTTCTTATTGTAAATTGTTATTTTTCTCATGTTTTCCATACTGTCCATTTTCTCTAATAAAGAACAACAAATATAGATTAGGATTTACTGTCAAGTACCTTAAATCTCACTAATAAATATTTATCTTTATGTTTTCTGCTAACTGTGTATTTGAGGATAATTCAATAGAGTATAAACAGTGAAGTGTTGGTAAGCCCTTGTTTCCTGAGTACAACTTGAGATATTGTCTTTGAATGTTCTTGAAATTTTTTCTAATTAAAGTTGAATTAGAGAAGTTTATGGTTAGCCCTGTCCTCTAGTTTACCTCCAATAGTAGCTTTGAAAATTTCCCTAAGAGTATTGCCAAAAGCAAGATAGGTTCAAAGCCCTTACCTGATCTCAGGTTATTCCTTGTTTATCTTTAATGTTTTCCTTGAGAATATGTTCAAAGCAGGCTAAGTTTAAAGTCTTTACTCTATTTTAAACTATTCTTTGTTTTTAAATGTTTTCCTTTAAAAGTATATCAAAAGTAGGCTAGTTTAAAAGTACTTACCTGATCTTAGATTGCTTTGTGTCTTTCCTTTGAGTATGTTGAAAAGAGGCTAGGTTAAAAGTCCTTACTTGATCTTAAGTTGCTCTTCATTTTCTTATATGTTTTTTTCTTTCACACTTCTTAATGTTTCATTCCATAAATAAACTTAAAGAGATGTGTTAACATAGATGACTTACCCCATAGACTACTCTTGAAACCTGTTGCCCAATTAAACACTTTTATGACTCCATAGCCCTATGGATTGATAGTGTTTCTTACCTATCCTATCAGTTGAACCATTTTCAACCTACTCACAACTTTACCCTTCAAAAGACTTCCTTCATTTTAATGATATTCATCCCAGCCAAACAAACAAAACCCTTGTTCTTCACAACTAGCCTAATATCATACATAAGCTTTAAAGATCATATCTTTGAAAACACATATATAGAGAGATCCCTCTCTGAATCCTGGAGGGCTAGTTCCTAGGATTCCAAAGTGGTTTTGATGTTGGCTCTGTAGCGTTTGTTCTTTCCAATCTTGCAAACTACGAAGACCCTAACACCTTGCATGGTTTTCAAGGTTAGGAATGTGTTCATTCTATAGTTAATGAATCTCAAACCCTAGATCAGGTCCACCTCCTCATTTGCAAGATAAATACTGCATTGGAACTCATTGTATTGTTGGCATTTGATGACTCTTTGAAGTAATACATAGCTCTTCTGAAGTTGAAAGGAAATTGAGGTTCTGGAACTTGTGGATGTCTTGACTTGTTTGTTAATGGAGAAAGCTCTGTCATTGGATCCTTGAGCTTGGCTATTGGTGAAGAAATCTAAATATGTTATTGTTATTTCCTGTTCCATTATGTTTCACCATTCTTTGTTGCAGTAGAGTAAAAATTTTAGACTAAGAAATATCTTTTGAAAGCACCTTAGTTCTGATTACTCTTCACTATCTTTATGTTTTCTTCTACTAAGATATTCTAGAGAATTCTTAATTGCTCTGTAGAACCCTTATGCTTGTTTATTTCTTAAATAGTTCAATACAGTTGGTCTCAAGAATGATTTATGGTTTTCCCTGCTTGCTGCCACTTAAGAACTGCTTCTGAAGTCTCCCTTCAAAGTACCATTGTTTAAAGTCTGCCAAATAGGTTTTGTTCCAATCATACCCTTTGTACTTGCTTAAATAATTGTTTTGAAGGTCTTTATAGCTGTGATCAAAGATGTCTAGGAGTTCCCTCTTCTAGGAATACAGTTATTTGTGAATCTTGAGTGTCTTTTTATCCTTGGAGGTGGAATCACGAGAAGTTAAATGAGTTTCTCGCCTTCTATATTTCATTGGAGAATTTTTTCTTGAAATTATTATTTGCTGAAGTGTGGTTTCTAGAATTTATGGTTAGCCCTGTCTATGGAATGCGTCTTTATGTTCATGTAATGTTTTAAGTCTCTTTGTTGAGAAGTACATATCATTAAGGATTTTTAATTTCCCTTAGTTCTACTTTTCATTATAAACCATTGATGTCCATTTCATTTCACCTAAAAGACCTTGTAGATCCACGCGCCAAGTTAGACTTTCCCTTTGATACCCTTGATCCCTTTATAAACTTGTCACAAGCTCCACTTGACTCCATTGCCTAATGACTTAGAGATTTACCTTCTCTATCTATGCTACCTAGATCATCATGTCGAACCAAACAATCAAACAAAATCATGCTTCATAACTAGCCTAAAATCAACCCTTAAAATCAAGCAAGTTCACATCTTTGGAAGCAATTGAGAGATCCCTCTCTGAGACTAGGAAGGCTAGGTCCTAGAGCTCTAAAGACTGGATTTGATGTTGCCTTGTCACTTGGTATGCCAATCTGCCAAATCACAGGACCACAACATAATGGCGATCACGATGGGACCTTTTTGAGTAAAAGTCCCTAAACAAGACACTTTGTATTCATTCAAGTGAACTATAGCTTTCTTCAAGCACTACCAACATAATAGCGATCACGGTGGCACCTTTGTGAGTAAAATTCCTTAAACAAGACACTCAGTATTCATTCAAGTGAACTATAGCTTTCTTCAAGCACTACCAGCATAATGGTGGTCATGATAGGACCTGTCTAAATCAGTGGCAATCTAAGCAACCCTTAGGACTCTAAGAGACCCTTATCAAACCTTGAATAAATTAGTTAGCAAGCCATAGAGTAGAATTTTTTTGTTTCACCACCTTAGCTAAGTGTTGAATCAAGTATAGGACACTCTCACAACCATAGAACCACAAAAAAACTCAGAAAACCCAAAACAATTCAGATTGGTATTTAGAAATAATCATTGGTGGTGGACCATAAAACATTTTACCTTCAAAAAAGCTAAAAATTTCCACTTGGTGAATCACTAGCCCCAGTAGGCCTATTACTCCTCTAGATCTCCATATTTCCCTAGGACTATGTTAACCAACCCGAGGAAGTTTAGAAACCTAGTCTCCTATTATAGAAATCACTGTGAGAAGAAAGTTTTTGAAAAACAGTCCTAAAAACCCCAGCCTCTCTAAATTTTGGAAACTAAAATTTGGCTTCACATAGGGTCAATAATAGATCCCATCCAGATCCTAACCCTCCTACCATAATTGATAATCCAGAAAGGATTTTGTGGCAAACTTCCAGATCTGGAAAATCAACCACCGATAGGACCATCCCAAGAATAAGATATGTCCTAGAAAATCTCACATACTTGAAATATCCTCACTTTGACTTACCTCATACAAAGAACCTTTTTAGAAATAAGTCTCAAAGTGATTTAAACCAAGCTTAATTTGAAACCATAGATTTGCAACAAAGCTTGAGCAAAGAAGCCTCACCTTCTACTCCACCTGATTCTCAGCTTCTCCATCATTCCATCTCCTTCCATAATAGATCTGCTCCTCATCAGTTTGTTGGCCCAAGTGTTTCTTCCACTCCTGTCCACCCATACATTGTTCAAAGCACTCCATATCAGCCCATTTTCCCTCTTTTAAATCCACCTCTTGTAAATTCCCCATTATTTCCTATCATGGCAACATGGTATGCCCCTCTAGTGTTACCACAACATCTGGTTCCTTTACCCAATGATTACCAATCCAAAATTTCCCATTTCACTGGAAATGAACCTACTACTGCTCAGCAGCATGTAGATAAGATGGATGATGCTTTTGATTATATAGAAATAGAAGAAGAGACCATTAAGATGAGAATTTTTACTCAAAGTTTAGGAGGAGAAGCCAAAAAATGGTTCAAAGGCTTAACTCCTCACAACATAAATGATCTCCCTTCTTTGTATAAAACATTTACAAACAAATAGGAAATTAAAAAGAACCCTCTCCAAATATTGTCAGACTATAATAACCCCAGGAGAAATACTGGGGAAAGTGTCCAGGATTATTGCACTAGATTCAATAGTGTGTATAATGCTCTTTCCCCAAACATGAAACCTCCACTAGGCCTAGCCTTAGCTAAATTTCCAGAAGGCTTTGATCCAGAAATGGCCTACCAGCTAAGAGAAAGAGACCCCTTGACTTTAGAATATATGCAGAGGGGAGCCCTAAGTTTAGAAGAAAATATGATTGAGAAAAGAGCTAGATTAAAAGCAGAGAAAAGAGTTACATAAAGGGATGAAACAATGGCATCAACCTCATCATATGATGCCATAATTGAAAAATTAGTGAAGGTAATGGAGAGAATTCTTGAAAAGATAAATCTGAATGATAGAGTGCCTCCTAGAGAGAATCAAACCAATCCCCAAAACAAAAATAGAAATCCAAATATCAGAAGAGATCCTATTCTGAAGATAGGCAAAGAGATAATGATCAAAAAATTAGGCCTCCCTTGCAATAAAATTATACAGATAAAGAGGAGGAAAGTGAAACTGAAATGTTGGAAGAAAATCATGTAAATCTGATAGGATCTGATAGTGAGACAAATGTTTTTCTCACTAAAGAAGAACAAAGATTCTTCTCCTCAGAACAAAATGAAAAAAACCATGAGGATTATGAAGATTACAAATTGGTGTTTGCAAATGCAATCATGGAGGTACACAAAAAATATAATCTTAGAAGAAAATGGAGCCGAGAGGTTTCAAATAAGAAAAAAACTAGTACTTCTGTTAGGAAAACTTCAGAAAATCAGCCTAAAAATATAGTGAGTAACACCAACACTATGGCCAAGAAAAATGATCTAAATAAAGACAAAAATAGCCAACAAAGTGTTGAACAAAGCTACCCTAGTACCTCTGCTAGTGGCCCTAACAAACCTATCCTAAATAACAGTCCAAATAAAATTCAGCAAATCAGAATTGCTGAAAGAATTGTAAATGATAGAACATATGTAAATACCTCAAAAACAATAGTTCCTTTTAGCCTTAAGGGTGAAATTTCCAAGATCAAAATTAACATACCTCTAGCTGAACTAGTAACTTAGGATGTATACAAAAATCAAGTTTTGAAAGCTTTGAATATAGGCAGTGATACTGATACTTTAAACTTGATAGATGATAAAACGGAATTATTGTTTGGTCTTGAAGTTGAAGGAAAATACCAAGAAGGGGTTGTCCCTCCCTTCTATGTTAGCTTGAACATACATAACAAAATCTTGCACAATGCCATGCTAGACTCAGACGCTTCTCATAATCTTATGCCCAAAGTAGTAATGGAAACATTAGGCCTAGAAATTACTAAACCATATAAGGACCTGTATTCCTTTGATTCAAGAAAAGTCAAATACTTGGGCCCGATCAAAGATTTATGTGTCAACTTGGCACAAATTCCTGCTAAAAGTCTAGTAATGGAAATAGTAGTAGCTGAAATTCCCCCTAAGTATGGCATGATTCTATCTAGATCATGGAGAGCCAAACTGCAAGGGAGCCTTCAAACAGACATGTCCTATGCCACCATCCCAGTGTTTAACCAAACTAGAAGACTACACAGGGAGTCTCATATGAAATACATGGTGAGAAACATAGATAGGCTCAACAATACTCTTGTTTATTCTATTCATTCAGACTTGGATTCCTTTATCTTGTATAATGAAGATGAAATAAGCCAACAAGAAAAGGAAAACAAGAAAGAATACAGTCCACCAAAATAGTCAAATCTTCCCTCAACTCAAATACAAAGTAACTCAAACTCTAGCAGCCTTGAACAACAGAAAGGAAATGAAAATGAGATTGAAACACCTTGGAAAATAAGATTTGATGGCTCTTTTATCAAATTAGGATCAAGGGCTAATGTATGGATACATAACTCAAACAAAGGATTGTCCTATAAACTAGATTTTCCATGCACAAATAACATTGTTGAATATTAAGACCTCCTCCTTGGCCTACATTTGCTCAAATATTTGGAGCTAAGAAAATATCAGTCCAACGGGATTTTGAGCTAGTCATTAGACAAATTAAAGGGGAGTATTCAGCCAAAAACCCAAAACTCAGAGAATATAGAAATGTTGCCCTTGATCTCCTAAAAACTTTTGAAAAATATGAACTCATTTTCATACCAAGAGCTCAAAATCACCTAGAAAATGAGCTTGCCTTTGCTATTAGTAATTTCCAAATACGACATATAAATGAAAAATTCAATGTAAAGGTGAAAAAGAGGCTTGCAATACCTGACAATGAAGATTACTAGCAAGTGTTTGAAGGAGAAAAACACATAGATGATTTTCTGCAATCAAGGAATGATTTTTCCATACCAACACCTAATTCTAGCCATGAAGAAAATTGTTTAAATCAAGAAAAAATCCTCGAAACAGAGTTGTCCTCTTCTGCTGATATAAACCAATTTGAACATATTTTTAGAGCAGAAATAGTTGACAATACAGACCAAAAAGACCTGGAAATTTTACAATGTAAAAATGATACAATCCCAAGAGGCCTTACACCATTAGAACATCTCTTTGATTCTAATGATGTAGCCAAAGAACCAAGAATAGAGCCTATAGAAACAAACATAGAAGAACATAACATAGGCAACCTAGCAGAACAAAAAATGATCAAGCTATCCTGCACTCTTCCAGCTCATATCAAACAACAATACATAGAACTTTTCAAATAATTCAGAGACGTGTTTGCATGGGGGTAAAAGGATCTGAAATCATATGATACCAACATCATTCAACAAAAAATTCCTCTTAAGGAAAATCAGAAAACTTTCAAACAAAAACTCAGAAGGATAAACCCTATTTTATTGCATTTAGTTGAGAAAGAAATCAAGAAAATGTATGATGCTAGGATTATAGTTCCCCTCAGATATTCAAAATGGGTTCCAACTTAGTATCTGTCAGGAAAAAGACCGAGAAAATCAGGCTTTGCATTGACTTCAGAAATCTCAATAGAGCCTCCCTAAAAGATAACTATCCCTTGCCAAAAATGGATCACATACTTCAAAGGGTGGTTGGGTCTAAAATAATTTCACTGTTGGATGGGTTCTCAGGTTACAATCAGGTGTTAGTACTCCCAAGTGATCAACACAAAAATTCTTTTACTACACCTTGGGGTACATTCATGTATGTAAAAATGCCATTTGGTTTGATGAATGCAGGGGCCACCTTCCAAAGGGCCATGGGTATAGCCTTCTCAGAAGACATAGGCTATTTTTTAATCATTTACCTTGATGACATTACTGTTTTCTCTAAAAATGATGAAGAACACTTGATTCATTTAAGAATCATTTTTGAGAAATGTAGGAAATATGGCTTATCTTTGAATCCCAAAAGGACACTCTTTGGTCTCCAAGAAGGAAATCTTCTTGGTCACATAATTTCTGAAGAGGGAATCAAATTAGACCCTAAAAGGATTGATGGCATATTGAAAATTAGCCACCCTAGAAACCTCAAAGAATTGTAGTATTTCATTGGGAAGATAAATTTTGTAAGGAGGTTCATCCCCAAGCTTTTTGAGCTATTAAGAAACATCACAAACATGATTAAGAAAGAGATAGGTGTTAAATGGACAATACAAGCTAAACAGTCATTTGAACTAGTGAAACAAGCTCTTACTCAAAAACCGGTTCTTATCAGTCCTGATTTCACCAAATATTTCTACATATTTTCTTTTGCATCTGAACATACAATAGCTGCAGTTTTACTACAAAATAACGTCATGGGGTAGAACAACCAATATCCTTTTTTATTAGGGCCTTAAGAGATGCTCCACTCAAATATAACATCATGGAGAAACAAGCCTTAGCCTTGGTAAAAGCATTGAAAGACTTTAGAGTCTACATTTCACATTCTCACATCATTTCTTTTGTCCCACATACTGTTGTCGAGGACATTCTAAGTCAAGACCCTGATGGTAAAAGGGGAAAATGGATTGCTATTATTCTAGAATATGACTTATAAATCAGGCCCACCAAATTAATCAAAGGGCAGAGATTAGCAAAACTCATGGCTGAGTCAAACTTCCAAGCATTAGATATGAATATGGTTGATATTTTGGAAGAAACAAAAGAATTCATAGCTCCATTTATTGAAGAAACTTTTGTGAATTCACCTTGGTATGCTGATATCATATATGTGCTGCTTTATCTGAATACACCTCCTTCTCTATCTAAAACTGAAGCTATATTTTTAAAACAGAAGGCTTTAAATTATTGCATATTAGATGGGGTTTTATATTGGAAGAATGCTATTGGAATATTGCTTAAATGTTTTCTTGAGATTGATGCAGGAAAAATCATGCATGAGCTGCATGCGGGAGAAAATTGGAGGACATCTTTACTGAATACTACAACGAATAAAATCCTCAAATCTGGTTACTATTGGCCCACCCTTTTCCCAAATACTCAGAAGCTTGTCATGTCTTGCCATAAGTGTCAAATTTTTTATGGCAAGAGAAAACTCCTAACTCTACCCTTACATCCCATCAGTGTTGAGGCTCCCTTTCAACAATGGGGCTTGGACTTCATTGGGAAATTCACCCATCATCATCAGCCCAACATAAGTGGATCCTCACTGCCTCTGATTATTTTACCAAATGAATAGAAGCCATACCTTCTAGGAATGCTACTGACTCTGTCATTATCAAATTCCTTTAAACCAACATACTATCCAGATTTGGTTGCCCTAGAAAAATTATCATAGACAATGTTTCTACCTTCAATTCAAGAAAATGGTTGACTTCTGCTATAAGTATCATATCACATTGGTTCATTCCACTGCCTACTATCCCCAAGGAAATGGATTAGCTGAATCCTCCAATAAAAGCCTTGTCAATATTATCAAAAAATTGTTGGAGCAAAACCAGAAATCATGGCATAGTAAGCTAATTCATGCCTTATGGGCTGACAGATTAACCAGCAAGAAATCAATAAATATGTCTCCATATCAATTGGTTTATGGCATGGATGCAATATTCCCAACATCTCTAGGAGTTCCATTCATGAAACTCCTCCAAGAAGTACAATCTGAGGAAAATGATATGCAGAGAAGGATAAATCATACCATTCATTTACAATAGTCCAGGGAAGAAGTATATAAGAGAACACAAATAGTCCAAGGAGGAATCAAGAAACTATTTGACAAAAGGACTAAAGAAAATGATTTCCAAGTTGGAAATATAGTTCTAAAGTGGGATTATAGAAGGGAAGAAAAGGGAAAACATGGAAAATTTAAGAATTTGTGGAAAGGGCCCTCCATCATTCATTCTATAAAGGGTCATAATGCATTCTTTCTATCGGAGCTAAATAGAGAAGACATATTTGGAAGCCCTATCAATGGCAAGATGCTCAAGCACTACTTCTGTTAAGAGTCCTAAATTCAAAGTTTTTATTTATTATACATAACCCAGTTGAAAATAAATCATGAAAAATAAAAAAATAAAAAATAAAGGAAAAGGAAAAGAAGGTAGATTCAAAAGACGTACAACCCCATACCCAAAAAACAGAATTTTCTGAAAGTATGCAAATCTAAATGCCACTACTGATTAAAAATGATATTGATCCAGTTGGATATTGGTGGCCACCTACCCATTCCACTTAGGGCCCCACCATTGTCTCTTTCAGTTTTCAGTTTCGGCACAACTTACTATTTTTAGCAGTTTTTCAGGTCCTGAACTTCCGGAGCCGTTTTGAGGCCTTAAACAACGTTTTTTGGGCATCGCGTCTCTAGCAAATATGATTCCATTTCAGAATCGATATATGATTCCATTCCAGAATCGATATTTGTGGCGACAATTGTAGTCCTTGGATAGATATTTCTAATGATGTATCGTGTGTGTCAAATGGAGATAGTATGCCAAAGTTATGTCCCTGGGAAGTTGAAACACCAATTTACCCAAACGGGGCCCGTAGTTTTGGCGCTTCATCTCCTAGGGTTAGGTTTTTGAATGTTTAGAGTTCTCCATTGTTTCTCAATAATAAATAGGCCCTCGAGCCTCATTGTACCTTAGTTCAGAGGCCAGTAACCGCCACATCTCTTCTCAGAGATAGCTACCAGCGCCCTAGCAAGTTTTATTTCCATTTTGTTTGTAAGAAAATTTTAGTTCTTTGATATTAATGAAATGAAGTGTTATTTTTGCTGCATCTTTGTATTTATGGTTATATGTTTATTCTGTTGCGTTCCTGCATAAATCCGGATCAGATATCTTGTTCAGTCATCTAGCCTAATCATGGTTGAACATGCTTTAAAATTTATGATGATAAGTTAGTAGAAACACTGACTGATAAGATTATTTCAGACTTGAATTATTCAAAAGCATAGATTAGGAGAATATAAATATATTGGTTCCACATGCTCAAAATAGAACCAAAGATATAGATAAGGATGCCTTTCAAAAAGACAAATCATGGCCTTATCTTTCTAATTTACTTTTTATGCAAAAATAATGTTTGTGTGCAGATTGTTAAAAATGCCACAACCATGGTTGATCATACTGTCTAACCCTGATTTGAACCATGCTTTAAATTTTTATGTCAATATCTAAAGAATAAAATATTGTCAAACAGTTTAATCTTGGCAGTCAAAGTAGCATAGGTAGGGAATAAAAAGAGTTCAAAAGCTTAATATAAACTCTTGGAAGCAATAAGGATAGGATAGTTAGTTTATTTTCAGTTTTCAAAAATAAAATGTCAAAGATTTTGCTAGATCAAATGCACTCAAAAGAAGAAAAAATGCTAGGATAAGTAGGATTGGGTAGGTAGAGATGATGTTTGAAGAAATTACAGATTGCAGATTGTCAAAAGGTTATCTTTTTCAAAAAAGATCAGCAAGTAAAAAGAAGAAATATGCCTAATGGATGAGGCACTGATCTGCTAAAACTCAGAGATTTCATAAGCTAAGGTTCTGGACACCTTGAAAAGATAGCTGCCCTCCACAAGGGAAGCCACTATTAGTCATCCATAATTTTGACTTTATCCAAATATGACTAAGTTGAAAAACTCAGATTTCTAGAAACAATATTTGCAGAAACATTGTGAGTTCTAGAAATCTCACTGCCTTCATCATCCTAAGTCTATCAGCTCACTAAAACCTTCATCTATGCCTTCTAAAAAGATCACCCCTATGTTTCAAAAAGAAGTTTGTTTCAGGCTATCCCCATCACTTTTACTATATTTCATTTCCCTCATCTTATCATTTCTACCCTTGTTTCTATCAGTCCTTTTCCTTCTGAAAATCCCCTTTTTCCCTTCTCATTTACCATTTATTTTCCCTAAAAAGCCTCTAAAATCTTCTAAAAACACCTTTTTTTGGTTTAAAACCCCCTTCTTCACCTTACCGAAACTACAAAAAGGCTTAAAAAACCCTCTTCTTAAGCCTATTTTCCACCCATTTAAAATATTTGGTCTTAAGATCCTGCGGGCTTAACACCCTCCACCTTTTTTCTCCATGTGACCTGAGAGCCCAACCACCCTCTCCACGCCTTCTTAAGCCCTTGGCCCTTCTCTTTTCATATAACCAAGGTCTTAAACCATGGTCTAAGCCTAATTAATCTTTTTTCCTAGCCCCCGGGTCATCCTGTTCCTTATAAAATGTTTTCTCCCACCTCGTTTATCCTCCTTCCTTTGTCATTTTCACTCCTCCACACTATGTTTCTCCCAGTAAAATCTTAGTCGTAGATCACCACCAATCTAATGACGATCATGTTTTCTCCCTCTCCATACTCATTTCCTGAACACCTTCGATCATTCACCCCTGCAGTGATATCTGGCCGTTGATCGTCTTCATCCGACGGTCATCGCTCTGTCCCTTACCATCGACCCCGCCCATTAAACAGTCCGCTACACGAAATATTTGCTAACCTCAGCACCCAGTCCCACTACCATGTATCTTCCTGTCACAGTCATCCTCCACTGTAGATCTGGATCCCCCAGATCTGACGGCTCACATTCATTTTCACACCCAATTCATCATAACAGTTTAACACCCAAATTCAGCACGAAATGGGCAGTTTGTCTTGGAAAAGTGTCGACCAACCAGTCGTATTGCATTCATAGAGACCAATACCATTTACCACCTATCCCTATGTGAATACCACCCTATTTTTCCGCAAAACCATCATTCGTTATTTTGCGCCAGATTCAAAAATTCCTCTAGTTCTTTCAAGTTTGCACCACAAGGCCCCCTCCCTGCAAAAACCCGTTCCTCTGCAATGCTCCATAAACCACCCCCGGGCTTCTGTAAGTAGTTTAAACCATGAAATAAGGATTTATTAATATTTTTTGTTTGTTGCAGGTTTTAAATGGCGTCCCTAGGTTAAAAAGGAATCCCACAGTTAGAGTTCACCGTGACATGGCCTCGGATGAAGATCCAAAAGGCCTGCAAAGCAAAGAAAAAGGGAATAAGGAGTTTTAACTGAAGGATTGGGATGATGAATCGTGATCATCACTTCGATCCAATGAACTCTCCTACATAGCGAAGGCCACCTACACATGGGAGCAAAGAAAATAGTAAAGTTTGAAGATAAAATTCAAAGCCAGAAGATCAAAGGCTTAAATGAAGATTAAAGGTTAAAACACAGTTAAAGATAAAGGGAAAAAAGTTAAAAAAAAGTCTGAGAAGTGTTAAAAAGGAAACATGATGAGTTATGAAGACTAAAAATAGATCAGTCCTTAAAGAGCACAGTTTAAAGATAAAATAAGGAAAGTTAGGCTAAAAAGCCTCCAATGCATCAACAAAAAGCAGTTATTCATTCAGAATATCTAACTGACACCTTTAGCCTACTTTCTATCTGTAAAGGTAGATAAACAGTTATTACACAAAATAATATATTTAAAATTGTCAGTAAAATTATTGTAAAGATAAGGATAAGCCTTAAAAGTCAATCCTTTCTCCTATATTTCTATCAGAAGTTAAGATAGTTTTATGGAAGCAGATAAGTAGTTGAACATCTTCCTACCTTATGCCTTGCATGGTTTTCAAGGTTAGGAATTCATTCACTTTGTAGTTAATGACTCTCAAACCCTAGATCAGTTCCACCTCCCCATTTGTAGGATAAATACTGCATTGGAACTCATTGTACTGTTGGCATTTGGTGACTCTTTGAAGTAATACATAGCTCTGCTGAAGTTGAAAGGAAGTTGAGGTTCTAGAACTTGTGGATGTATTGATCTATTTGTTAATGGAGAAATCTCTGTCATTGGATCCTTGAGCTTGGCTGTTGGTGAAGTACTCTAAATTTTTTAGTGTTATTTCCTGTTCCATTATGTTTCACCATTATCTGTTGCAGTAGAGTAAAAAGTTTAGACTAATAAATGTCTTTTGAAAGCACCTTAGTTCTGTTTACTCTTCACTATCTTTATGTTTTTTTATACTAAGATATTCTATAGAAATCTTAATTTCTCTCTAGAACCCTTGTGCTTGTTTATTTCTTAAATAGTTAAATATAGTTGGTATCAAGAATGATTTATGGTTTTCCCTGCTTACTTGCTGCTACTTAAGAACTGTTTCTAAAGTCTCCCTTCAAAGTACCATTGTTTAAAGTCTACCAAAGAGGTTTTGTTCCGATCATACCCTTTGTACTTTCTTAAATAATTTTTTTGAAGGTCTTTATAGCTGTGATCAAAGATGTCTATGAGTTCCCTCTTCTAGGAATAAAGTTATTTGTGAATCTTGAATGCTTTCTTATCCATGAAGGTGGAATCACTAGAAGTTAAATGAGTTTCTGACCTTCTATATTTCATTGGAGAATTTTGTCTTGAAATTATTATTTTCAAAAGTGTGGTTTCTAGAATTTATGGTTAGCCTTGTCTATGGAATGCCTCTTCATGTTCAGATAATGTTTTAAGTCTCTTTGTTGACAAGTACATATAATTAAGGATTCTTAATTTCCCTTAGTTATACTTTTCATTCCAAACCATTGATGTGAATTTCATTTCACCTGAAAGACCTTGTAGATCCACTCGCCAAGTTAGATTTGCCCTTTGATACCCCTGATCCCTTTATAAACTTGTCACAACTTCCACTTGAATCCATTGCCCAATGACTTAGAGATTTCCCTTTTCTATCTATGCTGCCTAGACCATCATGTCCAACCAAAAAATCAAACAAACTCAAGCTTCATAACTAGCCCAAAATCAACCCTTGAAAGAAAACAAGTTCACATCTTTGCAAAAAATTGAGAGATCCCTCTCTGAGACTAGGAAGGCTAGGTCCTAGAGCTCTAAAGACTAGTTTTGATGTTGCCTTGTCACTTGTTATGCCAATCTGCCAAATCACAGGACCACAACAATAAAATTGTACAATTTTTACAATGATTCTTTTACAATGACTCAGTACAATGATTGTATGCAGTGTTGCCCTCATGAAGACTTCATGTGGTGAACTTTTTGCTGTTGTTTTGCACCTAGATTGCTACTCTTGTCATGCTACCCTTTCTCACTCTTCAGAACATTAGATCATGCATTTATTCTTATCTTTATGAATACATAATACCTGCAAAAATTCTTCAAGGAAACACCCATGACATGATAATATCAAAACTTACCTCATCTTGTAGAGAATATGTCAGTGCTAAACAAAGAAAGGAAATTAAAATACAAATAACCTAATGCAATTAAGATATGAACATGCATATAAAAAATATTCTTACCTGGAGCTTACCTCTACTGCATGTTGCTTTGCTTTGCTTTCCTAGAAAGTCTGGTCCTTTGCAGCCCTTGACAACACATGATCTAGCTTTTTCTTGCCTTCTAGGAGCTCGATATTGAATCTGATGTATCTCTGTTATTTCAGGTCCCTAATATGTGATTTTTTATCCTATAGTATTCCTCCAAGCCTTCTTTCTAATGCCACAGGTCTGACCCAATTTGGATTAGTCAAGAAAAAGTTATGCCCAATCTCTCACAATGACCTAATTATGGACTCATTCAGTAGAGAAAACCTGTACGGCGTGTCACGCATCACTGTTTCTTCATTCAAATCTGAAATTGATATAGAGAAAACTACATTCTGTTCCCTATATACCGTATTTTATAAAATTCCAATCTGATACTCAGAGAGGTATATGATTATTTTCCCAAGGTCACTTCTTTGAGATGAAGTTCAGGAGCCTGCAAAAGCACTGACTTCCACAGATCATATCTCCGATAATATTTTGTACCTTGATCTGAAATTTTTTCTGGAGCTTCCTTAGGATTTTATCTTTTCCTCATACAAATTTTGAATTCTTCACATTCATATAAAGAAAGGTATAGAGAAAATACCACAATGACCTATTTTGAGTAGTGAAATCCCTACATGAGGAGGATATGAGGATCACAATTTATATAAATTCTTAGGTTGAGGGGGTATTCAACAATTGAACATGGGAGGGATTTTAGTAGCTTAAAAATTATTAATTATTGACTTTTCAATGACCCATGCCACAACCCCATGTGGTTTTAGCCCACTAACTAGGGTTACAAAATTCAAACATGAATATCGCTCAAACCATGAAGAATTACATGGCATGCCATATATCAATGGAAACATCTCAACAAGTAGAAACCATAAAAAATAATATTGACCCAGAATATAGTAATTTGGTACGTCAAAATTCCCATGCAATATAAGGGTAGCCCATGGTGCTGCTTGGGTCGACATCAATGACAACCACTGATCAACACTCCACTCCTAGTGCTTCTAATTCAAACCTGTTCTTGGAATTCAAAAAATTGATTATGTTGTTTGTTGTCTTAGGCAACCTTTCCATATCCTTGTTTTCTTTTTCTATGGCATCACTTACCAGTCCAACCTTATCCTTCTGTTCAAAAATGATTTGAATAAAAGGCCATATTTCATTCATGGAACCAGCAATGCTTGTCCAAATAATTTCTTTTTCATGGACAATGGTCTATCCAATTGAAGCTTCACTCTCTGCTTTTATTATTTTTAAATCACTTTTTGAGCTCTCTGTATCTCAATTTCATGAGAATTTTCTGACATTTTCTTCAAATCCTTCAGGATAATAATTTCTTCTTCCAACTTTTTAATCTCATGTGATTGGATAGTCATGTTTTCCATGGCTTTTTCCATTTTTTCTACACCACCTAATGTGTCTGGAGTTGTTGGTGTAGTTTTAGGGATGACTGCAATAGGAACAACATCCAAAGGAACAATGGCCAATTATGCTTCTTTTTCTTACTCCTTGACCAATTTTTCCATCTCTTTCTCCATTTGCTTCAACTACGCTGATTGCTCCATTATTAGTTTCATAATTTCTTCTTTATGAGATTCATTCTCCTCAATGTCCTTTGTGAGTGGGTCTTCAGTAGCTGACATTTTGAGTTGTTTTATGAGGGCTACTATATCAACATTCTTCTTCTTCAGGATATCTTCCACTACCTCTATGTTTGTTAGGTCATACCCAATATTTACCACTAATTCCTCTAGGGATTTGTTTCTTTTATCTTTGGCCAGAGAAGAAATATTATCCATTTTAAGTTGAGATTGAAAATTGGCCAATGATACTTGTAGTTTAGATAGGCTCATGGAAGTTCTTTTAAATCTTGAGGAAATCATCTCTCTAGTCTACTTATGCATCTCCATCTAGTCTATTGGATGGATGTCCTTGACATCAAATTAAAAAGCATTGTTCTTGAAATCTGCGGGTGACTTAGGCTAAGAGATCTGGGCTTCAAGTAAATCCATTCTCATTTTTCCTTTCCTTGATTCAAAGGTTGATAAAAGCCTACTCTGTGAACTGCTGGTCTGCTTCCAAAACTGGTTATAGGTGATTTTTTTTAACATCTCATTCTTCCTTTTAATTTCCCTAAAAGTGTCATAGATTTTTTCCTCCTTTCCCCATGTAGCAGAAGTAAATGTAGGGGTTTGTAGATTATTTTGTTGAAATGGGATTGTGGCTGAAGATGTAGAGAATATGGTTTGGCGACCTGCTGGAGAAGAACTAGAAGAATCCTTGATTGTGATGATTGTTTTCTGCTCTATTTCTTTATTATGATCTATATCCATGTGGATTCTAGCTCTCTTTTTGTACTTCATCTTGAATTCTATGCTAGATGTATCAGTTTCCATAGTAGAATAATCATCTCTAAGGCTCTTTCCTGCTATCTCTTTCTCTATTTCTTTTCCTCTGTCTTCCTTGTCTTATGTAGTCTACTTTTCTTGTGGTGTAGGGGTCTATATTCTTGAGGAGGAAATCACCCGCTCTTCAGCCTCCTACAATGTATTGGCCACCCACTCTACTTGGTTCATAAATTGCTCAATATAAGGCTTGTGGGTGTGAATATAAGGGGTTGACTTGTTCTCCACCCTTTTCTTCGATATTATGCCTAGTGGGTCATAAGACTAGGTGAAGGTGTGATTAAATTTCATCTACCTAAGAATTTTGTCAGCCTTCTCTCCTGCTTCTCTGTTATTGCAAATAAAAGGACAAATTTGGGACTATATCCTAAATTGAGACTTCTTTTAGGAAGAAAAAAAGTGTAATTCATTTGCATTGATCATCTTCCTTATGTACTCCAAGGAAAAGATCCTCATGGGGAGGAACTTTGGCAGCTTGTAAGGGGCCAACTCACACCCATAAATTCTGATCTTTGTGTAGTTCTGGTACAAGTACAATTCCATGGTTCTCACTTGGTATGATAACTGCATAATATTATTAATATCCTCATTAATCCTGGGTTCCATTGTACTACTGAGTATGTTCATTGTTGTATGCACAAATGCATCAAAAAATCTCTTGTAAGTATAATCCTTCTGCTCCTTCATTAGCATGGATGTCTAAAATATTACTGATTGGGGTTGGGATTCATCATTAATTTTCTTCATTGTGAACTTGAATTTGTTGTCCTAAAAATAAACAAACATGTAAACCAAAAATGAAGTGCATTTAAACGCTTCATCTATGTGAAACTTTACAAATTGATCATGGATGGCATCAGGTAAGAATTGGATGAATTTAAACATAATTGAGGGCTTGGAATCAGATGAAAGAATTGATAGGAAACCTATCATGGCCTCATCTATCCACTCTTCTAAATGATGCCCTAGAAAATATGACAGGAAAGTGACAATGTGTTTGGTTCTATTAGGGAAATTCGATGAGGGATATGGAGGATTCTTTTTGGGAAGTGGGGTGTCAGTAGCCATGAATAACTCTAATGTTTTGGCTCGGCTAACAAAATCCATTTTTTGGTACAATTCTTGAAGGGCTTCATAGGAGAATGGTATTGCTTCTACAACAGTAGGAGCCTGCATGATTTGCAGGATTGACTAGGCAGTGATACTGAAGAGGACTTCTCCTATGGTGGTTACTACAACTCTCTGATTGATATTATAGCATGCATGACATTTCCTCATAAATTCAGGGCAGTTGTGGGTCTTTGTGAATATGAAATAGGGTAATTTAGTCTCCCACAACCCTATGTCATCAACTTCATCGATTAGTTTGTCTTCTAGCCAAAAGTAGACATCAAATAAGTCAAAATGTGACTCTATCTCATGTATTTTGTAGTCTCTGATAGCGAGAGCCACATGAACCAGGTATACTTGAGGGTAAACCATTGGATTAAATGGTTTTTGTTCCTTCTTTGGAGGCATAGTTGTTCACTGAGAAGGAACTGAGTGAAAATATACAAAAATGGATTAAAAAGAAGAGGGGAATGAAGACAGGGAGCTTTTGTAGATCAGAGTGGGAATTGGAGAAAAGAAAGGGGATTGAAAAAGAACTGTGGTTGATTTGAAAGGGAGATTGGCAGAATAAATTACAGAAGGGAAAATCTGTTGATTCTATAGATAGTTGGAAGATTCTCTGCACCTTCTTTTATTCTCGAAAACTCTGAAAATAATCACATATAACAATAGGATGTAGAAAAAATTGTAAACCTTACCACATGCGAGGAATTTTGGTTTTGTAGAGTGATTGTGTTAACATTGACATGGCGCAGGCCCGTTGGGTAACACCCTAAGCCATTAAATGTTTAACGGGCTTAAGGTGGGAGTGCGAGCAATTGCATGGAGGTGACAGGAGGAAGTTGTTGTGGCATAAGGGTAATGGTGTAATGGTAAGTGGTGTGGTTTTGGCATAGTGAAAAAAAATTTTCATAGGGGGTGTAGGCCAGTAAGTGGTAAGGGGTGGGGGGTGAAAAATAACTACCATGTGACACCTAGAAGGAGGGGTGGTTTAGAAAACTGTGTATTTAGGATTCCCCTCCCCTCCCCCCAACGTTAACGTTCAGAGGATTGGGGGGGGGGGGGGCATAAAAACATTCATGAGTCATTAGATAAGATGGAATGAGCAGAGATGAGGTGGAAAACGATGGTGTGATGTGAGTTGATGGTGAGGTCGAGTGAGTGAATGAATAGTGAGGGTATAGTTCAAGACTTAGGACATATGGATTATGACATAAATATGTCAAATTTGTTTCCGATAAAATATTAATTCTTGAACTTTAGAAGAAATAACACCTTTGTCTTTTGATTTTTCCCTTTTTAATATGGAACACATGAACTCTTTTGATTGAACTTTTATAATAAATTTCATGTTTCCCCCATATTTTATTATTTCACTTCTACCTACCCATTTCACTAATCTAATCTTTTTATCTCTCTTTTGCAAGGTAGATTTAAGCTTGCAGACCCAATTTATTTTTTCTTTATAAATGTACCCTACTATCTATCCTTATTTCTTCCATTAACTCAGATTAAGTTGTTGAGTCGATTTTATTTCTACCTAACTACTGATATTCCAAGGTTAAATAGTTTGGAAAATCCTTATTTTCTAACCTATAAACAGAAATTTAAAATTTTACAATCATGTTTAAACTGTATGATTGAAAAAACTAATCTAATCAGCAGTGGCATTTTTATTTGCAACACTTTCAGTATTATTCTTCTTTGGGGTTTTTCTTTCTTTCTTTTTTTTTTTCTCTTTTTATTTTCTTTTCAATATACCCTCTTTTCTTTTCTTTTTTCATATTTTTTGGAAATAATTTGAATGTTGAAAATCCTACTCAATATGAAATTAAAACTTATGCAATAAACAATCACTTGGAGATCCTATAATTTATAGGACTCTAAAAATGGCTCAAGCTGGGGATGGAACTTCTCCAAATGAAGTGTCAAGACCCTAAGAACAACAGCCGTGAATTCTCCATTTTCTACAAAATATTCCTCTGATTTTTTTTTATTTTTTATGACAACTCATCAAACCAGACTGAGGGCCTTCTCCACTGGATTCAACCTTGATCAATGAATTATTCAAATCATAAATTCTAAAACTGTGGTATTTAAAATGATGAAAGACCAACTTGAATTTTCAAAATAAATAATGTTTCAACATCCTGCCATTCACAAGACCTCCAGGTATCTCTGTTCCATCCAACTCTTTAAGAAAATATGCATTATTTCCTCTAAAAGAATCAATGATGTATCTCCCTTGGCAAAGATTGTAAAATTTTCCATGTTTACCTTTGTCTTCTCTTCTGGAATCCCATTTCAAAACTTTATATCCTAGATTAAAATCATTAAATTTTTTCTTTTATCAAAACTTGTCTTGATATTTTCTTGAATCACTTGATTTCTGTTATAAACTTCTTCGCTCGACTGTTGCAAGTGAATAATTTGATTGATCCTTCTATGTATATCATTTGGTTCAGATTGAATTCCCTGAACGAAATTCATGACTATAACTCCTAAAGAGGAAGGAAAAAATTCATCCATTCCATAAACCAATTGGTATGGAGACATGCCAATTGATATTTTGGAAGTAATTCCAATCAACCCAAAGTTCATTGACCAACTTGTTATGCCATGCTTTCTTGTTATCTTCCAGGAGCTTTTGGATAATATTCACCAATATTTTGTTTGAATATTTATCCAATCCATTACCTTGAGGGTAATACGCTATTGAATTCCCAACATTTATATGATACCTATAACAAAAATCAACCATATTCTTAGACTTGAAGGCTGCATCATTATCAATGATGATTTTTCTAGGAGAAGCAAACCTGGAAAGGATATTGGTTTCAAGGAATTTAATAATGAGAGAGTTAGTGGAATTTGTAGAAGGAGTGGCTTCTATCCATTTGGTAAAGTATTCTGTAGCAGTAAGAATCCATTTATGCTGGGCAGAGGATGGGGGGTGAATTTCTCCAATGATATCTAATCCCCATTGTTGGAGAGGGCTCTCAACATAAATGGGCTTGAAGGGCAAGGGCAACAATTTTATCTTTCCTTCAAAAATTTGGCATTTGTGACATGCAGTTACCATCTTGCGGATGTCAGGAAAAAGAGTATGCCAGTAGAAACCAGCCCTAAGGATCTTATTAGCAGTGGTTTTCCAATAACGATGGCCACCACAGTCACCTCATGAAATTTCTGCATAAATTTATTTGCATCATATTTTAGCAAACATTTGAGTAAAATACCTCCAACGTATTTCCAATACAAGAAATTTTCTAAAATGAAGAATTTGATAGCTTTCAATTTTATAAATATTGCTTTATTTTTGGACAAATCAAGAAGAGCATTGAAATTAAACAAAAAATACAAGCTATCTGCATACTAGGGAGAACTTAGGAATTCTTCATCAATTTTTGGAGTCCCCAGTAACTCTTGATCATCCATTGAATGGATATGTTAATGTCTAGTGCATGAAAATTTGATTCAACCATCAATTTGGCTAATCCTTGCCCTTTAATCAATTTTTTAGGTTTGATTTCCACATCAATATATTCCTGTAGAAATTTTAATACAAATTATGTATTTCCTGGATTATCCTTATCTAAAAATTATATGTCACTATTAAATACATAATCACTTCTACAAAAATCTATGCAGAAATTTAAAAACATGATCGCCAATTACAAGAACATGAAGAAAGATCAATCACACATAACACAAATGTTTTTACTCGGAAATAATAAAGCTAAAAACACCACTATAATATACTATGTATATATCATGGATCATAAAACAATCTCATAAAAAACTCTAATCCAAGAGCTCTCATACAATATACAATCGTCTTACACTGTCATACAAAAATTGTCAAATACATGCGCTAATTTACTACCTCTTGATAGCCTTCCTCCACTGCGCAATCCTTGCTGATCACAATCCCTAAATGAATAAGATCCTGCTTGTCTTGACTACACGATACTCATTGGCACATCCAATGTGTGTGTGGTTGCATGAGTGCACCCACTAATGTCACAACTGATAGTTAAATTGTCCCTTTCACCTATCTCTCAACTGGGTCTCCACTGGATCTGACATGCATGTAGTTAACAGTAGTAAAGCTTCAGTTGCATGTGAGACCAATTATTGTGAATCAATTAAATAATTAATTCAATGATCTCTTACTAGTGTATGTTCAGTTACAACAAACACAACTAAGTTTAACTCACTTAACTAAGTTAAAATATTTTACAACTCACATAACTACACATCCAACTCTATTAAAACTTTGAATCACTCAGTTGCAAATAAATCCACTTGCATGTTCCACCAAACAACCTTTGAACTCAAATTTTCCATAGCTAACTGACTTGCCACTTCAGTTAACTATTTCCAAGTGCTTCATTAGAATAGATTAATGTTTATTGTCCAACTATTATTAAGGGATAATAATAGTCAACATGCATCTAAAAATAGACATGCGATCTATAAATAGACTTTTCACATACATCTAAAAATAAAACATCATCTATAAATAGAATTTTCTTAACAGCTATAAATAGACTTCCGCTATAAAGAGAATTTGCTCATCCCTTCTAAAAATAGACTTACACCTAAAAATAGCCCAAAGCTCAATCATAGTGTAGGTTCTTAATTTTTAGTAGAATCATCATCTTGTTGAATCTCAACACTCCCTCTCAACAAGAAAGGGATTATCCTTCACCCCGATCCTGTCTCTATGGTATTCGAATTTACTCCTGGTGAGCGCCTTCGTCAGAATATATGCATCTTGATCTTCCGTAGGAATGTACTGAAGCAACATGATCTTCCACTACACACAATCTCTGATATGATGATACCGGATATCTATATGCTTATATATATCATGAAACAAAGGATTAATCTATAGTTTAATGCAACTCTGATTATCACAATGAATCACTATAAGATCTAAATGAGAACCAAACAAATAATGCAGGATATTTCTCATCCAGATAGCCTCAGATGCAGCTTGAATTGCTTCCATGTATTCCGCTTCTGCTGAACTGAGTGCTACGGATCTCTGTTTCCTATTGTACCAAGAAACAGATGTATATCCAATATTGAAGATCCCCCTTATGTTCTCTTTTTTTCCTTTGGGCTGCTCGCCCAATATGCATCAGTGAATCCATGCAACTTCACCTCATCTATCTGTCTGTACCACAAGCCATACTCAGATGTGCCCCTCAAGTATCTCAGGACATGATTTCTCGCCTTCTAAAAGAGCTTGGTAGGCTTAACCATCGCTTGACTAAGTTGGTTCACCGCATAGAATATGTCAAGTCTTGTATTCACTAAATACATTAGTGAACCCACTAACTGTCAATAGACAGTAGCATCCACTAACTCTCTATATGTAGCATCCTCTTTCCTCTAGCTTCCTCGAAGAGGAGTATCCATGGGTTTGCAGCCCTCCATGTGAAACTTACCCAGTATCTCCATTGCAAACTTTCCTTGAGACACAAAAGGTTCACCATCTCTCTACCATATTTCCAATCCAATGAAATAAGGAAGGAGGCCCATATCCTTCATCTCAAACTCCTTTGAAAGTTCCTCCTTGCATGAGTATATCAGCTGCTCATCACCAGTTAGTATTAAATCATCAACATAAAGAAAAATGATTAAAAGCTTACCCTCCACCACAATTTGGTATAGGTTTTCATCTACCTCACTCTTGGTGAAGCCAATTCTAGTGAAATACCTGTTGATCTGAGTGTACCAACCATAAGGTGCTTGCTTCAACCCATACAATGCTCTTTTGAATCTGCGCACATGCAACTCGCTGCTAAAGATATCAAATCCTTTAGGATTCTCAATGTACACTTCTTCCTCAATGATCACATTAAGGAACACAATTTTCACATCCATCTGATGACTGTTCCAACCCATATGAGCTCAGAGAGCAAGGATGGTCCTTATGGAAGAATACCATGTGACAGGTGCAAATGTTTCTTCATAATACAGCCCCTCGATCAGTGAGAAGCCTTGGGCCACAAATCTAGCCATTTATTTCTCAACGCTCCCATAAGTAGCTTTCTTTACCTTGTAGATCCATCTTGATCCTACCAACAATTCATCAACTGGCCTTGGAAAAATTTCCCAAGCACTGTTTCTGACAATGGAGTTATACTCCTCCACCATTGCATCTACCCATGTGGGCTCCTCCATTTCTTCCTAAAAGGAAGACGACTCATTCATAATACATTTTCTCATGAGAGCCATGTATCCAGTAAATCAGTCAGAAGACTTTCTTCATCTACATTGTGAAGTAGGGACTCCTACATTCTGTGCAACATCAAGTTTCAGCCTCTTATCTTCTATGGTACACCTTCTTCCAGTTTTGATGTTTGACTCTACATGAGTGGACTCCTCCAATCCATGAACCTCCTCCTGTGGCTCATCCACATCTAGAGACTCCTCTTTGGGAACAAAAATTTCCTCCTCTGCATGTAAGTCTAGCTCCCTCTCAAGTGACAACCTCATGGCTTTCTCCTCATTAAATTTTATATCCCGTCGCACCACAGTCATTCGAATGTTTGGAAAATACACACGATAATTATGGGGTGTTTTTGTGTACCCCAAAAATATCCCAAATTTAGCAGTCGGTTCCATCTTCTTCTTGGCATTCTTGGTCACATGCACATAAACAAATGAGCCAAAAATATTAAAGTGAGAAACGTCTTGTTTCTTACCAGTAAAAGCTTCTTCAAGTGTACTCATGCCAGGTACACTATGAGGACAATGGTTTTTCACATAAGCCATAGTGTTGCATGATTCCACCCACAAATGTATTGGTAGGCCCTGATCATGCATCATTGCTTGTGCTGCACCCACGATTGTTCTCTTCTTCCTCTCCATGACCCCATTTTATTGTGGGTTATGAGGTGATATGACTTCTCTTCGAATTCCTTCTTTGCTACAAAATTCTTTGAATTAGTTCGAGATGTATTCTACACAATTATCTCTTCACAGAGCCTTCACTCGCTTCCCTGACTCTTTCTCCACCAATTCCTTAAACTCACATAACTTTAAGAATGTTTGATCCTTCTTCTGCATGAAGAAGATCTAGCATTTGTGAGAAAATTCATCAACAAAATTTACATAATACCTATGTTTTGTTGTTGAAGAAACCGAGAATGGTCCACACACGTCTGTGTGAACTCTCTCCAAGATCACCGAAGCATAGTTCTCCTTTTCATGAAATATGGACTTTACATACTTCCCCATGGTGCAACCCTTGCACTGATCTAACTGAGCAAGTGTTCCCATTAGAAGTATAGTATATATTTGTTGAATGACTTTCAAGGCTCCATGATGAAGATGGCCTAATCGCCTGTGCCATAATTCACCCTCATCCCGGCTCACCGCTTTTTCTACCGTGCCCATCATGGAAGTGCAGCCATCTACCTCTAGCTTGTATAGATTCTTAACTCAAATCCCTATCCTCTTGGCTTGACCCATTGTTTTGTGTCGCAAGAAAGTTTTTCCATCACCGAAAACAATGTCATAGCCTCTATCTTCAAACATCGCAACTGAGACCAAGTTTTTCTTCAGGCCTGGAACATGCATAACATATTTCAATTGAAATGGTTTACCTAACTCCCTCTCAAAGGTAATGGTACAATGTTGTTCACACTGTATCGTCCATCATCGTCCATCTCTATATTCATTTGGAGATATTTCTCCTCCAAGTCACTGAAAAGCTCCTTATCTCCAGTCATGTGTAAGGAAGCACTAGTATGAAGATACCACACCAATCCCATTGTGATTGATACCAAGCATGCGGTCAAAGAGAAATCAAGTTCAAATTGCGATGCAAGGACCTCACCTGCTACAGCTCCAATAACCTTCTTGTTCTTATTCTTCTATGGGCAGTTAGTGGCGAGATGCCCATGTTCGTGATAGTGAAAACACTTTACCTTGGATAAATATAGCTTCTTGCCTTTAGACTCAGATTTTGAATGGAATTTCTTCCCCTTCCCTTTCCTTTCATTGGCAGCCAAAGCACAATCCTCTTCATCATCATTCTTTGATGAAGAGCCATCTTTGGTGTTCCGCCTAAACTTCTCATGCACTAGATCTGACGACAGTCGTTCCCAATCTGGCAGTTTTTTACATCCGTTGACAGAGTCTTGATTAGTGTGGAAACTCTTAGGAGTTCCCAAGAGAGGGAAGCTCACCAAATCATAATCAACAATAGTGATTCCCACTATCCCTAGTTCATCCCGACATTGGACAAAATTTGTGAGATACTTTGGAATATTGTCGCCCTTTTCCATCTTGATCTTTCTAATTTTATCCTTCAATGCCAATTTCCTATGGTCGTTGTTGCTTTGGAAAAGATCCACAAAAGCCTTCCACATAGAATATGGAGTGGCTTTCCCATGAAGGCTTGATACAATATGGTCTCGTACACCTTCCAACAGAATCCTTCTCGTCTTCACTACTTTCTTTTTTCATGCATCAAGTAATGCAACATCCATTAAAGTGGGCTTAGGAACATCACTATCGATGAATTCCTTCAAGCCATTATCTTTAAGCACCTCCTCCATCCTATCTTGTTGGAACGGGGTCCTCTAGCTGCATTTTTTATATATATTTTTTGTAGTAATTAGTCTAGCACAGGGCCTTTGGGGCGGGTCAAATCCCCCAATGTATTGTAATGGGTCTTCTGCAAACCACGGTTTGCAGACCAGAGGATAGCGTAGGCTATGATAATATAAATAGATAGATAGTTTGAATCTAGAAGTAAGTAAGATTGACGTTAAGCATGAACTATTGAGCTTTTTTTTGGGTAGTACTAGGTAAGGACTCCTGCTAGCTGTGTGCATGGAGATCCTCAGTCTTGTTGTATGCCAACCTCTCCAGCTTTGTGCGCAAGCTGTGACTTGGGTTTGTAACTTGGTTTTGGATATTAATAAATGTATAATCTGTTGAATTATCTCTATGTTACCTGAACTAGCTACATTTACTATTGAAGTACCTCTGCATTATATGAATTAGCTGCGATTGTGTCTGTGTTATATGAATTAGCTGTAATTGTGTTATCCTGTGATAATAATTACTGATGCACACATGGATGTGAAGGTGTTGCTAAGATCTGCTTAATAATAGTAGCTTTTTTTATGTTTGAATGATGTCTATACTGTTAAGGGATCGGTAATAAGATTGTTTTTTTGTGAACCTGATAGATATCAATAGGACTACCTTAATTACCCACTTTCTCCCAGGGTGCGGATACCTGGTTCCAACACCCACCCATACTACTTCAGGTGAGACCTTGGCCTGTGGAATTAGGTCATTGCTGAAAGGGCTATTGATATAGGGGTTTGTTGGAAAACCTTAAATCTGAAACTGGGTCAGGACCCCTTAAGCCAACAAATGGTTCTGTTGCTGGGACCAGGAACATTTTGAGAGAAAGATTGGGTAATTCCATGAGGTTGTTGGCGACCTGAGAAATTGGAGCTCGAAGACTAGTTCAAAAAACAGATCCAGGAATTTTCCATAAAAGAGAATCGCAGCACGAAGTTAACAACTGAGAAGCAGAAGAACAAGTATATTTTCACAGAAGTATATGAGTTTTTCTTTGTAAATTTTGCGCATGAGCTACAGGAGTGGCTAGCAAGGCTAGTAGAATTCTAGACATGTTGGAAAGATGATCAAGTTACATAGTGGACTCCATAATTGATTCAACAGTTGGAGAAGGCTGACAACACAATCACCCGGATTGTAGATCATTGGGTGGATAGTGTGCTAGGAGGATTTGTCATAGAATTAACAGTCGATTAGTTTGTATCCTACTGGGAAGCGGAGCGGAGGTTCTTCAAAGGATTCCGAGGCATGTTCTTGTGAACATTGCCACCACTAATTAAAATATTGCTGTGCAAAAAAGGAATTTTGGGCAGCCACACCAAATTAATGACCTTTGATTAGGGTGAGAGTACAACACGAAGTGGTAAGTACTGCCGAGTCAATCGAGAAGGTGATAGATCCGTCTGCAGCCCCTTAAGAGAGCCATATGAACACGCAGGAACTAGTTCTTCGGCTACACCATCGTCGAGTCATTGTAAGGGAAAGAACTCCCCTACCCCTCCATCACTACCTGAAGAAGATATGGCCACACACATGAATCTTCCCACCTTCAAGGGTGTGGGGGATGAAGACATGGACCGATTTTGGTTCGTAGTGGAATCAGTATGGACTACACATAATGTTACAAGCGATGTCGTAAAAGGGGTGCAACTATCCCTCACCTTTGAAGGAAGGGCCTTGGATTGGTTCATGGGGTATGTAGGCCAACATACAGACTCGTCAATAAAAGGAATTAAGGATGCTTTAAAAAAACAGTTTTGGAAGCCTAAGTCCTACACTCAACTCGTGGTTGACTTGAAAGAATTTAAATAGGGACCCACTGAGTCAGTATGGGAGGCTGATCAGCAGCTAGAGAAGGTTATTAGAGATGGGTAATTTAACTATGAGGATAGACAGCACAAGGAATGGTTCATTTCCATGCTATTACCTCACCTGTTCAGGCCTATGGGACAACAAGCAATTGATACACAAGAGAAAGCCTTGGAGATTTCCATGAAGCTATAAGAGGTGCCAAGAGATGTTGTCCAGTTTTGGGTACAACAGACCTAGGGACAGCTGGAGGCAATGCACCTCAAAATCCAGAATTTGCGAAAAGAGCAAGGAAAAGAAGCTAGTCCATACGTATGGTGTATAGGATGCAGGGTGTCAAGCCACACCAAGGATCAGTGCCTTCTGCTGGTAGACTACATGCAGGCTAGGGGGCCCAACCCATTGAACCCTAAAGAGGCTGCGGGACCAAGCGATCCCCAGTTATGGTGTGCTGACTGCCGTGTAGCTGGGCTACATGATACCAACCACTGCCCCCGTCTTGGTGCTTATGTTCCAAAGTTGAAGCAATAATGGTGCCTATTTGTCTCATCTGTGGGACATGAAGAACACAACTGCTAGACATATGACTTAATGATATACTGAGGAAACCTATACAAGGTACAGGCTGACCCTTCATCACAACTATCTCCCTCCGGATGAGGATGCTCCACTACCAGAGACCCGGGGAGGGGGAGAGAGGCAGAAGCACAGGTCGGGGAAGAGGGAAATTGATCTATTATAATTGTGGAGATGTAGGGAACTTCGCAAGGGACTTTCCAAACACTACACGACAATATTGTAGGTATTGTAGACAACTGGATCATGTGATCAAAGATTTTCCAATAATGATAGCAAAGATGCAGGAAAAGCAGCAGCCACCAGTGCAAAACGTATGAAGGCTTAAGGCAGAACCACGTGATGAGGGACCCAATATTAATGTCATTACGTGCATAATCATGGCTACTCGAGGTGTTAGCCATCAGTAAATTTTTTCATAAGAAAATGATGGCTAAAATAGTCCTTGAGCCTTCAAGATCATTTTCACAGAAAATCATTCATTCTTGAAGGATGTTGTTCCCTTCAAAACTGTTCCCTAAATAGCCCCTTTTCATCATTTCATTCACTCATTTTGGCCCTTTTTACCCTCCATTTTCCTTTGAAAAACCTCCTTTTCTCTTTATCATTTTCCCTTCCATCCCCTCAGAAACCTTCAAAAAATCCCTTCAAACCATAGAATTCCTTGTTTATGGTTTAAAAACCCTTACTTTTCCTATATCAGAACTGGAAAAACCCCAAGAAAATCCATTGAAAACACAAAAACCCACTTATTTTTCCTTTGGTTAAAAACACACAGGCCTTAATCCCCTTTGGGTTTGAGTCTTAGCCCCTTCCACCATATAACCTGGCCCTACAACCGAGTGCCTAAAGCCTTTAGCCCCTTCATCACATCGGCCTTTTCTTTTTTTATAAACCCGATTTTTCTTTACAATTTTTCCCCCTATGTGATAAGCCCTCTTCTCCTTAGCCCCTAGTCACCTTCCCCCTCCACAGAACTGCACCCCAGCACCTTCACCTTAAGCTCCTCCCTTCTCCCTTATACCATCACGCCCCTTGAAAGAAACTTATGTCCCCTTTGAAAATATTCTCACGCAAATGAAAACCCCCCCAAGCGATCTTGACCATCGATCGAATCAATCTGATGGTCATTGCTTCCTGTTCCATCCCTTGCTCACCTGACACATTTCTTTGTTTCGCCTCCGGCATCAAACCTGCACCATAGATCTTATAGATCTAATGGTTCTCATTAATCCCGATGACCCAACTCCGTCGAGGCCTACCATCCACCACATACAGCACCCACCCTATTGAACGCTGCCACCTAGCTTCCACTTTCATTTCCACCCGAACAACTTTTCCATCGCACTCGGTCCGCACCGTTCGATCTCATCCCTTTCATCCAACGGCTGTGGTGGCGTATCACGCGATTTTCGCATCTGTAGTTTAACACTCCAAATTTACGCGATACCAGTGGTATCGAAAAATCCACGAGGCGTGATACAACTAGATCGTGTTTGATTTGGATAAAACCACTTACCACCTAAATTGAACATGATAACCACCCCTGGTATTTCAAAACAAATTTCCCCGATTTCGCGCCAGAATCCATTTTGAACCATTTTTTTGCCTCTCCATCATAGAAATCCCTCCTTCATCTGCATCTCCACTTCCGCCCATGCTCATCCACCCTCACATCAGCCTCTGTAAGCAGTTTTCTGGCTCGCAGGGTTTTTATAACATATTTCGTTATTTTTGTAGGTTTTTTATCATGGTTTTCAAAGCATAAACTTTATCCTCGACCTGTGAAGGGACAAAGCCAAAGTCTTCTATGTTGGGAGGCCAAAACATGAAGTAGAAGGTCGGAGATCTTCGTCAGATGATTTGATCGGTGTTGTGAGAGTGCTGGTCATGACATTATACCCTCCACCGCACCAGAAAACTACCTGCACACATCAAGGAAGAAGAACAGTGAAGTTAACGCTTGAAGATCAGAGATTAAAGGAAAACCCTAGAACTCTGAAGATTTAATCAATGATTTAAGGACCAAACGCAGTGGATTAAAAGGTTTGAACACGCAGTTTAAGGCCTTATACATAGTATCAAGGATTAAATATCAAAAGTTGAGGATTAAGGATCTTAAACCCTACAGTTAAGGAAGGCAGGAAAAGGTAAAAAGAATATGACAAAGCCCAAATACAGAAAACACAGTTAGCATATAAGGATTGAAGACTCTGAAGTGATTTTAAGGGCCTTAAAGCAAGAATCAGGGTTTAAGAAATGTTTAAAGCCACCAGATTAGCACAAAATCAGTGAAGGAGCCTATGAATGCCACATCATTGAGGATATAACTCCTCAAAACTGCCACCTAGGACTTATTTCATTAAAAGAGTGCATATTCATTAAATAGTCAGGGTTATTTTTAAAGGCATCTCAACATTAACTGCCAACCTACCTAAAATCCTCAAAGTCAACAAAAGCAACTGAAGGTGATGAAATTTAATGTAAAATTGATTAAAACAGAGATGATCAATCGAAATCTTCTCCCTTAGGCCAACCAAAGGTCAATACACCATTACTCTATATTAATTGAACAAATGAACCCTTATTACACTCCACCTCCTCATTATTCTATAAATACTTCTGTAGAAGACAATATAGGGGTTGGTATCTGGATATCTATTGTATGTAAATGGATTTTGAAGCTATTATAGCTCTGTTTTGTATTTGAAGACACATCCGTTGAGATGAGAAGTTTGAAGCTGTAAAGACCCACTGGACTTGAATATTGTAACTGGTTTGAACATCAAATACAAATAGCTAATTTATGGGATCCTGGTCTATGTCAATGGTGATGTGTTTCTCACTGTAAATTTTTATTTTCTTATTGTTTCCATTATGTCCACTTTTCTCTGATAAAGAACAACAAACATAGATTATGGTTTACTTCTGAAGTACCCTAATTCTCACTGATAAATCTTTATCCTTTATGTTTTATTCTAAATGTGTTTTGAAGGTAATTCAATAGAGTATAACCAGTGAAGTGTTGGTAAGCCCATGTTTCCTGAGTACAAGTTGAGATAATGTATTTGAATGTTCTTGATAAGTTTGTTAATTAAAGATTGAGCTAGAGAAGTCTATGGTTAGTCCTGTCCTCTAGTTTCTTCTCCAATAGCTGCTTTGGAAAGTTTCCTTAAAATTATGTTGAAAGCAGGCTAGTTTCAAAGTACTTACCTGATCTTAGACTACTTTTTTATGTTTGTCATGAATGTTTTCCTTTTGAATATGCTGAAAGCATGCTAAGTTAAAAGTATTTACTTTATCTTAAGCTATTCTATGTTTTTTAATGTTTTCTCTTGAAAGTACATCAAAATCAGGCTAGATTCAAAGTACTTACTTGATATTAGATTACTTTTGTGTTTTTCCCTTAAGTGCATGCCAAAAGCAGGCTAGTTTCAAAGTACTTACCTGATCTTAGGCTGTCCTTTGTTCCCTCATCTGTTTGATTTCCCTCACTCCATTTCTTAGTGTTTCATTCCATAAAATTAACTTAAAGAGATCCTTTGACATATATGACTTGTCCCATGGATCACTCCTGAACCTTGTTGTTCAATTAAATCCTATTATGACTTCATAGCCCAATGGATTGATAATGTTCCTTGCCTATCTTATCAGCTGAACCATTCTTTCACCTACTCACACCTTCACCCTTCATATCGACTTCCTTCATCTTCATTATATCCTTGCCCAACCAAAACAAACAAAAACTCTATTCCTCATAACTAGCCTAAAATCATATCATAAAACATAAAGATCATATCTTTGAACACATAAATAGAGAGATCCCTCTCTGAATCTAGGATGGCTAGATCCTCAAATTCCAAAGTGGTTTTGATGTAGGCTCTGAAACGTTTGTACATGCCAATCTTGCAAACTATAGAGACCTAACATACTGGCAACCATAATGGGGAACTTCTGAGGAAAATTCTTAAAACTGAACACTCAGTATTCTGTGTAGAATGAATAGCTTTCTTCAAGCACTACCAAGCATGCTGGTAATCATGATAGGATTTGTCTGAATCAGTGACAAACTAAGTAACCTTAGGATTCTAACATACCTTCATCAAGACCTTGCAGAAATCATCTAAGTAAGCCACAGACTAAACTATGTTTGTATCATCACTGTAGCTAAGTGCTGAAACAAATTTAGGACACTCACATAACCCACATGACTATATAAAAACTTTGAAAACCCAAAAAAATTTCAGATTGGTATTCAAACCTATTAGTGGTGGTGGGCCATAAAACATTTTACCTTCTAAAAGCTAAAAATTTCCACCTGGTGACTCCACAATCCTAAATAGACCTAAAGACTCCACTGAGAAACCCTTTTCTATCATAACATCATACCAACTTAGCTAAGGAAACTTGGATGGTTAATTTTTCTTGTTAAAATATTAGTTAGCCTACTAAAGATTGTCATACTTGGTTAAAATTTTCTTATCATTGGGTCTGAAAACATAACATAGTGGCTTCCAGAAGAGTCCACACTGGAGCCCATCCCGACCCAAATCCTCCTGATATAGTTGATAATCCAAAAAGTATACTTAGGAAATCTCTTAAGTCTAAAACTTCAACTGTTGTCAAGCCAGTCCATAGAGCTAATTCTGTTCCTCAAAACCGTATAGCTCTACAAGATTCACAAGTTGACTTAAGAGACCCATTCAGAACTAGGTCACTTGATGATATAGATCAGATAGAGTTTGAGCCTCCACCTTCATCCCAAGATATAGGTGAACACACTAGTAGCTGAGAAACTACCCCTCATGATTTCCATATCATTCATAATTTTTGTTTCTCTCATCCTTGATCTTCTCAACAGTCTCTTGCTGGTCCATCCACTTCTGTTATCCATACACCCATTGTTCCAACTACCCCATTCCATCAACCCCCTCCCATATTACATCCTCCACCTGTAAACCCCCCCTTTTCCCCACAACCTCCTATCATGGCAACATGGTATGCCCCTCTAGTCATTCCTTTACCTTTATTAAATATGCCACAAGACTATTAGTCCAAGATACCATTATATGATTTCATTGGTGCTACTACTGCTTCACAACACTTGGACAAGATGAATGACTATTTTGATAGAAATGAGATTGATGATGAAATTGTAAAACTTAGATTGTTTTCTCAAAGTGTAGGGGAAGAAGAAATAAAATGGTTCAAAGGCTTAAACCCTCATAGTATTAATGATCTCCAGAATCTCCATCAAAAATTCCTAAAAAAATGGGAAGTTAGAAAAAACCCTTTCCAAATACTTTCGGATTACAACAATCTCAAAAGAAACACTTGAGAAAGTGTTCAAAATTATTGCACTAGGTTCAATAGTGTTTACAATGCACTACCCCCAGAGTTTAAACCTCCTCAAGGCTCTAACTTGGCCAAATTTCCTGAAGGATTTGATCGTAAAATGGCCTATCAGCTAAGAGAAATAAACCCCTTGACTTTGGAAGACATGCAGAAGGGAGCTCTAGCTGTGGAAGTAAATCTGATTGAGAAAAGAGCTAGGATGAGAAATGAGAAGAAAGTATCATTTAGGGAGGAAACTGCACCTTCCACATATAGTTCAAAAATGGAGAGAATGATGGAGTAAATGATGAAGAAAATGAGCATACTTGAGAGAGCACAATCCAGGGAAAAACAATCAACTCCCCAGAATAGAAATCAATCTCAAAATCAAAACCAAAACTTTAGGAGAAATCAACCTCAAAACAGACAAAGAGAGGATGATCAACAGATCACACCTCCTTTTCAAGAAAATTATGTGAATGAGGATGAAGAAACCAATGAACAAACAGATGATGAAAACATGAACATGCTGGGAGTAAGCAATGAGGATTATGATCTCCTCCATGAAAGAAAACAAGGTCCATATACACCTTATGATGATAGAAGACCACAAACTGATTATTATGAGCAGTACTCTGAGAATGCCATCATAGGATCACCTAAACAATATGACCTCAGAAGCAAAAGGAATCAAGAAAATCTCAAGAACAAAAACTCTGATAAATCTGCAAAAAACAACCTTGAAAATACACCCAAAAAGACAGTTGGAACTCACAAAACAGTGGTTGTAAATTCTAATTTGAACAAAGGGAAAAGCACTCAAGGCAATAAAAAACAGTGTTAACTCCAGAAGCACTAGCATCTCACCTGATGCTCCTGAAACAACCCTTTTAATTACTGTAAATAATTAAAATCAGCAAGCTAATTTTGCTGATGAAATAGTGACTAAGAAGGCTGAACTAAACATGTTAAAAGAATATATTCCTTTTAGCCTAGAGAATGAAATATCTTAAATCAAAATCTCTGTTCCACTCACTGAATTAGTCACTCAAAATGTATATAGAGGTAAAATTTTGAAAGCTTTGAACATAGAAGATGTTCATGACACAGTTAACTTAAATGATGATACCCCAGAGCTTATCCTTGGACCAAAAATTGAAGGAAAATTTCAAGAAGGAACCACCCCTCCATTCTACATCAGCTTAAACATTCATGACAATATCTTGCACAATGTCATGCTTGGTTCAGGAGCATCACATAACCTCATGCCCAAGGTAATAATGGAAAGATTAGGCTTAGAGGTGACTAGACCCTACAAATTTTTATATTCTTTTGATTCAAGTAGGGTGAGATGCCTGGGCCTAATAAAGGATCTGTGTGTTAATTTATCCCAAATTCCAGACAAGAGTTTAGTGATGGACATTGTAGTGGCTGATATAGCCCCCAAATATGGCATGATTCTTTCAAGATCATGGGGAGCTAAGTTACAAATCACAATGCAAATGGATATGACTTATGCCACCATCCTTGTCTTCAGTCAACCTAGAAAACTCTATAGGGAAACACACATGAAATATATGGTGAGTAACTAAGAAATACTAGAGAATTCTCCTCTCTATTCCATACACACAGACCTTGACTCTTTTATTCTTTTCAATGATCATATTCATAAAGAGTAAGAGTTAGTAAATGAAAATTCATCAAATATTGTAATCACTTCACATGCAAACATAGTTACAACCATTGATAAAGAGGAAAACAAAGAGGAGATTAAAAAATATTTTTCTGATTTAAAAATTTACAGCAAATATATTAGAGGTCTTGAGGTCCAAACAGTTATGTAAATAACGCATATCATAAAAATCAAGAAGTAAAACCTCAAAAAATTGAAAAACCTGAGGAACAAAACTCAGGAAAACGTAGTACAGACCCTTGTTCAGAACATAACGATGAAGAAGACAAAGAGGATAGCAATGAAATAAATTTCAAATCTAAAAGAAGTCCTCTTTGGAGCATGAATTTTGATGGGCCTTGCACTAAAAATGATGCAAGGGCAGGCATATGGTTACAAAACACTGAAAATAATCATACTGAGGGGCATTCCTATAGATTAAATTTTCAATGTACCAATAATATAGCTGAGTATGAAGCTCTCCTTTTAGGCCTGCATTTATTGGAAAAATTAGGGGCCAAAAGGATAAAAGTTCATGGAAATTCTGAGTTGATTATTAGGCAAGTAAATGGGGAATATAGTGCCAAACATCCTAGACTTAGAGCCTATAGAGATGATGCCATGGACTTTTTAAAAACATTTGATGAATCCTTGCCAATGGTTTAGCCTTTGCTACTAGAACTTGTCTTACACCTTATAAAACCAAGAAATGCACCACCCAAATCAAATTTAAACTAGTTGTCCGAGATAATGAAAAATATTGGCAAGTTTCTGATGGAGATAAACAAATAGAAGACTTCCTACAGTCCAAAAATGAATTCGAACCATCAAGCTCAGATTCAGATGTTGATAAAGATTGTAATAATGATGAAAACCCACTTACTAAAGAAGAGAAATCTCCTGATATTGCAGAAATAAATCTGTTAACAAATGAATTCAAACATATGACAAAAATTAGCACAGATTTAGAAGAGGAAGACTTAGAAGTGCTACAATCTAAAGACCAAAGCTTGCCTAAAGGACTGGTCCCTTTAGAAGAACTATTTGACTTGAATGATGTGGCAAAAAAGCCAAAACTGGAACGCATAGAATCTGAAGTGGAAGAATGCAACATAGGGAGTGAGGAAATCCTAAAATGATCAAACTATCTAAAACTTTGCTAGCTCACATTAAAATGAAATACATTGAGCTCTTTAAGGAATTTTCTAATGTTTTTTCATGGAGCTATGAAGATTTGAAATCATATGATACAGAAATAATTCAGCATAAAATACCTCTCAAAGAAAACCAAAAACCTTTTAAATAGAAATTGCGTAGAATCAACCCTATTCAATTACCTCTGGTAGAAAAATAAATTAAAAAAATGTATGAGGCTGGAATTATTGTCCCTGTTAGATACTCAGAGTGGGTGTCTAATCTTATATCAGTTAGGAAGAAAACATGAGAGATAAGGTTTTGCATTGATTTTAGAAACTTAAACAAAGCCTCACTGAAGGACAACTATCATTTGCCCAAAATGGATCATATCTTACAAAAGGTAGTTGGTTCCAAAATAATTTCCTTACTAGATGGTTTCTCAGGTTACAATCAAATTTTGGTACATCCTGATCATCAACTTAAAACAACCTTTACTACACCTTGGGGCACTTTTATGATTTGAAAATGCCTTTTGGTTTAATGATTGCCGGTGCCACATTTTAGAGAGCCATGGATATTGCATTTTTAGAAGAAATAGGTTAATTCATTGTGATTTACCTTGATGATATAAATTTTTATTATAAAATAGATAAAGAACACCTAATACACTTGAGAAAAGTCTTTGAAAAATGCAGAAAATTTGGGCTGTCCTTAAATCCGAAGAAAACACTGTTTGGTCTCCAGGAAGGTAAAATTCTTGGGCATATCATATCAAAAGAAGGAATAAGGATAGACCCAAAAAGGATTGATGGTATATTGCAAATCAATCATCCTAGAAACATCAAGGAACTTCAATATTTCATTGGAAAGATTAACTTCTTGAGAAGGTTCATACCCAATTTAGCTGAACTACTTAGAAACATAACAAACATGCTTAAAAAACAAGAGGGGGTCAAATGGACCTTGGAAGCAAATAAATCATTTGAAATCATAAAAAAAACACTCACCAAGACACCAGTTCTTTTTAGTCCTGATTTTTCAAAAGATTTCTTCATTTTTTCATTTTCATCAGAACACACAGTAGTTGCTGTCCTATTACAGAAGAATTGGAATGGACAAGAGAAGCCCATTGCATTTTTTAGCAAGGCATTAAGAGATGCACCTCTGAAGTATAACATAATGGAAAAACAAGCCTTTGCATTAGTCAAAGCCTTAAAGGACTTTAGAGTTTAAATTTTACACTCTCACATAGTAGCATCTGTGCCTCATTCAATTGTAAAGGACATATTGACCTAAGATCTAGATGGAAAAAGAGGAAAGTGGATTGCTGTGATTTTAGAATATGAATTAGAAATCAAGCCCACTAAACTCATAAAGGGTCAAGGACTAGCTAAACTTATGGCTGAATCTAACTTCCAAGCTCTTGATATAAACATGTTTAATGCATTAGATGAACAGGAGGAGTTTTCAACTCCAACTATTGAAGATAATTTTTTAAATTCATCTTGGTATGCTGATATTTTGTATGTTTTGCTCAATCTTAATGTTCCTCCTGATTTTTCTAAAACAAAGGAAAGATTTTTAAAGTTGAAAGCTATAAATTACTGTATTTTGAATAAATGTTTATATTGGAAAAATGCTAGTGGATTATTGCTTAAATGTTTTCCTGAGAATGATACAAATAAGATCAAGCATGAGTTTCATGAAGGAGAATGTGGAGGCCACCTCTATTGGAAGTCAACTACTAATAAAATCCTTAGAGCTGGTTATTACTGGCCCACTCTCTTTCAAGATGTCCATAAGATGATTATTTCCTATCATAAATGCCAAATCTTTGAAGGCAAAATAAAACTGCTTCCCTTACCTTTGCAACCAATAACTATTGAAGCTCATTTTCAGCAGTGGGGTCTAGACTTCATTAGGGAAATCCATCCTCCCTCATCTGCCCCACATATATGGATCCTCATAGCAACAGATTATTTTACCAAGTGGATAGAAGCCACCCCCTCTAAGAATTCCACAAACTCAATCATCATCTCATTCCTTGAAAACCATATAATTTCCAGATTTGGTTGTCCTAGAAAGATCATAACTGATAATGTTGTTGCATTTGGGTCTAAAAATATGGTAGATTTTTGTCACAAGTATCAGATCATATTGGGTCATTCCACAGCTTATTACCCTCAAGGTAATGGGCTAGCAGAGTCCTCAAATAAAATATTGGTAAAAATTATCAAGAAGTTCCAGGAAGACAACAAGAAATCATGACACAGTAAGCTAGTACATGCTTTATGGGCAGACAGACTAACCATTAAAAAATCCATTGGGATGTCTCCCTACCAGCTAGTTTATGGAACTGATGCAATATTTCCAACCAGTTTAGGAGTGCCAATAATGAAGCTGATCCGGGAAGTACAGTCTGAAGAGGATGATGTAACAAGAAGGATGAACCAGACAATACATCTACAAAAAAACAGAGAGGAAGTATATATTAGAGTACAACAATCACAAGAAAACATCAAGAAGCTATTTGACAAAAGGACCAAGGCAAGTGATTTTAAAATTGGTGATAAAGTTTTGAAATGGGATTCAAGAAGAGAAGATAAGGGTAAACATGGGAAATTTGATAACTTATGGCAAGGCCCTTATCTTATCCAATCTACCATTGGAAACAATGCATTTTTTTTGCAAGAGTTGGATGGAGTTGAATACATTGGAGGTTATGTCAATGGCAGGTTCCTCAAACATTATTTTTGTTAACTGATATTTTTTCTTTCAAAATTTTTCATTTCATTATATATAACACTGCTTTTGAATGTGAAAAAAGAGAAATACAAAAACAACACAAAATTAAAAAGAGGGCAGAAATAAAACAAGAAAGGTACAACCCCATACCAAAAAAAAAAGAGAAATTCTGAAAGTGTGCAAGCTTAAATTCCACTACCAAAAACAACACTGCTATTTTAGTGATACAGCCTAATCATGACTAAGATAGATTTCAATTTTCCGCTGATAGATTAGTGAAGAATATTTTCCAAACTATTTAATATTGGCTTATCAATAGATTAGATTAGGATAGAAAAAAAAACAATGGTTCTAATCTGCTCAAAAATCTAAACCAAAGAAAGAAAAGAACAACTCAAAAAGATCAAAACTAGATCTACAAAAAGAATGAAGGATGTTTAAATTTTTCAGATTTCAAGCTTTCATAGTTTTGTTTTAAAAATCTGCAAATAAGGTCTATGTGCAGCTTGTACATATAGCCATAGACATCATGGCAAATTAGACAGCCTAATCCTGATTTTACTATGTTTAAATTTCTGTTTTAGAAAATAGAGAATAAAATCTGCCAGACAGTTTAATCCTGGTAGATAGTAGATTAGGTAGAGAATATATGAGTTCAAAAGTTTAATTTGAACTCATGGAAGAAATAAGGGTAGACTTAGATTAGTTTTTCCTGATTTAAAAAGAATAAAATGTTGATGTTTAAGGTCTGCAATTCCAAATGCACCTTCTGAAGAGAAAATGTTAGGGAGTAGGCTATGTACGTAGAATGATTGGGAGAATTTGTTTGCTTATATGAAACACTGACTATTGTTTAAAAAAAGCATGATCAAAGAAGAAAAAGGGTGTTCAATGGATAAGGCCTAGGTCTGCCTCCTAGATATTTGATACTAAAGTTCTTGACACCTCCAAAGCAGCTTCCATCCCTAAGTGGAGCCACTGCTAGCCATCAGTAAAGTTTTTCATAAGAAAATGATGGCTAAAACAGTCCTTGAGCCTTCAAGAAGATCATTTTCACAAAAAATCATTCATTATTGAAGTTTTTTCCCTTCAACATTGTTCCCTAAACAGCCCCTTTTCATCATTTAATTCACTTATTTTGGCCCTTTTTACCCTCCATTTTCCTCTAAAAAATCTCCTTTTCTCTTTGTCATTTTCCCTTCCTTCCCCTCAAAAACCTTCAAAAAATCCCTTCAAACCATAGAGTTCCTTATTAATGGGCTAAAAACCCTTACTTTCCCTCTATCGGAACTGGACCAACCCCGAGAAAATCCATTGAAAACACAAAAACCCACTTATTTTGCCTTTGGTCAAAAACACACAGGCCTTAAGCCCCTTTGGATTTGAGTCCCAGCCCCTTCCACCATATAACATGGCCCTATAACTGGGTGCCTAAAACCTTTATCCCCTTCATCGCATCGGCCTTATCTTTTTTATAAACTTGCTTTTTCTTTAGAAGTTTTCCACCGATGCGATAAGCCCTCTTCTCCTTAGCCCCTGGTCACCTTTCCCCTCCACGGAACCCTGCCCCAACACCTTCACCTTAAGCTCCTCCCTTCTCCCTTATACCATCGCACCCCTCTAAAGAAACTTATGTCCCCTTTGAAAATCTTCTCGCACAAATGCAAACCCCCCCAAGCAATCTTGACCATCAATCGAATCAATCTGACGGTCATCGCTTGCCCGTTCCATCCCTTGCTCACCTGACACATTTCTTTTTTTCTCCGGCATCAAACCCGCACCATAGATCTTATAGATCTGATGGTTCTCATTAATCCTGATGACCCAACTCCATCGGGGCCTACCATCCACCACATACAACACCCGCCCTATCTAACGCTGCCACCTGGCTTCCACTTTCATTTCCGCCCGAACAAATTTTCCATCGCGCTCGGTCCGCACCGTCCGATCTCATTCCTTTCATCTAACGGTTGTGGTGGCATATCGCGCGATTTTCGCATACGAAGTTTAACACTCCAAAGTTACGTGATACCAGCAGTATCAAAAAATCCACGCGGCGCGATACAACTGGATCATGTTCGATTCAGCTAAAACCACTTACCACCCGAATTGAATGTGATAACCACCCTTGGTATTTCAAAACCACTTTTCCCGATTTCATGCTAGAATCCATTTTGAACCATTTTTTCACCTCTCGATCATAGAAATCCCTCCTTCGCCTGCATCTCCACTGTAGAAATTATATATAAATGATATGTTATACTTCCGAGATTCTCCTGATCACACACTATTTGACTTCATGCACAATACATAATCTCTTCTACCATTGATCATTAATTGCGGAAATAAAATCAATTGCATGCACACATTAAAACCATAAAATCTCACACATATGAATACAGTAATTTATGGGAAATATTAAAGCTAAAATCCCCCAACTATCTGTATATTATATGTCATAGAGATCATGTAACAATCATCATACAAAGCTCCTCACAAGCTCTCAGTACAATCTCCAATTGCTACACACTAATCAAGTCTGATCTAGTAAATCTCATGCTCCAATCTCTACCACCTGCTAGCTTGCCTCTACTGCACAATCACTGTTGAAGAATGGCTCTGGATGAGTTTGAATTGGTCCAGCCTTGCTCACGCAATCTTCATAGGCATCTCCAATTACTGGTTGTTGCAAATCATGCAACAGTATAGTCACACTGCTCTTTCACCTACCTCTTCACTAGTCTCCGCTGAAACTATCCATGCACTGTAGTTAACTGATGTATTCTTCAGTTAATTAATGATTTAATAATTAGTGAATTAATTAATAATTAATTCACACCACTCTCACTAGTGTATCAATCAGTTAGACTAGATACAACTAGCTCAACTATGTTTAACTCAGTTAAACTGAACACAACTCCATCAACTACCTCAATAAATCCACCAAACTTTGTCACATGAGTTCTAACTGAAGTATCCATGCAATAGCTCCACTTAACCTTCAAAAATAGCATAATTCCTTCTGTCAGCTCCTGTGCACATCTATGCACTTAACTGAAGTGCTCCAAGAGAATAAGATAATGTTTATAGTCCAAATATTATTAAGAGCCAATAATATTCGACATATCTATTTTTAGACTGGCAATCTAAAAATAGATTCATCCCAATATGTCTAAAAATAGAAATCCATGTATTTTTCCAAATTGACCAACCATCCACAAATAGCATCCTGCAATTCATAGAATATGATCAACATGTCTAAAAATAGACATAGTCTAAAAACAGAGTTTGCGACAAAAATCATCTGTATGGGCCCCACCTAGTTTAGATGATCACTTTCCAACTAGGATCAGGAATGATGTTTTAGGATGCCTCCTTCACTATTTCTTGTTGCAATATTCAACACTCCCTCTCAGCAAGAAAGGACTATCTTTGCATGTGACATGCAACTCCATGCATTCGCCCTGCAACCTTTGCAAGCGCCATGCAACTCCATGCATCTGCTCTACAACTCCTCTGAAACTGAATAGGCTCCAAAAAACTCATTCAGTAAAATGCATCTATCAAAGTCTTCGACCTCTACTTAGCTACTGCACATGTCTTCAGGAACCACTCCATTGTTGAACTCTACACCCATGCACTCTGGACTTGCTGTCAACTCTGAACCGCACTCCAGTATCCGACACTGTCACTTTGATCTACCTGCATCAATCCAACTGATCATGCTACTGATACTCTATGGACACCTCGTAGCCAAGTTATATTCATGAGATCCACACCATCTCAATGAATCCTTCCTAGAAATCTCCTCTTGAGATTACTCATGCATGTCGCCCCACCTCTCACCTTGTGGTATAGCTGCATGCACTCCCTCTGCCCATACGGCACGAAATTTATCCACATGAGTGGTTTCTCCCACTCCATGATCCTCATCTTGTGGCTGCTCCACATCTTGAGGTTCACTCTTACCTACATGCAAAACTTGCTCCCTCTCAAGCTTCAATTGCATGGCTTTCTTGCACTTCACAACAGTAGGAAGCTCTGTATAAATCCCATCTACTTCAAGTCTGTAGAGATTCTTTGCACGAACCCCAACCTTATTGACTTGCCTTGTCACTTTTTTCCAAAGGAAAACTTTTCCTCCACTAAAGACAACATCATGCCTTTATCCTCTAACATTGTGACTGAGATTAAATTGTTCTTTAAACCTTGAACATGCACTACATCTTGTAAAAGAATGAGTTTACCTGACTCCCTCTAAAAGGTAATGGTACCAATGCTAGTCACATTGTATCATCCATTGTTGCCCAACTCAACATGCAACTGGAGATATTTCTCCACCAAGTCACTGAAAAGATTCACATCTCCCGTCATGTGAAAGGAAGTGCCACTATCAAAATACCACCCCGATCCCAATGCACTAGACACTATGTATGCGATCAATGAGAAGTCCAGCTAAAATTACGAGGAAAGAGCCTCACCAGCTGCAGCTCTAGCAGCCTACTTGTTCTTCTTCTTCTGTGGACAATGCGTGGTGAAATGCCCATGCTCGTGACAGTGAAAACACTTCACTTTGGACATGTCACACTCTTTGCCATCCGCACCAGATTGAGAAGAATTTTTCTTTCCCTTCCCCTTCCTTTCTTTGGCAGCCAAATCATAATCCTCTTCATCATCATTCTTTGATGAAGAGTCATCCCTGGTATCCCGCCTTATCTCCTCCTGCACAAGATCTGACCAAAGTCGCTCCCATCCTGGTAGTTTCTCCCGACCATTGATAGAGTCCTGATAGGAATGCCAACTCTTCGGAAGCCCAAGGAGAGCCAAGCTCACCAAGTCCTTGTCATCCACACTAACTCCTACACTCCCAAGCTCATCCTTGCAGTGGAAAACATTTTTCAAGTATACCGGAATAGTGTCATTCTTCTCCATTTTTATTTTCCTGAGTTTATCCTTGAGCGCAAACTTCCTTTGGTCGCTCTTGCTTTGGAACAAGTCTGTCAATGCTTTCCACATCAAGAATGGAGAATATTTACCATGAAGGCTGGACACTATGTGATCCTTCACACCTTCCAACAGAATTCTTCGACACCTTGCTACCTTCTTTTGCCATGCGTCAAGTCCGGCTGCATCGCTAGAACCCGGTTTAGGAATATCAACATCGATGAACTCCTTCAACCCATTATCCTCCAGCACCACCTCCATCCTGTCCTTCCATGCAATATAATTCGAGCTGCCCTCAAGGGCATACTCCAATCTCAATTCGCTGAAAGATATTTCAATGAATGCTCAACTTTAACACCAAGAAAACACTGCAGCAATTTGAAATTCCACCAGCACAAAACTCAAATGCTTCAATGTTTTGCAATTGCTACAATGATCAATATCACTCTGACACCATGTAGAAATTATATATAACTGATATGTTATACATCCAAGATTCTCTTGATCACACACTATTTTACTTCATGCACAATACAGAATCTCTTCTACCATTGATCATTAATTGCGGAAATAAAATCAATTGCATGCACACATTAAAACCATAAAAATTCACACATATGAACACAGTAATTTATGGGAAATATTAAAGCTTAAAACCCCAAAATATATGTATATTATAAGTCATAGAGATCATGTAAAAATCATCATGTGAAGCTCCTCACAAGCTCTCAGTACAATCTCCAATCGCTACACACTAATCAGGACCGATATAGCAAATCTCATGCTCCAATCTCTGCCACCTACTAGTCTGCCTCTACTACGCAATCACTACTGAAGAATGGCTTTGGATGAGTACAAATTGGTCCAGCCTTTCTCACACAATCTTCATAGGAATCTCCAATCACTGGTTGTTGCAAATCATGCAATAGTATAGTCACAACTGATAGTCACACTGCTCTTTCACCTACCTCTTCACTGGTCTCCACTGAAACTGTCCATGCAATATAGTTAACTGATGTATTCTTTAGTTGATTAATGAGTTAATAATTAGTGAATTAATTAATAATTAATTCACACCACTCTTACTAGTGTATCAATCAGTTAGACTGGATACAACTAGCTCAACTATGTTTAACTCAGTTAAACTGAACACAACTCCATTAACTACCTCAATAACTCCACCAAACTATGTCACATGAGTTCTAACTGAATTATCCATGCAATAGCTCCACTTAACCCTCAAGAATAGCGTAATTCCTTTTGTCAGCTCCCATGCCACATCTGTGCACTTAACTGAAGTGCTCCAAGAGAATACGATAATGTTTATAGCCCAAATATTATTAAGAGCCAATAATATTCAACATATCTATTTTTAGACTGGCAATCTAAAAATAGATTCCGCCCAATATGTATAAAAATATAAATCCATCTATTTTTCCAACTTTACCAACCATCCACAAATAACATCCTTGAACTCATAGAATATGATCAACATGTCTAAAAATAGACATAGTCTAAAAATATACTTTGCGACAAAAATCACCTGTGTGGGCCCCACCTAGTTTAGACGATCACTTTCCAACTAAGATCAAGAATGATGTTTCAAGATTCCTCCTTCACTGTTTCTTGTTGAAATCTTCAACATTCGCTTCCACCCATGCTCATCCACCCTCACATTAGCCTCTGTAAGCAGTTTTCCAGCCCGCAAGGTTTTTATAACATATTTCGTTATTTTTGCAGGTTTTTTATCATGGTTTTCAGAGTAGAAAATTTATCCTCAAACCAAGAAGGGAAAGAGCCAATGTCTTCCATGTTGGCAGGATAGAACACGAAGTATAAGGATGGAGGTCTTTTTCAGATGATTTGATCGGTATTGTGAGAGCACTGGTCATGACATTATACCCTCCACCGCACCAGAAAACCACATGCACACATCAAGGAAGAAGAATAGTGAAGTTAAAGCTTGAAGATCAAAGATTAAAGGAAAACCCCATAACTCTAAATATTTAATCAATTATTTAAAGACCAAATGCATTGGATTGAAAGGTTTAAACATGTAGTTTAAGGCCTTATACACAGTATCAAGGATTAAATATCAAAAGATGAGGATTAAAGATCTTAAACCCTACAGTTAAGGAAGGAAGGAAAAGGTAAAAAGCAGATGACAAAGCCCAAATATAGAAAACATAGTTAGCATATAGGGATTGAAGACTCTGAAGTGAGTTTAAGGGACCTAAAGCAAGAATCAAGGTTTAAGAAATGTTTAAAGACACCAGATCAACAAAAAATCAGTGAAGGAGCCTCCGAATGCCACATCATTGAGGATATAACTCCTCAAAACTGCCACCTGGCGACTTATTTCATTAAAAGAGTGCATATTCATTAAACAGTCAGGGATATTTTTAAATGCAGCTCAACATTAACTACCAACCTACCTAAAATCCTCAAAGTCAACAAAAGCAACTGAAGGTGATGAAATTTAATGTAAAATTGATTAAAACGAAGATGATCATTTCAAATCTTCTCCCTTAGGCCTCTCAAAGGTCAATACACCATTACTCTGTATTGATTTAAAAAATGAACCCCTCTTACACTCCACCTCCTCATTATTCTATAAATACTTCTGTAGAAGACAGTATAGGGGTTGGTCTCTGGATACCTGTTGTATGTAAATAGCTTTTGAAGCTGATGTAGCACTATTTTGTAATTGAAGACACATAAGCTGAGATGAGAAGTTTGAAGTTGTAAAGACCAACTAGACTTGAAGATTGTAACTGGTTTGAACATCAAATACAAATAGCTGATTTATGGGATCTTGATCTATGTCAATGGTGATGTGTTTCTCACTATAAATTGTTATTTTCTTATTGTTTCCATTCTGTCCACTTTTCTCTGATAAAGAACAACAAACATAGATTAGGATTTAATTCTGAAGTACCCTAAATCTCACTGATAAATCTTTATCCTTTATGTTTTCTTCTAATTGTGTTTTGAAGGTAATTCAATAGAGTATAACTAGTGAAGTGTTGGTAAGTCCATGTTTCCTGAGTACAACTTCAGATATTGTCTTTGAATGTTATTGATAAGTTTGCTAATTAAAGATTGAGCTAGAGAAGTCTATGGTTATCCCTGTCCTCTAGTTTCTTCTCCAACAACTACTTTGAAAAGTTCCCTTAAAAGTATGTTGAAAGCAGGCTAGTTTCAAAGTACATACCTGATCTTAGACTACTTTTTTATGTTTGTCATGAATGTTTTCCCTTTGAATATGCTGAACACAGGCTAAGTTAAAAGTATTTACTTTATCTTAAGCTATTCTATGTTTTTCAATGTTTTCTCTTGAAAGTACATCAAAGGTAGGCTAGTTTCAAAGTACTTACTTGATTACTTTTGTGTTTTTCCCTTAAGTGCATGCCAAAAGCAAGCTAGTTTCAAAGTACTTACCTGATCTTAGGTTGTTGTTTGTTCCCTCATCTGTTTGATTTCCCTCACTCCATTTCTTAGTGTTTCATTCCATAAAATCAACTTAAAGAGATCCTTTGACATAGATGATTTGCCCCATGGATCACTCCTAAAACTTTTTGTTCAATTAAATCCTATTATGACTCTGTAGCCCAATGGATTGATGTTGCTCCTTGCCTATCTTATCAGCTGAACCATTCTTTCACCTACTCACACCTTCACCCTTAATATAGTCTTCCTTCATATTCATTGTATCCTTGCCCAACCAAAATAAACAAAAACTCTGTTCCTCATAACTAGCCTAAAATCATATCATAAAACATAAATATCATATCTTTGAACAAATATATAGAGAGATCCCTCTCTGAATCTAGGATGGCTAGATCCTCAGATTCAAAAGTGGTTTTGATGTAGGCTCTGCAGCATTTGTACTTGACAATATTGTAAACTACGGAGACCTAACATGAGGTACTGAGGAAAGAACTGTGGCTGAACCCCTTATTCGGAAAGCTGCTATCAAAATGGAAAGCTTGGACCTACAGAAGAAGAAAGAAACCTTCCTAGAAGCTCGAAAAGACTTTACCAAGAATGAGGCATCTACTTCCAAGGCTCCAAAAAACCTAAGCATGGACGAAGAAGTTAAACCATTACTACAGGCATGTATGAAGTTGCTATGAAACCAAAAGGTAGTAGAAAATCTTCAAACGATGATAAACAGTTGCGCAGAAAAAATTGACCCTCTAACAAAAGTTAAATATGTTCACAAAATTTACAAGCATAAGAAATTCATGGGTCGGGAAATGTGGCTAACTACACAGATTGGCAATTATGAAATGGATTAGGTCATCCTGGATCTAGGATCTCATGCGAATTTCCTACCCAAACAGACGTGGCAAAGGATGGGAGAACCTAAGTTGGAATGGTCTACTATACATCTACGCATGGCTAACCAACAGAAGATCATACCGTTGGGGATAATATCAAATATTATGGTAGATATTGCAAGAGTTAAGGTATATACGGATTTTGAGGTAATTCAAATTATAGAAGATGCAGACCCTTATCCTGCTTTGCTAGGACTGGATTGGGCTATAGACATGAGACACATTATCAACTTGAAGAAAAGGAGCATGGTTTTTGAGAAGGAGGGTACGAGAGTAATAGTCCCTCTAGACCCAACAGAGGGAGAACAATATACAGAACCCGTGTGCGAAGAAGACGACATGGATCATATCTATAAGCTAACTTCCCAGGACGAGGATTGGATTAACCCTACGGTTGATGGCATAATTTACTGGGAGAAAGATAATGAATTCCTCTCTAACTCCAATGGGGAGATCGAAAATTGGCAGAACCGGTTGCATGACATATATACACTACGATGTCTTAGGATCATAAAGAGCTTCCGGTGTATCTTCTCAAAGGTAAGAGAGCTTCCTTACTTTGATGATTCTAGAAGTATTAGGGATTTTATTAGAGCATTCGAAGTAGAAGTCCCAAGGGAACGAAGAATGTGGGTGGTTAACCTAGCCATGCGTGCGACACCTACATGGTGGTGGGAAACTAATAAGGGGACTTTTCAGGATTTGGAAGAATGTCGCGAGATGATGATCCTATGATTTGAACCTCTGTTTAACCTACGCATGGAGACTTTCCTTGGCCAAGGGGACACATGCAAGCACTTGTCCAAGTGGATGGATATGTGGTACAAAAACACTAGGGATGAATGGGTCCATCTATTCATTCATGCCTTGGGACCAATCCCCACCGCATGGTATTTTGATGTAGACCTACATCAGCACACCCACCATTGGGAGACCATGAGGGAAAATTTTGTGGGGACGTTCGGATTGATAGGCGGAACCGAGGAATTGGATGAAGCCCTACAAGACATAGATGCCCTAGTATTTAATGAATCACGCCCTCCTATGGAGTATGGGGAACTAGCTAGGGATACACAGATGCAGGATATTTCTAACTGTCGCAATCTAACAATGGAGGAATGTGATGAAGACCCGCAAAATATCACTATCCCAGAATCAGAGGGTGAACAAGAAGTTGTTGGACCCCCACTACAAGCCATCGATGTGACCAAGCCTCTTAAGCTAAAGGAAGTCAACATTGTTATAGAAGAAGAACTTAAGCTAGCTAAAATTGGGGACTACTGTGATGATGATACCATTGGGAAAGTCATGGAACTTCTCACATAGTACCAGGACCTATTTCCTACGAAATTATCAAAACTCAAAGGTATAACAGGGGACCTGGGGATTATGCGAATCACTTTAAAACTGGATGCACAACCTGTTAAAAAGTGACCTTGCTGATTGAACCCCAAGTATAAGCATAAATTCAGGGAAGAAAATGACAAAATCCTAGTCGCGGGTATCATCGAACCAATAGAACAGTAAAATTGGGTCAGCCCTATGGTGGGCCAAGAGAAAAATACTAAGGGAGAAATAAGAATATGCACATGATCCCTTCCCTACACCATTCTCTGATTAAATCCTCAATAGTGTGGGAGGACAGGAAGCATACTTGTTCACTGATGGGTTTTCGGGCTACCATCAGATCAGGATCGCACCTGAAGATCACATCAAAACTATGTTTTCCACCAAATGGGGATCCTTCCAGCACACCGTCATTTCGTTTGGGCTCAAAAATTCCACTTCCATCTTTTCGTGAGTAGTGGTCACAGTATTCAACAAATTCATTCACAAGTTATTGGAAGTATATTTTGATGATTGGACAGTATTTGGATTGGTAAAGAAGCATGTCTCAAACCGGCACGTGATGTTGGACGCCTTTAGAAAGCACCAGATCTCTATAAATATTAAGAAGTGCATATTTATGTGCCTTTCTAGATCTTGTTAGGCCATATAGTATGTCGGTAGGGACTGATGGTTGACCCCGCCAAAGTTGCAGTTATCATCAATTTAGCAGTCCCCTCAACTAAGAAATAGTTGTGGTCCATTCTCGAGCACACAGGATATTATAGGAAGTTTATTCAAGGGTACGCACTGATCAAAGCACCCATGGAAAAGCATCTAAAGAAGGACGTATCATTTTTTTGGGATGCGGAGTGTCAAAATAGTTTTGAGCTACTCAAGGAAAAAATGGTCTCTGCACCTATCCTCATATTTCTAGGCTGGACGAAGGTTTTCCATGTCCATGTGGACAGTTCAGGGATTTCCCTAGGTGCTGTCCTTACGCAGCACGGGGAGGGGGACATTAACAATCCAGTTGTGTTTGCTAGTAGAAAACTCTCTAGCACTGAGAGCAACTAATCCACTACGAAACGCAAAGGGCTGGAAATGGTGTATGCCTTGTAGAAATACTGACATTATCTACTAGGAGGACACTTCAAGATGTTCAAGGATCACTCAAATTTTAAGTACCTCATCAATAAGCCTATGTTGGGGGGGGGGGGGGGGATTTTCTGATGGTTATTTCTATTTCAATAATATGATTTTGAGATCATTGTGAAGCTAGGGAAAATAAATGTTGGACTAGACCACTTGTCTCAAATCGACAGTGATGAAGAACCAACCAACCTAGAGGAAGGATTTCCCGATATATTTTCTATTAAGGTGGTTTATGAGCACTTTGATGATACTATTCAATTCTTAACTATGGGGATGGCACTGATCTGAATGGATTGTATTAGTTATGTTGTGCTAAGTATCCAAAAACTAATAATAATGTGTGCATAAGGTTATCCTTAATTTGCAGGTTAAACAAATAGTTTTGGCTTTGTTAAAAAGATTTTTGTGTGAGGATTGATTAATTATTTTAACTATTTATCATTGTACAATATTGAAGAATAGAGAAATAAACTTCACAAAGAACATTACTCAGAAAATTTTTGAAGCAGTTCACCCCTTCTGGGATACATCTATTGGTCTAGCTCCCAATGGCATGTCCCTCGTGTATTAATTTTCTCAAAATGTAATTACAAGTGAAAATATGCCTCAATAGACAAAAATTCTATAAAATTAGCTTCATAAGGATGAATTAGCTAGAGATGACTATTCATTTACATAAAACAGATAAAGAAAGCCCAATACACTGCTTTCTCCATGATGGCCCTAATGGCTCCTAGATCTTCCTCAAAGCTAAAAATACTGAAGATGACCTTTGTTCGACCTAAAACCTATGCCAAACTACTCAAAATGTTGAAAATACCCAAAATTGACTATTTTTGCACCCAAATTGGTCGAAACATGAAGGAGTTATGGAAAAAACAATTTTTTTCCCAATATCCCTTGAAAACCTCCTCCAAAACTGGAGGAACTCTAGTTAGGGTCGAAAAAATTGGCAGTCCACCTAGAATGGCGGAAGTGTGCCCCCAAATTAGTGGTAGCAATAAATGTAGTGGCTCAAACAACCAGCATGTTCACATGCGAATTTTTCGTTCACTGCCACCGTTTCAGATAAGGTTGGTTTGCCGCGCCCCTGGTCAGAAAGATAGGGTCACATCGTATGGGGCTAGCCCTGAAGGGCTAGCCCTTTTTTCCTCCGCCCGAATCACCAGAAAACTTGAAATGCGACCAACGTCCATAGTGGTTAAGAAATACCAAAGGGCGGGCCAGTTGGGCCTGTGGGCTGGCAGCTAGGCCACCCATGATTGAATTTGCAGACTTGCAAAAAAAATTTAGTTGATGGAGAAACATGCCAACCTGAGTCTTGTGCAGACTAACCCATTTTTCATGCAGTGATGACCCAAATTGGCATGCAGGGTGACTCGAACCAAATGCATGTAGACGACCTGAGTGAAACATGCAGAGACTACCCATGGTGTCGGCTTATCCAAAAACAATTATGCCTTTAACCCTGGGGCCACGTGGTAGCCTTCGAGAAAGCCACATGGCACCCTCCTATAGGCCTCCTACAACAATAACAAAATTAACTTTTTGACAGATAATTTTATTTTTTGTGCTAAAATGTCAAAATTTAAACCAAGTCAAACAATCCTTTTGGAGTTTACTACGCATTTTCAAACCTCAATAACTTCTGCATACGACCTTGGTTTTTAGAAACATTCATGTCACCAGAATCGCAACTACGAGACCTTTTCGATCGTTCAAATTGCAACCACTTCTGAGTACTTTAAGTTTTGAGCATTTTTCATATCTTGGACATGATCTCCTAATCACACCTCCCCATTGAGAAGCTTTTGGACCCCAAAATCTCTCTGGACTACTAAACCTAAAGATGAGGAGACTAAATCTCCACTCTTCCAATCTTGATCCACTGAAATTTCCCTAATTTCATTAACTGGAGCTTCTCATAAAATGACAAATTATTCCTTCAATTTGTTGACCAACTATTGCTAAGTTTTACCTTGTCATGCTGCAAATTTTTGAAACTTGCAGAACAACAACTGAAATTTGCAGTAAACATATTGTTCCTAGATTGGTCTATCTTCAAAGGAAACTAAAAATTACATTAACCTTGCATCCTATCCTTATGGTGATTTTTTGCTAAATTAGCCTTGTACTTGTGTCGATTCCGGACCAAGTTTCCTCGCCATAGTACCCTGCCATTCTGAAACCAAAAATGATCATTGTTGAACTTTGTGGCCTCTTTTCTTGGATGCTTTACCCTCTCTTGGATATTTACACCTTCTTGCACTGACACTTTGTTTTCTACATCGATCGACACCAAAGAAAATTGTTGCAACTTCTTGTCATCTTCTTTCAAAGACAACCTATTTTCAGACTAAAAAAACTCATTATTTATATAAACATATACATGAAAAGTATTATGTAAAACTTCCCTTTGTTTAATCATCAATAAAGTCAAATTTTGACTTGCATTGACAAGCCTTTTCATCTGCCCTAGATTCACTAAAGAAGAGTCTAGTTTTTTGCGATGTGCTCTCACAATAAAATCCTTGCCATCCTTGAATAAATGGTACTTGTTGTCATGACAATGGAAGATATATTTCCTGTCATAAAATTAAGGAATACCCAACACCACACCTGTAATATCAAGTGGAACAACATCTAATTCAACCATGTTAATAAAATGTGTTTTTATGGCAAAGCGCAACATGCACTTCTTTGAAACCTGTAAATTTTCATCCTTACAAATCCAACCAAGAGGATATGGTTTCGGATGTGGAATGGTTTCAAGATTTAGTTTCTTGACTAAGTGTTCAGAAATAAGTTTTGTTTGCGACCCACTGTCAAATAGTATGTCTACCTTGGTATGTTTGGAAATAACCCTCACATGAAACAATTCAATTCTCTTCTCTTCACTTGGAGCTTCTATGTGGAAATTAGAGATACTAGAACTGGGTTTAGTTTCATTCTCTTTCCCCTTCAAGTTCTTTAGTGCCATATCTATGGTTTTTGTTTCATCTCCTGGTTCAGACCCTAAGTCTTGTTTAGCTATTGCAACTGTCTTGCCTTTCTCCTTGGCTTTATCTTTGGCTTTAAAAAAATTTGGTTTCAACTCCGGATGAAGTTTCCAACAATGGTCCTCATCATGTCTTGTTTTAGAACAATGTTTGCAGAAACATTTTCCCCTCTCTTTCCTAGAATTTGTATTTCTCTTCTTCTTCCATTTTCCTTTAAACTCACTTTCTTCATTCCCATCTAAATTTTGTTTACCCTTTGCCTCTAAATGTGTGGCTTGAACACAAAACTCATCTAAGCTTGTAGGGTTAAACATGAGAATGGTATGTCTTAGGTAAGTATGCAAACCTCGTATATACTTTATTAAAGTGTCTTGGCTATGCAAATCAATTCCTAGTAAAAGACCTCTTCTTCTAAATTCTTGGGTATAAACTTGAACATTTTTTCCTTTCAACTGGTTAAAATTTTTCCAATCCATTATGGCTTTCTACATGTGAGCTAATGGATAAAATTGTTGTTTAATTGAAGAAATGAAATCAGACCATGATAAGATAATCTTACCATATTTTTTGATCTCCTCTTTTGTTTTGGCTTCCCACCAAACAAGAGCTGCACCTTCCATTCTCAATGAAGCTAGTTGAATTTTGGTTTATTCATCATGAAATTTTGAATTCTCAAGTAGACCTCTAATTTCCTAATCCAATTATCTAGCTTTTCTACATTAACTTCACCATCAAAATTTGGTAATTAAAACTGAACATCAAGTTTAAGAAAAGGACTTTCACCCGTGTTCTTGACTTTGTGAGAATGATGTAGAGGTTGATGAAGATGAAGATGAAGATGAGGGTGATGATGGAAAATTTCCACTGTCTCCATTTCCTCCATTACCCTTCTTGGATTTATCCTCATCATTATGGCCTCTTGATGATCCTTCTCCTTCCTTGTGAAGTTTGAATCATTCTCCTTCAAGTATCTCATTCCTTTCTTGATAAACGACTCTCACCATTTCTGTCAAATCAAGGAATGCTCTAAAACACCCTTTCTTCCTCTTTGGGATCAACTTCTTCATGGATTTCTCCTTGCCTTGAAGACATGCTTATGGCTTCTTCTGCTTCTCTATGAGGTAAAATTGAAGGTGGAGATAATGGAACTCTTGCCCTCCTTGGTTGAGGATTGCTATGAGCTCTCACCAATTGACCTTCTCCTCTCTTAAGCTTCAGCCTAGTAAGCATCAAAAACCTTGAAAACAGTTAAACAAACCTTGCACAAGAACAATACATAGAGTATAACTCTAGCTCTGTCTAATGATAAACCTGAGCTCTGAGACCAACTTGATCTGAATGGATTGTATTAGTTATGTTGTGCTAAGTATCCAAACAGTAATAATAATATGTGCATAAGGTTCTCCTTAATTTTCAAGTTAAACAAATAGTTTTGGCTTTGTTAAATAGATTTGTGTGTGAGGATTGATTAAGTATTTTAACTGTCTATCATTGTACATTAGTAAATAACAAAGAAATAAACTTCACAAAGCACATTACTCAGCAAATTGTTGAAGCATTTCACCCCTCCTAGGGTACATCTTCTAGTCTAGCTCCCAATGGCATGTCCCTCATGTATTAATTTTCTCAAACTGTAAGTACAAGTGAAAACAAGCCTCAATAGGCAAAAATATCTATAAAATTAGCTTCAGAAGGTATGAATTAGCCAAAGATGAATATTCATTTACATAAAATAGATAAATAAAGCCCAAAACAATGCCTTCTCCATAATGGCCCTGATGGCTCATTGATCTTCCTTGAAGCTAAAAATGCTAAAGATGACCTCTATTCGACCTTAAACCTATGCCAAACTACTCAGAATGTCGAAAATACCCAAAATTGACTATTGTTTCACCTAAATTGGTCGAAAAATGAAGGAGTTATGGAAAAAGAAAAATTTTTCCCAATGTCCCTTGAAAACCTCCTCCAAAACTGGAGGAACTCTAGTTAGGGTCGACAAAATTGGCGGTCCACCTAGAATGGCAGAACCATGCCCCAAATTAGTGGTAGACATAGATGTAACTTCTCAAAAAACCGGCACATTCACATGTGAATTTTTCCTTAATCGCCACTGTTTCTGATAAGGTTGGTTTGTCGTGCCCCTGATCACAAAGATAGGGTCACATCGTATGGGGCTAGCCCTTTTTCCCTCCGCCTGAATCAACAGAAAAATTGAAATGTGACTGACACCAATAGTGGTTAATAAATACCACAGGGTAGGTCGGTCGAGCCTGTGGGCTGGCGACTAGGACACCCATGATCGAATCTGCAGACTTGCAAAAAAAATTTAGTTGACGAAGAAACACGCCCAACCTGAGTCTCATGTAGACTGACCCATATTCTGTGCAGAGATGAACCAAGTTGGCGTGCAGGGTGACCCAACCTGAACACGTGCAGATGACCCGAGTGTTGGGTATGTGTTATATTCTTTCCATGACTAGCCCCACGCGCTGTACGTTGCACCGGGCGCAGCAGGGGGGTCACAGGGGGGGCGGCAACCCCCCCTGTCGGGGTCCGGGCAGCGCCCTGGCGAAAAATTTTTTGGTATGCGGTCCCACTCATATGTGGACCCACCCATGTTTTGTGCATACGTTTTCACATGGTTTTTGGGTACGATGGTTTTTGACCCTTGGTATTTTGTAGATCCGGTCAAGGGAACTACGGTTATGTTCTAATCCAGGGTTAATGGATTGGGGTTTATGTATGCTTCAACATGTATATAAATGTGTTGTAACACTAAAAGGAATATAATGAAAAATCAAGTTTCTCATCCCAATTTGGGATCCAGGGGAAAATATCTATGCTTATCTGTTTTATGTTTTATAATCTCGCTATTGTTTATTTTCTGTTATAAGATTCGCATGTAGATCATTTCTATTCAGGGTTAAAACCTACACCGAGTGAAATGTGTAGAGACTGCCCATGCTGTCGGGCTTATCCAAAACAAATTATGTCTTTAAGCCTGGGGCCACATGGCAGCCTCTGGGCAAGCCACATGGCACCCTCCTATAGGCCTCCTCAAACAATAACAAAATTAACTTTTTAACATAATTTTATTTTTTGTGCTAAAATTTCAAAAGTCAAACCAATTCAGACAGTCCTTTTTTGGAGTTTACTAGGAATTTTCAAACCTCAATAATTTCTGCATACGACCTCAGTTTCAAGAATCATTCATGGTGCTAGAATCGAAGAAACGAGAGCTTTCCTGTCCTTTATATTGCAACCACTTTTGAGAACTTTCATTTTTGAGCATTTTTCATAACTTGGCATGATCTCCTGATCAGGCACCTATAGAATATTTGATACAACAAAAAAAAGAGCTAGTAACCTGTGTAGCTGACTTTACCATCATTGTGGGCCTCTTTTATAAGCTGGGAGCTGATGAGGTACTGTGAAGATACGTACTGGAGCATGAAATACAAGCCATTAGCAGAAGCCCATGGAGGCGTAGCAGGAGGTCACTAGGCAGGAAAAGCAATGGTGCAGAAGATCTTAAGAGTTGGGTTGTGGTGACCCACACTGTATAACAATTATCATAACTATTGCAAAGCCTACGAAACATGCCAAAGGATAGGAAGACCATCGCGTAGGGATGAAATTACCTTACAACCTTACATGGCCTTGCAGGCATTCGATAAATGGGCAATAGACTTCATTGGGCCCATCAACCCACTAGGTAAGAAGACAGGTGCCCGCTACATCCTCATTTTGATTGATTATGTAACTAGATGGGTGGAAGTGCAAGATGTGAAGGATTATACTATAGAAACAGCTACACACTTTATTTTTTAGCATATTCTAACAAAGTTTGGTTGTTCGAAGATCTTGATGAGCGATAGAGTTACGCATTGTATTAATGACACAATACAAGCTTTGACTAGGGAGTTTCAAATCCACCATGCAAAAATTCCCGCATATCACCCGCAGGAAAATGGAAATGTAGAAGCTTTTAATAAAATTCTGGAACAGGCACTAACCAAGATCTGTAATGTCGATCGAAGCGATTGGGATGTGCACATCCAGTCGGCCCTTTGGGCCTATCAAACAACGTGCAATAAATTTATTGGGAAAACGCCATTTCGGATGGTTTATGGAAAGGAGGCCACTATGCCCATGGAATATATCATTCCTAGCTTGCTCATCGTGGCCTTTATGAACATGGTGGAGCCTGATATCATGGAGGAATGCTTAGCACAACTAGTCGCCTTGGAGGAAGATCGATTCATTGCTAACTTTTATCAGCAAGTTTAAAAGGACCAAGAAAAAGCATGCCATGATAAACATATTTGGCAAAAGGAATTTTCGAAAGGAGAATTGGTCTTACTATACGATAGCAAGTTTGCGAAACACCTAGGGAAGTTCCGTCAGCACTGGCTAGGCCCCTATATGGTAAAGGAAATCATCGACAGAGGAGCGGTCTGGTTAGCCACATTGTGTGGTGATCTCTTGCCAGGATATGTTAATGGAAGCCAATTGAAGCCCTATCGGGACTCCACCATGCCAATCAAATGACTATATGGCTGGAGTAGCCATGTTACGAATGGTACACGTAGGGCCAGTGCGTAGTAACAAAAAAGTAGGGATGATGCACAGGGGGTGTGCTATCTATGCTGGTGGGATGCATAGTGGGAAACAATAGCCATTGGAACAATACTGCTGAGTAAAAATCCAACTTTACGGTTGGAAGGAGCAGGTAGTTGGAAATTAATGCAGCTATTTCCGAGGATTTTTTACCATTTCCTTGATGGTAAATTTTAGCTAAGTTTCATCCTACCATTGTTCACTCCTCAAAGAAGTAAATGGAGGAGGGAAGCTTAGAATTGGGTTCCGCATGTCCTGCAAATCTTGTGCCTTACAAATTTCTGTAATTATTGTGCTTTGTTCATGTTTTGGTGTGCTACACCCTCTGATAGTAGCAACCTCAAGTTTGTCTTCTGAGGAGAATGAATGCGACCAATCCTGTTGAATCATCGTAGACCATGGCCTCTACTGAGAGAGCATTTGATGAAGTATTGGAAGTCACCCCTGAAGTGGAAGAGGTTGTGTCCACACCAACCAATGGGAAGCAGGTGGAGAAAAAGAAGAGTAAGGGAAGAGGCCAGGAGCAAGGGCAAGGGAGGACTGTGAAATGGGCTGGGGGGAAGCCACACACCCCCCCTTGGAACATTCAATCCCCCCGAATGGTGCCTAATGCATGCTCACCTAACCCAGAAAGGAAACCTCTATCTACTCAAGAAGAAGCTCGGCTCATTGCCCCACTAACTTGGCTACTGCCCTATGTTTGGCCTTGAAGCCCCTCGGCACGCATGCCCAAGAATCTTGAGGGTATGTGCTCCTATCTGCAAATTTCACTGATTCAGGATGATGTCCCCATAATTGGATAAGCATTTGGAAAACTCCCCTCAATTAAGTTCGACAATCACGACCTTGCCAACGTGAAGGCCTTCCCAGAATTGGCACTTGAGCTATATCTCTAAAGGGTACTGGAGGATGATGTGCTACGTGTAGTACCAATGTCGTGGGTGTGTAGGTTAGTTGGTTTCGAATTACTAAACTTGCTGCGGGTACCTCACTTTGGTCGATACAATATTACCGACCAAGTTGTGTGACAACTGCCAGCCCTAATCCATGACAATATCTTGTGGATCCAGGACCACATTCCCATCGATGTTGCCCTAATTAAATGCATTACTTGTCTCCCTATGGAGGGGCCAAATCCCATGGAGTGCGTCAGCAAGAAGTATGAGCAACATATTGCTGACAAGGTGCGAGAAGAATACTAGGTCGAGTGAAACACCAGAGGGTTCCTGATCAACACCATTCCCGACTTGGAGTGCGCATAGGTACCCTGCTGCTGGCTTGTAAAATGATGTGCAAATTCTAGGCCATGACTGTCCCCACGTATGTAATTTAGCTTTTTGGCTGCTGTGAAAAGGGGGTCTGCTTTAACTAGTCGCAGTTCCTTTGCAACGAGTTTTTCAAAAATGTGCGTGAGGCCGAGGATCATGGGAAGGCGTTATGTTACTCTTGGCTTATGCTCCTAATTTCATTAGTCACATGGGAAGCCACTGATGGATCGGTCCTCCCTGAGCTCGAGCCGGACATGTGTGAAAGGGCGCGATATGCAAACTTATGGGATTCAAAGGATGTGCAGCGTATTAAGGAAAAAGAAAATATTTTGGGTAGTGTTTCAGGGCGCGCTCATAGTAGAAATTCACTCTCGACCACGCCTATCGTTGACAGTCTATGAAAATGATAAGAAAATCACAAAATTCTGGGTTACAATGCACAACGTACATATTCGAGGTCGTACGGATCCCGCTTGGAGGTCACTACCTTATATGGTCGCTGATGAGGAAATTGATTGGCTCATCGCCACTTGGCCACCGCAATGGAATTAGGATTCAAATTGGATATGACTGACACTTCTGGTACAAGCATAGTTCTGAAGACCACCACCCCACCTGATACCACCAAGAACCCAAAAGGTCGTGGCCTGGAAGGCTGCACCAGGAAAGAGGTTCCCCTAGATGGAGCACAAGGCGTGGAACAAGAATTGAATTAGGACATGGAGACTGATGGTTTGGATGTGTAGGGTGCTAGTTCCCTGTATGGCATGAAACAGACAGCTGAACCTCTCAAGGGCCAGCGAACAAAACTATAGGCTACAAGGCCCGGTAGGGACATTGAGGGTACTTTAGCCAAGGGATATTTGGAGCAAATTGCAGATGCGGTCACCCTTACTTCAGAATACAAGCGGTTTGTCTTGGAAGAGCAGCAAAAAGTCGCAGTTGCCACATTAAAGTCTGAGCTCCAAGCTCTTCATATGAAATTCGATACCCTGCAGATGAGCCTGGTTCAAGCAAGGTTGCCTCAAGAAGCCAACATTGAGTTGACCTCCATGATCGAGAGCCGCCTCTTCCCCCTGCCAATTACAGAAATCACTTTGAATCTTCTCGACTTATGTGTGCAAGTCCAGGCCTGCGCAGAAGTACATCTAGACTTGGTCCGGCTTCCGCTTGAACCACTGTAGGTTCTTCACACATCCTTCTTTGAGGAAATCCAGCACAAAAATCGGCGGGTGCAGCAGCAACTAAGTACAGCCGAGGAGACCATTATAGAAAAAAATACTGAGGTGTCCCAGGCATAGTCCACGTGTATCCTTGTCGCTGCACAGTGGACTGAGTTGGAGTGTCTAATCAATAGACTATGTGCAGATGTAACCGAAGATATTACGGCCTCTGCCACTGCCTAGGGTAATATTGAGGGACTCATCGCAGCCCTAAAAGCTTCTTGGATCAAGATCCAGAATTTTGAGACCAAGATGGAACAACAAATTGCTGCATTACAAGCTAAGTTGTAGCCAGAAACCCCTCCTGAGGTACGCACCCAAAGAGATGTGCTGGTCATAGAAGATATGAACACCATTACAACTCAGATTTATAAGGGCGTCGAATTTCTTGAGATAGCTATGCGGTTGTGCTCTATGGTGTAGTGTGACCCTCTCCTGTGCGAATTTAACCAAGAAGTGTGTGAGAAGGAAGAGGAATTCGAGCAAATGGAGGCTACAATGCCCACTCTTATCCCAGCTCAATGCTTGTCACGTCTGTGAGCCATCCATGCACTCAAAGATGACCTAGAAGGGCTTTGCCACAAGAAGAAGGTCTATAGTGACCACCTCAAGCCATGGGTCGATGAAGCCCTCAAGATATCTCAAGGCTTGGATGTTGCGGTCATGCAGCTGAATCAGACTCTGGAGAGTGTCATCACTGGCATTGAAGGTCCAACTTCATAGAACATGGTGGACATTGCACAAAACTTTTTCGTGCAGATCGAAGGAGTGTTTCCCCCTCTGGTCAATGCAATTAAGAAGCTCCAGGAAAACATGCAAACCCCATGGCCGCTATGACTCTGGACGAGTCACAAGATTGTGTTTGGGGCCTATTATAACGGGGTCCCCTAGCTGTGTTTTTTATATATATTGTTTTATTAATTAGTCTAGCACAGGGGCTTTGGGGTGGGTCAAATCCCCCAATGTATTGTAATGGGTCAAAGGGTAGACCTAGAGTCTGCAAACCACAATTTTTGGACCACATGATAGTGTAGGCTATGATGATATAAATAGATAGATAGATTGAGTCTAGAAGTAGGTAAGATTGATGCTAAGCACAAAATATTGAGATATATTTTAGGTAGTATTGGGTAAGGACTCATGTTGGCTTTGTGCATGGAGATCCTCAGTCTTGTTGTGTGCAGACCCCACTAGCTATGTGTACAGGCTGTGACTTGGGTTTGTAACTTGGTTTTGGATATTAATGAATGTGGAATCTATTGAAGTATCTCTATGTTACCTAAACTAGTTGCGTTTAATATTCAAGTACCTCTGCGTTATCTGTGATTGTGTCTAAGTTATATGAATTAGTTGCGATTGTGTTATCCTGTGATAATAATTACTGATGTTCACGTGGATGCGAAGGTGTTGCTAAGATCTAATTAATAATAGTAGCTTTGTTTATGTTTACATGTTGTATATACTATCAAGGGCTCGGTAATAAGATTGCTTCTGTGCGAACCTGATAGATATCAACATGACTGCCTTAATTACCCTCTTTCTCCCACGGTGCGGAAACCTGGTTCTAGCACCCACTCATATTACTTCAAGTGAGACCTTGGCCTACGGAATTAGGTCATTGCCAAAAGGGCCATTACTATATGATTTTGTTGGAAAACTTTAAATCTGAACCTGGGTCAGGACGCCAAAACTTTGTGAGATACTTTGGAATATTGTGGCCCTTTTCCATCTTGATCTTTCTAAGTTTATCCTTTAGCGCCAATTTCCTATGATCACTACTTATTTGGAAAATATCCGTCAAAGCCTTCCACATAACATATGGAGTGGCTTTCCCATGAAGGATTGAGACAATGTGGTCTCGTACACCTTTCAAAAAAATCCTTCTCATCTTTTCTACTTTATTTTTCCATGTGTCAATTAATGCAACATCTGTCTAAGTGGGCTTAAGAACATCACTATCGATCAATTCCTTCAAGCCATTATCTTCAATCAATACATCCATCCTATACTTCGAGGCCATGTAGTTTGAGCTGCCCTCGAGTGCAAACTCGAGTTGCAAGCCATTGAAAGCCATTTCGATGTTTACTCAACTGTCACACCAAGAAATTATTACAGCAAATTTGAATTGTTTCCATCAAAAAACTTAGCTACTGCTTCAAAATTTTAATCTTCTTTGCTCTGATACCATGTAAAAATTTTAATACAAAATATGTATTGCCTAGATTCTCCTGATCTAACAATTATATGCCATTGTTAAATACATAATCGCTTATACAAAAATATTTGGGTAAATTTAAAAACACAATTGCCAATTGCAAACACATGAAGAGAGATCATGTTATCACTCAAAAAAAAATGAAACATCACTTGACATAGTCTTAGAGTTTCATGTGTCAAAGGTATTCTCATAGAATTCATTTTTCATTACTTGGTAGAGGAAATTTTTAAATTTTTCTTATCAGTCTATCCTAAGGTCCAAACCCACCCCCATTAAAGTCTTTTAATGTCACATCAATCATTATTTCTTGAAATATTTTATTTCCCAAGCTTACAAATCTAAAAAGGTAATTTTAGCCAAGATTTCCTACTTTCGTAGCGAATTACATAGAAAAAACACACTTTTTGCTACAAAAATGCTAATAATTTCATAGCGAAACTTCCTAGAAATACACTAAGTACACTACGAAAGGATGTATTCTTGTTTTTCTTTTCAAAATAGGTGGTAGGTGTCAGTAAATGATTGAAAGGGTTAGGATAGATGTCATTCGAGTGAGTTAGGGTTAAATCAAGGTATAATGGTCTTAGTTGAATTCATTATTACTATTTTAAGCATGTACGAGTCATGATTAGGCCATGAGTGATCATAGAAACTTTAAAATATTTTCCAATTGAGTCATTTGTAATTCTTCACTCCCTCTTTGCATGTTATTGAGCTCTGGAGAGCTATTTCACTAAGCCCAAGTTGTGGCTGACTTTTTCAAAATTTTGCAAGTGTCACTGATCAAGCGAGCTAGAGAAGACATAAAAGTACCATGACTACAAAGAGGAAGACCAACAAAGGTGGCCACTATCTCAAATATGAGCCATTAGAAAAGAACTTGATAAATGAGGACCCAACAACTTCATAAATTTTCAGAAGAACAGGGTGTTTATAGTTTTTCCAAAGACTGCAAGGATTCCATGTACATGTTTCTAAAGAGTTTGCCATCAATTTCAATGGGACAGCTTCAAAGGTGGGGATGTTGAACCTCACTATAACTCCAGAGACCATTGCAGTAGCAAAAGGAATTCCAAGAGGAGTATAACAATGGTTCAAAGGTTGCAAATTCAACATGCAGGATTGTAAGGAATTTATCAAGCTAGAACTTAGTGAGATTGACCTTACAAATGCCATTCCAAGAAGCTATATGAAAGAAAATTTCTCAAAGATGCTGCTTATTATTCAGAAGTACTTCACTTGTGAAGGGAGGTATCGTATGGTTTATTATTACCACTTCAAGCCTCTCATACATTTTTTTGGTAAGATATCTCGTGATATATCTTTTTAATTATACAGAAGCTTAGCAAAAATGGTAGATAAAGTTCAAGCTAAATCTGAAGGAAATGAAACCTCACTTTTTCATCATGGTTTAATCAAGTTGCTGGTTTTAGAGGAGTTAAAAAGATTAGGCAGAGTTTGGTCATATTTTCTATTTTTTAGTGGTTTTGAAGTAGATTCCATCACTCCTAAAAGAACTCCTAAACCTAGAGGTATACCATCACCTTCAGTGGTAGAGAAAAGTGAGCCTATAGAGGTAGAGAAAAGTGAACCAGTAATCATGGAAACAGAGAAATTGCAGAAACTTGATACACCTACTATTTAACCTGCAAAACAAAATCCAACTATGAGCAAACCTCCAAAACTAGAGCCAACTGTGAGTAAACATGGCAGCAAAAGGATTACAAGAATCCAAACAGTTTCTAAGGTAAAATTAGAAGAAATTCTGCATGTTATTGATATTGAGGAAACCCCCATAGTCCAAGTTGAAGATATAGATGAGGGAGGAAAGAAACTCAAGAAATCCAAATTAGCTAAGAAGTTAGAATTTGAAGGTGAGGATGCAGGTTTCATGTTTCAGGCTAGGAAACCAATGAAAAGGCATGCTATAAAGGTCTTGGAAAGCAGTAAGGAAGCTCAGAATTTCACTGAAACTATCCAGCCATCACCAAGTATCATTGACCTATCATCACCTCCAAGAGAAGATCCAGTCATCAAGCAAAATAAAGGAAAGGAGAAAATCATTGAAAAAATAGAGATTGAAGTCCTTGAGGAGCCTTTGAAGTTAGAAAATCATGAAATAGCTGTCTTGGAGAAAGAATCAAGGAAACATAATGTTAAAAATACACAGTATGAGAAAATGAAAAAAAAAAATGGAAGAGCAGGTTAATAGTGTGTCAAAGACATTAGATAACACACATCAATTAATCAAATGGACTCAGCCATTGAGAGGAGAGGTGAAGCATATTAGAAGAATAAAGCTGCACTTGAAATCTAGGAACACAAAATTGAAGGACCAAGTCAAAGACCTCCAAGAGCAGTTAGAATTGATCCATGAGGAGCTGGAGTAGAAGGGCTTAAAGATGATTGTAGTGGAAGAACCCATAGCTCAACTTATCATTAATGAAGAGGAAACACCTCAAGGCTCTTAAGTTGAGTTTGACTATGTTCTAAGAGGTTAATGGAATGTTGAAGACCAATTTTCTACAGTTGGAGGTTATGATTTTGAGACATGTTCAAAATATGGAAATTTTACAATTTTTCACAGTTTTGTAGCGTTTCCTAGGCTTGAAGCCAGGAAAACGCTACAAACATTTCTATAGCTGTATTTTTTCTTATAAAACCACTTTTTTAAGCTTTCAAGGAGGGAAAATGGTAGTGATGATGTGTCAGGTCATGATGGACACTATGTAATAGCAAATAAGTAGAAATTTTGAGTGAAACAGCCATTTTTTGGATGTTATGAAAGCACGCTACAAAATTGCTTTGTTTTCGTAGAGAGCTATTTTTGAAGGTTTCTAAGAAGTTTAAAAGAAGTTTTGGATAGGTGGACACATCCAATAGATCAAGGTACCTTGCCAAAAAACATGTATGACTTGAAGACCATGCAATGGAGATAGCTCATCAGTTGAATCTTTCATTGAATATAGGGTCTTGTTTTCCTAAAAAATAGGGTTTGGTTCTATATGTTTAGGAGGATATTTAATATTTCAAGTAGTGATGAGGTATGTCATAGCCTATTCGAGCGTGTGAGACTTAGTTGTCACTAATATGTAATTGTTTTAAAGATAAGGTAAACTGATGTAATAAATAGGAGTTTGAGTCCTATTAGGAAAAGGTTTTCTTTAGAGTATAGCTGTAATTTTCTGATTAAAAAACATATTTTTCTGATATGTAAGCTGTCATAGGAAGAGTTCGATGAATCTAGCCAAGAGGTGGATCAAACTTGTTGTAAGAAGGTCTATTTAAAGCAAAATTATCGAAGCTGTAAAGGGTTGGATATTTTTTGCACCATATGCTTCTTTACGTAATTTGACTGATATCAACAATATAGAGGACTTCTTCTTGATAGACTTGAGATTCTCATGGAATTTTTTATCACCAAATTGGGTCCTCTTGGGCTGCTTCAATGGTCAATTTGGAGTAACTGTTTCAAACCACTTCTAACTGAATCTTAGCCTCTTCAATCTAAGAGGGCTCTCTCATAGGTAATTTATGATATTGGTTAATGATAAAGATAGGTGGCTAAATTTGTGAAATTTGTCTTGCTTTTGTATATTTGTCGGTGGAAAAGATGAAGGCTTGCTACCATTGGGCTATGGAGTCAGCAAATTAGTAGGCTCAGTGGAAAGGTTTCCTGACATGGAATCTGAGGTAGATAGGGGTATTTAACAAAGGAAATTCACTCATAGAACATAGGCAAATACAGTCATCTCATTACTCAAGGAAGTCAGAGCATAGAATTATGAATTCTAAGTAATAGCAATGAAATCTACTGCTAGTGGTTCAAAGGAAATTCACTCATAAAACATAGAAAAACACAGTCATCTCATTACTAAAGGAAGTCAGAGCATAGAGTTATCACTTCTGAGTAATATCAATGAAATCTACTGAAAGTAGTAAAACATAAAATTTAGGTCAATAAAGCATTAAAAACCCATTATAATCTCAGGTCTTTCAAGAAGGAAACCACTCTGTCTTACTGATATCAAAACCTGTTTAGAATAGTGGAAGTCAGCCAAACATATCCCAACCCCTTCTAACTCTAAAAATAAGTCCTTTATATAATTAGGACTCATAAAAATGATTTTACACCTTGCTAACCTCGAAATCCCACCTCAGAGACCTATTTCAAATAGGGTTAGCTGACTTGGAGACTTCTTAGGGATATTTCTGTTTTGCAGAGTTTGAATCCAAAAAGGATTCTCCTTTCATTAAATAACTCAAAAAATCCATTTAATAACCCTTATCAACTTCAACCAACTAACTTTTTGAGTGTGATGGAGTGCTGATGTATCATTATTCCATGTGAATGATGAGTTGGACCTCCTCCAATTCGAATTTTACAATTTTTTCACCATTTTGACTAGTGAAAATTATGAAAAAATAGGCCTCCAAGATGAGTGTATAATTTCCAAACCCTTATGGCTTTGCAAAACTGGAGAGAATTGTTTGTAGCTGGGGCTGTGATGAAGAAAAACCTCTTTCAGAGTTCCAAAACACGTTTTCATTTGGACAGAAACTGAACTTGAAGTTGACTGCTAAAATAGTCATGTACTGGAAACTTTTGTATCAGCAGTTTCATAGTAAATTTAATTTATCAATTTATACCTCCTCCTAACGCATTTGCATAAACGGAGAGAGGTTTTTGTAGCTGGGTCTGTGATGAAGAAAAACCTCTTTCAGATTTCAAAAATACTTTTTCAATGGGTCATAAACCTTAAAAACATTTCACTACGAAAACAGGATAATTTCGTAGCATTTTGTTGTTCTTGAAGCCCAAGCACACTACAAAACTACTGAAAAGTGATGAAATTCCAGATTTTTGTGTAATTTGAAAAATAAACCTCATAAGTGCCAAAACCTTGCTTCTAACATTCCATTAGCCTTAAAAACCTTAAACCAACCCACCTTATGATCCTTGAGGCATTTCTTCCTCATTTATGATTGGTTGAGCTATTGGCTCTTCAATCATTGTTACTCTTAGACCTTTTTTCTGCAATTCATCATGGATTAATTCAAGCTTCTCCTGGAGGTCATTAAACTGATTTCTCAACCTTATGTTAGTAGACTGCAATTGCAAATTCATCGTTCTGAAATGTTTGACTTATTTCCTCAATGGCTGGGTCAATTTTAGTACATGTTTTGTGTCATCTAAAGTCTTAGACTCACCATCAACAGTTGTCCTTATGAAGACTTCCACAATTGTTAGGTCTTCATTGATAAAATTCAAATATGATGTTTCATATCTCAAACATTTTCCAACCTTATTTGTCCTTCTTTTTTCTTCCATGGTTTCTTTAATGTCTTCACAACATCACTTGATAATTTTCAACCTCGCTTGATAATGTTCAACCTCACTTGATAGTGTTCAGCCTCACTTGATAGCGTTCAGCCTCACTTGATCAGTAATCTTTGTAAACCTTTGAAAACACCATCCATAGTTTTCGCTCTATACAATAGCTCTCCAGAGCTCAATATCTTGCAAAGGAGGAATGAAGAATGAGAAATGATTGAATTAGGAAATATTTTAAAGTTTTGATGTCTTCTCATGACTCAATGATGACTCATACATGCCTAAACTGATGATGATGATTTTAGACCTGACCATGTACTTTGATTTTATCCCTCCATGACTTCGAATGGCATATAAATTACCTTTCCCAACTATATTCTGACACCTAACAGCTAATCTGATAAGATAGACAAGAAATCACACTTTCATAATGTATCTAGTGTAAATTTAATTGTTTTTGCTACGAAACTATCAGTAGTTTCGTAGCAAAAAGTGACTTTTCTCAGTGTATTTCGCCACAAAACTGTGGTTTCTTGGCTTAAAAGAAATTTTCGGTCAAGAAACCTTGGAAATTGAAATGTGTCAGAAAATCATGACTGATGTAACATGAGAGGATTTGAATGAGGGTGGGTTTATACCTTTGGATAGACTAAATTAAAAAATTTCTTTGAACAAGTAATGAAAAATGAATTTTATGACCTTAACTTTGACACATGAACCTCTAGGAATTTCTCAAATAATGCTTCATTTTTATGAGTGATAACAGTGGCTCCACTTGGGATGGTGTGCCCCTGTGGTACACCAAAGAACCTATAGTTCCAGTGCTATCCATCTTATTGGAAATAAAAACTCTAAAATTTATGAAAACTTCGCCAAGATCTTATGGCCTTCACCTCGGGCTCAAGCTTGATGATTACTTCTGAAGAACCAAATCTATACCTACTGAAAATATGCTCAGTCAAGTGTGAGCTTATTCACACACTCCTACCTACCCTAAAAACTCCAATCTCTATTTTTAATTCAAGCAACATGAAACTTCCAATGAAGCCATTCATTGATTTTATTTGACATTTGAACCTCTTGATTTCACTTGAACCAAAAGTAAGCATGATACTGAAATGACCAAGACAACATAAAATGTATCTAATGCTCGTAATGAAAATATAACTGAAAATCTAGATTGTAGAACTCTTCCATGTAGTCAGCTATAGGATCATAGAAGACATAATATATTTGATGATTTCCAAGACATTCTGCAGCTTTTGACAACTCATATATGCTTTTCTCAGCCACATAAGATTTCAGTTTTGTGCTATCAAACTGATTTTCAAAAACATCGTACTCTTCCTCAATCTCAAAAGAGAAAAGTAGCAGCACCCTCTCTTTGTTTTCTGGCATTAAAAACTTTTAGAAAGACTGATATTGATCATGAAGCCTATAAGATTGAATCTGATATTCTAAAACTTCAATGTCCTTTCCAATGTTCTTAGCAACTTCATCCACAAATTGAATCTTATCTTCTGACTTGCATTCAAACGACTTCAGATTAGAAGACAAGGATAAAGAAAAATTTTCATCCACCTCCTCATTAGTGTGATCATTATTTTATGTAGGTTGATGCAAGGAATGACATGAAAAATAAACTTCTTCCTTTACCTGAGGATTTGTAGCAATTATCTTCCAATTCTCATACTCCTAATGATCAAAAGGTTGACAAGTCTACTACAAATTTTCGTCAAACTCGGAGGATGTAACATGATTTTCATAAATAAACTCCTGTTGGGTTTCATTTTCATCCAAGAGAGAGGCTATCCTTTCTTCTTGGCGATGAAATGGATTGTTATGAAGGGCCTCTAAAATTTCATCATCCATAAACTCATCATCTTCATAACAATTCTCCAAATATTCAATAAAACTCACAAAATGTTTACAACAGTCTTTAACCAGCAATAAGGAGGGATGACACTCCTCATACATCTCATAAAATGCAACATGGAAATAAGCAAGATAATATAATGAACCATTTGGCAAGATTTCGTACCATGACCATGCTTTTCCTTCTAAAGTGGCCATAAACATCTTCATGAGACAATACTCATGGAATTGAACCTTAAGTTTGTGTACATGCATATGGAATCTAACCAAATGAAGAGCAACATTTTCTTTCTTTTCATATTTAAATATTGGAAGATCATTTAACCATTCAACCTTTGGCATAGGATTTGGAAAACTAGGGATGTGAGACCGATTCATAGGAGCATACTTGGAATTTATTCTTGCAATGGAACTCATCTTGAAACTTCATCAAGCTACCGATCTTAAAGCAGTGGATTCACCTTCCAAATGATTATTTGATGTGTGGAGTCGCATTGCAGAAATACAACCAATATGTGTCTAAGTGTCTGTTGCTCTCAGACCTTTAGAACTAAAACTTTATCGTTCTTCCCAAATAAAATTTACACCTTCGGTCCCCGCCAATGGTGTCAAAATGTTATCACCAAATTGGGTCCTCTTGGGCTACTTCAATGGTCAATTTGGAGCAATTGTTTCAGACCACTTCTACCTGAAGCTTAGCCTCTTTAGTCTGAGAGGGCTCTCTCATAGGTAACTTATGATATTGGTTAATGATAAATATAGATGGCTAACTCTATGAAATTGTGTCTTGGTTTTATGTATTGGCAGGAGGAAAAGGTGAAGGCTTGCTACCATTGGGCTATGGAGTCAGGAAATCAGTAGGTTTAGTGGAAAGTTTTCTTGACATGGAAGTTGAGGCAGATAGGGGTCTTTAACAAAGAAAATTCACCTATAGAACATAGTTAAACATAGCCATTTCATTACTAAAGGAAGTCAGATCATAGACTTATTAATTTTGAGCAATAGCAATGAAATCTACTACTAGTGGTTCAAAGGAAATTCACTCATAAAACATAGAAAAAACATAGTCATCTCATTACTAAAGGAAGTCAAAGCATAGAGTTATGAATTTTGAGTAATAGCAATGAAATCTACTGAAATTAGTAAAACATAAGATTTAGGTCAATAAAGAATTAAAAACCCCATTAGAATCTCATGTCTGTCAAGAAGGAAACCACTGTGTATTACTGATATCAAAACATGTTTACAATAGTGGCAGTCGTCCATAACATATCCCAACCCCTTCTAACTCTAAAACTAAGTCCTTTATAGAATTAGGACTCATAAAAATGATTTTCCACCTTGAAAACCTCAAAATACCACCTCAGAGACTTATTTCAAATAGGATTAGCTCTCTTGGAGACTTCCTAGGGATATTTCTATTTTGCAGAGTTTGAATCCAAAAAGGACTCTTCTTTCATTAAATAACTCAAAAAATCCATTTGATAACCCTTATCAACTTCAACAAACTAACTTTCTAAGTGTTTTGGAGTGCTAATGTATCATTATGCCATGTTAATGATGAATTGGACCTCCTCCAAGTTGAATTTTACAAATTTTTCACCATTCTGACTAGTGAAAATTCCAAAAAAATAGGCCTCCAAGATGAGTGTATAATTTCCAACCCCTGCTCTATTTGCAGAAAAGCAGAATTTTTTTTGTATCTAGGGCTGTGATGAAGAAAAACCTATTTTCGATTTCCAAAACACGTTTTCATTTGGCTAGAAACTGAACTTGAAGTCAACTGCTAAAAAAATCATGTACAGGAAAGTTTCGTATCAGCAGTTTCGTAGCGAATTTAATTTATCAATTTCTGCATCCTCCTATTGAACTTGTAGAAATGGAGAGACACTTTTGTAGCTGGGTATGTTATGAAGAAAAACCTCTTTCATATTTCCAAAATTATTTTTCAGTTTCTTAGAAACCTTAAAAACATTTCTCTATGAAAAAAGGACAATTTTGTAGCATTTTGTTGTTCTTCTAGCCTAGGCACTCTACGAAAATGCTGAAAAGTGCTCAAATTCCAGATATTTGTGTAATTTGAAAAAATGAACTTAATAACTACCAAAACATTGCTTCTGACATGCCATTAACCTTAAAAACCTTAAACCAAATCACCTTATGATCCTTGAAGCATTTCTTCCTCATTTATGATGGGTTGAGCTATTGGCTCTTCAAACATTGTTATTTTTAGACCTTTGTTTTGCAATTCATCATGGATTAATTCAAGCTACTCCTGGAGGTCCTTAACCTAATTTCTCAACCTTATGTTAGTAGACTAAAATTTCAAATTCATCCTTCTGACATGTTTGACTTCTTTCCTCAATGGCTGGGTCAATTTTAGTAAGTGTTGTGTGTGATCTAAAATCTTAGACTCACTATCAATAGCTATCCTTTTGAAGACTTCCACAGTTGTTGGGTTTTCATTGATCAAATTCAAATCTGCTATTTCATATCTCAAAAATTGTCTAGCCTTATTTTTCCTTCTTTTTTCTGCCATGGTTTATTTAATGTCTTCACAGCCTTGCTTGATAATTTGCAGCCTCACTTGATAGTGTATAGCCTAACTTGATCAATAATCTTTGTAAACCTCTGAAAACACCAGCCAAAGTTTTCACTCAATGCAATAGCTCTCCAGAGCTCAATATCCTACAAAGGAGGAATGAAGAATGAGAAATTATTGAATTAGGAAATATTTTGAAGTTTTGATGTCTTCTCATGACTCAATGATGACTCATACATACCTAAACTGATGATGATGACTTCAAACCTAACCATGTACTTTGATTTTATCCCTCTATGACTTGGAATGGAATATAACTTACCCTTTCCCAACGATATTCTAACACCTAACAGCTAATCTAATAAGACAGACAGGAAACCAGGCTTTCGTAGTGTATCTAATGTAAATTTGACTGTTTTCGCTACGAAACTATCAGCAGTTTCGTAGCGAAAAGTGAATTTTCTCAGCGTGTTTTGCTACGAAACTGTGGTTTCTTGGCTTAAAAGATATTTTTGGTAAATCAACCTTGGAAAATGAAATCTGTCAGAAAATCATGATTGATGTAACATGAGAGGATTTGAATGAGGGTGGGTTTATACCTTAGGATAGACTAAATTAAAAAAAAATCTTTGACCAAGCAATGAAAAATGAATTCTATGACCTTACCTTTGACACATGAACCTCTAGGAAATTGTCAAATGATGCTTCATTTTTATGAGTGATAAAAAAAAATTTAACGTCTTTCTGATCTATATCTTTATGTGTACTACTTGCAGTAGATTTCATCTTTATTACTTTGAATTCATATGTGTATGATCTAACTTACTTTGTTGATGAAATCACTGTGTTTCCCTATGTTATATGTTTGATTTGCCTTTATTAAAGACTCTTATCTACCTCATCTTCCATGTCAAGAAAACTTGCCACTGAATCTACTGATTTGTTGACTCCATAAGCCCAATGGTTGCAAGCCTGCATTATTTTAAACCCACATACACATAAATAAATTTACTTTTCAATTAGAGTTAGACATCTAATCCTATCATTATCTAATATCATAAACCCCTTTGAGAGAGCCCTCTCAGTCTGAATAGGCTAAGCTTCAGTCAAAATATGGTTTGAAACAATTACATAGAGTTGTCTGATCAGCAGCAAATCAAGTGTAATTTTATGATAACATTTTGGTGTGTCTGTCGGGAGCCTAAAGATATACGTTTCCTGAAATTTTGAAGCTAAACTCTTGAAGGTAGTAGGAGATTATAATTTTTTCGAGACTGCGTCTACTTTGGTGACTCCATTCAAAATTATCATGTTCAAAGGTGGCATCAAAAAGGAGATATACGAGGATTAATCCTGACCCAGATCCACCTACAATTGTGGATAATCCAAACAAAATTTCTAGAGGGATTCAAGGCATTTCTATATAATTAGGTACTCCATTACATACAAAATCCTTGTCCTATGCAATTTTAAGAAGTCGTGAAGATAAAAAGTTTGATGATAAAATTCAGGAAGTCTTGTTTAGGTCTAAAAATGAAAAAGAATTGACTAAAATTGTATTAGACCTACATAGAAGAGGTATTGATATCTCAACCTTAGTGACACAAAAATATAAAGAAGAGTTTTAGGAAGTAGTCACATCTGAGTTATTTTTAGAAAGGGAATATTTGGATAAGTTGAGGAACTAGACCCATTTGAAATTTTGTTAAGAAGTAAATTTGGTGTCCCTCTTCCTAATTGGAGTTCAATTGTGATTGGAAAACAAAGACCAACTAGACCTCCTCTTAGCAGTTCCTCTTCCTCTACTGCTGTTGTCCTTAAAACTACCACAGTTCCAGTCATCATGGCAGGAAATATGCCACCTCTACCTGTTGCTACACCTGCTAGGTATGCCCCTATTGTTCTTCCATCTTTCCTTAATTCCCTTCCTAGAAAATATTGTGCTAGAATAAAAACTTGGGTAAGTGATGAAGAGATTACGACTAAAGAGCATGTAGACTAGTTTAATGACTTCATAGATAGGGAGGAGGTTGACCATGAGGATGTCAAGATGAGATTGTTTTCTCAGAGCTTTACTGGTGAGGTCAGAAATTGGTTCAAAGCCCTTGCTACAGGAAGCCTACATAGTTGGAATGAATTTGAAGATAGCTTCTTGAGAAAGTGGAGAAATAGAACCAACCTTGTTCAAGCCCTCACTAAGTATAATAGTTTGAAAAGAGCTATTGATGAAACTATACAAAATTTTTCAAAGAGATTTAACAAAGTTTATGACTCCATCCTTGCCCATCTCAAGCCTCCTCTAGGATCAACTCAGCTGAAATATGCTAAGGCCTTTGACTATGACTTTTCTATCCTACTGGGAGAAAGAGAATCCCCTTCATTAGCTGAAATTAAAAATAATACAGTGAAGGTGGAAGTTAATATGATAGCAGCAAAAAATTCCAAGATGGGAAAGACTGAATTGAAATAAAAAGATAACCCTTCTACCTTAGAGGATAAATTTGACTCCATGATGAAGAAAATGGAAAAAATGATGGATGGGATTGCCCTTGGGAATGCCTCTGCTCCTCCTACACAAAATGAAACTCAATTTAGAAAACCTCAATTCAGAAGACCTCAAAACCAACAAAGTCCAAGGGAAAACAGAAAGCAACCTGACCCTCAAGTAAGGCCTGCTTTTCACCAAAACTTAGTTGATCAAGAAGATCAACCTGAAATACTAGAAGACGTAATTCATTGCTTAGATGAAAACATGTTAGGAATGTTTTTGTCTAAGGTGGAACATGATGAGTCATATCATGATGTAAACAAAGGTGAGGAACCATTTTATTATCTTAAAGGATATCAACATGCAATCTTTGAGATGTAGAAACAATACAACCTCAGAAATAGAAATGTTCCAATTACTACAGACAAAAAAAAACCCAAAAAAGATGCCCCTAAAGCTGCTGAGGTTAGGAAAGATACACCACCTCCTCCTCATATCAAAGAAACTAAAAAATATTATTTTGCTTTTAGTTTGGAGAGTGAGATATCCAAGATCGAAATCCGAGTCCCTTTTGGATAAATTCTTAAGGTGAATGAATACAGAAGTAAGATTGTAAAAATGCTAAATTCCCAACTAGGAGCTACTGATATCCTAAATGTTCAAGAAGATCATCCAACCATATACTTGGGTAAAATATTAGGCGATGAGAAGAATGAGGAGGTGCCTCCTTTTTATGTCAGTCTTAGCATTCATGACATGACATTGCATAATGCCATGTTGGATTCAGGGGCCTCTCACAATCTTATGGCCAAAGTGATCATGGAAAGGATGGGATTGGAAATTAATAGGGCATGTAAGTAATTGCTTTCTTTTTATTCAAAAAGAGTTCAGTGCATTGTTTTAATAAAATATGTTGTTGTTGGTCTTACACAAATCCCTGCCAAGACAGTGGTAATGGACATTATGGTAGCAAACATTCCACCTAATTTTAGCATGCTGTTATCAAGGTCATGGGTAGCAAAGATCAAAGGTACAATGTAGATGGACCTAACTTATACTACCATTCTTATTTTTGGTGAGCAAAGAAGACTATACAAAGAGACAAGAATGGCCTATATGGTAAGTAATATGGACAAACCTCAGAATTTTCCATTATATGTTGTTGATATTGAATTAGTATCTGCTATACTTTTCAATGAATTGATTGATGAAGCAGAAAATGAAGAGAAGATTGAAAATAAGCAGACAGAAAATTAGCAAATCAGTGAAGAGAAGTCAGAAGGCTGGTGGTTGTTACACTTTGATGGATTAGCAGGAAGAGAGGGGGTAGGAGCAAGAATTTGGATCACAAATTTAGAGGATGAAATTAAATTCTTTTCTTATAAACTGGACTTTGATTGCACAAATAAAATTGTTGAGTATGAATCTTTATTTTTGGGTTTATAACTTTTGAAAAGAACGGGTGCCCAAAATATTTCTGTTTGTGGAGATTCTGAATTAGTTATTAAGCAATTTTAGGGTGTATATCAAACTAAGGAGGTGAGAATGAGGATATACAGAAATTTGATTATGGAGATGTAGAGAATTTTCAAGAATATTCATTTATTATGAAGAATAGGGACCAAAACTCAGTAGTTGACTCCCTAGCTGTCTCTGCAAGTCTATTTATCATTCTTGTACATTCCCCTGAAATATATGAGGTTGAAGTTCACCATAGACCTGCTATCCCTAACAAAATTATCCATTGGCAAGTTTTTGAGGATGACCAGCAAGTCAAAAACTTTATAGAGTTGAAAGAGGAGTTTGAAAGCACACACGTAGATCAACAAAACATCCAGGTTAAAACAAAAGGAAATTATGAAGTTTTACAACTAAATAATAAATCTATACCCAAAGGTCTCATACCACTTGAAAATATTTTTTACCAGAATCATGTGTTCAAATCCCCTAGAATACAAGCTAATGATGAAGAGGTAGACAGTTGTAACCTTGGTATAGCAACAATGCCAAAAGTGATTAAGCTTTCAAACTTTCTTTCAGTTGACATCAAATAGAAATATATTGAGATGATGAAAAGGTTCATAGATGTTTTTGCATGGAGTTATGCTGATTTGAAGAAGTATGATCCTACTATCATTCAGCATACCATTCCTATTAAGGAAAATGAAAATCCTTTCAAGAAGAAGCTGAGGAGGATTAATCCACTTCTTATGCCTCTGATTGAGAAGGAAATCAAGAAACTCTTTGATGCTAAAATTATTTTTCCAATTAGATTCTCAAAGTGGCTTGCAAACTTGGTTTTAGTCAGAAAAAATAGTGGACAAATCAGAAGTTGCATTGACTTTTGAAACTTGAACAAAGCCTCTATGAAAGACAATTAACCTCTCCCAAATATGGACCAAATTCTGTAGAAAATTGTTGGTTCCCAAAGGATGTCTATGCTTGACTGTTTTTCAGGGTATAATCAGATTCTTGTGCATCCAAAAGAACAGTAGAAAACAACCTTTACCACACCATGGGGCACATTCATGTATGCCAAGATTCCCTTTGGTATGATGAATGCAAGAGAAACCTTTCAAAGTGAAATGGACATTGCCTTTGTTGAGGAAAAGGATAATCTAGTGGTTTTCTATCTGGATGACATAACCATTTTTTCAAGGAGATAACAAGATTACTTGAAGCACCTAAAAAGATTCAGCTGAAGTGTAGAAGGTTTGGAATTTCTCTCAGTCCCACTAAAACATTTTTTCTCTGACTTCAGGAAAGTTACTTGGGCATATTATTTCTAAAGATGGGATTAATATTGATCCAAGTAGGGTCAATGCTATTCAGAAAGTGGATCTACCAAGAAGCAGAAAGGAAATTCAATATTGCTGAGAAGGGTGAATTTTGTGAGAAGGTTTATTCCTAATTTTGTTGAGATTGTAAAAGACATAACTAAGATGCTGAAGAAGAGAGCTAAAATCAAGTGGACAGTAGAAGCAAAGAACTCATTTGAGGAGATCACGAAGGCACTTACTCAAGCACCAGTGTTGATCAACGCAGATTTTTCAAAATAATTTTTGGTTTTTACATTTGCATTAGGAAATACAATTTCTGGAGTCTTGTGATGTAAGAGCATGAGGCTTGAGGGATAAAGACTTCATTTTATTCTAAATATCCAAAAAAATTTACAAGCAAAGGAGTGGGTTCCTTTAGCTAGGAATTTAATATTTTGATAGCTAGGATTTGAACTATTCTTTAGGGATTTGGATTTCTATTTTAATGTATTTAGTTTTAGTTAAGGATTTTAGGGAAAATATCATGTAATAGGATTTTATCTAAATTTGGGAAAATTTTATCCATATAATTTGATCAATTTTTTTGTATGAAAGATATATATTTAAAATGTAAGTTTGAAATGAATCACGGGGGAGAGGATTGGATGGAGAATTAATAAAATAGAAGAACATGGAAAATCCTCTATACCTTTGAAATTGTATGCAGAATGGACAATTCAAAGAAATCTTATTTCTTTCGAAATAGTTCTGAGTTTATTTTAGTCAATTGAAGCTTCGTTGATTTAATTTTTGTGTGTAATGTTTAATTAAATATTCTGCATTCACTGTGGAGAAAGAATGGCTGCTTGTATTGTTGAATTGAAAGACTATTAGTTTTTGAAGTATGGAAACCATGATTTCTTGAATGGGTAGTGAATCGGACAGAACTGAAGCAAATGGGATCATTGTAGTGCGTAAGGAGAAAAATGATATCGTGACCATTGAAATATAATCTAACAGTCATCACATATAAAATTGCATAGTGGTTAACCATTTGAATGGACCTGATGATATTATAAATTAGATTTTATGATTAGAGCTGTCCACCCAACACTCAATAGAACTAACAATTTTTGCATCTGCCTGGAGATCTAATGGAAATCACATAAAAAATGGAACGAGATTTAATAATAAAATTGGATGTGATAATATTAAGAAAAAGGTTGAAACGTTGGGTTGAATCCATCATTAAATTAACCAAATTTGACTCAGAAAATATTTATTTGGTGTAATTTTAATATTGTTTCATTTTATATAAGTGACACAATCATGTTGCCGTCATTTATGTGAAGGCTATGATTTGGGTTTAATGTAAAGATTCTTATAAGGTTTTCTTTGTTTCCATAACTATAAGAAGAGAATTATGATGTTTGTTTCCACTATTGCAACATTTCTTTTAATTAAGATTCCATAGGTTATGAAAATGTTAGGAATTGGGTTTTTAAATGAAATGTGGATTTTGTGTAAGTAAGAATTGAGAGCTTATCATTAACACCTACATCTAAACCACCATTAGTGGTATCATAGCAGCATTTAGACACTGAACGAGATCTCAAAGTTCAGGAAAAGAAATCAAACATGGCTTATATATTTGGAAGAGGAGGTGGTGTTGTTGGAAGAAGAGGAAGACCAGTTTCAAATGTTGAAGTGATTAAGGCTATGAAACAAATGCAATTTAGATTAGAAGCAATGGAAATGGGAAATAAAAGAGATGCAAATGCCGGAGATGTCAGCGAGCCTAAAGTTGAATCTGCAGAAGAGGGATAACCTGCAGAAGTTACTCCTGAAATGAGATTTTTTAAATCACTATTGGGGTCCACATCTAAACCCAGACTTGAGGTTTTAGTTTTTAAGGAAGAAATCTACCAGAAGTAGAGGTAGTTTCCGAGGAAAAGGAATTCAAGGTGGTAGAGGAATATCTATAGCACCGAGAGAAGGAGCTAGCAGCATCTCAAGTGAACATACACACACAGAAGGTGATGCAAGTGGCAGAAGGAGTTTTTCCTGAGGAAGAGGAGGCAGAGGAAAAGGAAGAGAAATAAGATGTTATAGATGTAATAAGCTTGGACATAGAGCTTATGAATGTCCAAAGAATGTGGGGACAAATCAGAGAGATGTAATTGTTGCTCAGAATGAAGAGGAAGCAACAAAAATTCCAGAAACAGAAAATACACTAGAGAAAGGAGAATCTTTGGTAGTTAACAATGTTTTGTTAAAACCAACAAAGGAATTTGTTGAACTGGCATAGAGAAAAAAAAATTTAGAAGTGTGTGCAAGATTCAATGTAATATCCCAAAATAGGGAAAATCTACAACAATGGGAATATCTTAAGATATTCCAAAATTGGAGCTACAGCAATCCATGAACATAATAGTGAAATAGCAGTGATACATCAACACATAGGATGTAAGAATATATAAATAGCCATCATATTATATCATAGCAACAAATGTATACAATATCTTGAGGAAACAATCACTCAAGCTAGGCACTATAAGCCTTAAGAAACATGTACATGGAAAAATGAAGAACATTGCTACATAGAAAATGCTCAAGGTTATGACAGCGCAGTTTTGTTAGGTGAACTACTACTGAGAAGTGTGAATACACAAATATACAAATGTAGTGCCCAAACAATGTTGGGAGTGAAGATCTAGACTCCCAAACTGAATTTCAAGGCAACCCAAAAAGGATTTCCTGAAATATACAAAATGGAAAAAATGTCGGAGTTGGAGGACTGAGTAGCAACTGTAACTCAAGAACTAGATGGAGATGGCTATAGATGATGCACCAGTTGAAAAAACCTCCTCCAATGGATCTTCCAAGTGAAAGGATGATCCTAACACTGAATATCTCTCCCTCCAAACAAACACTGCAACCCTCACTGCAGATTCTCTCTGAAAATAATGTAGTCAAGGAGAGGGACTACGCTGTAGATGATGGAGAATGGTTGGCCTAATTCCAGAGATGATGAAATCAGCCCAAAATCTTCCTCACTGATCCTCCAAAGGAAATAAGGCTTTCTCCTCTGAAAAATAAGCTCCTTAAGTGGTGTTGAGTAACCTCCACTACAACACCCTACAACACAAACCAACTCTAAACAGAAACTACACTGTAGCTAAAGGAGGTAGCTTGGCCTCAAGCCTGGATGTGGATAAATGAAGTGAAAACTCCTTCAAGAGGCCTCTCTTGAAAGGATAAGAAATTCCTAAACATGAAATCCATGTGCTAAGCAGCATTTCAACTCTCCTAAACAGCAAGAGAATGCCAAATAGTCTTCCAGACCATAAAATCAATAATTCATAACATGCATAGCAATGGTTGTGTTACCCTCCTTTTAAACAAGTGAAAGCCCTCTCACCATGGGTCCCACTCATTAGGGTTTCCTCCAACAAGGAATCTTCCTCCCATTCACACCGTGATATCTCTCAAAGTGATCTCCACCTCCTATCCCAACGTTGTTGACTTGGTCAAACTTGACCTTGTCTCCATGCAAAGGTCCTCTTTCACACATGAGGGTGTGAAATCCAGCTCTTATGACTATCCCATTTCACATTATGAGGTATTTTATTCATATTTTTAATATTCATGGGCTTCCTTACCCATTTATTAGGTTTCTAGGTGATAAAAACAAAAATCAATATTCCAATTAGCTGCATGCTAATTTTGGAATATTACAGTCCTCCCCTCCAAAATGTTGCTTGTCCTCAAGAAACTACAAGGATAGAACTGAGAAGTCTCCCCTCCTCATACTATAGCATCCACATTTGATATGCTCCTCCAAATAATGAGATGTCGTCTCATCAATAAATCTCCATATTTCTCCTCCCAAGCTTGTTAGTTAGCTAAATAGCTATCATCATGAACAAGTAGAGTACTCAAGAAGGAAATAAGGTGTTGTCCAGAGGTTCCCTTGAGGAATGGAATCTGAAAAGTGTTGGGAACTATCATCCCCATGTGGATTCTCCATCCCCAAGCAATCATCCATACAAAATGAGTTACCTCCCAACATGGCAACTCCTGAAAATCCTCTTCCACCTTTGGCTCTTGCAATGTAGGTGGGCTGAAAATCTGATCTTGGTAGACAAAATAGTCTACCACATGCTGTCTTCCTCTCCACGTAGGATAAGTGTAGATTATATGCTGATCTTGGGCTACAATAATATTTCCCTCAAGTGGCAAGATGAATACTAGACCTCCAAGGATCTCTCCTCCAACGTTATGAAACATGCTGGCCCAAATCCTTCCATATATGATGAGTTGGAAATCACCATCATATGGCATCCAATCCATCCCATGGCTCACCTCATAAAGAACCCAATGTTTTTTTGTGGTGGAAATATCCCCTCTCATGCTCCCATTAGAACATGCAATGCAAACAATGTGGGAATCTCCCCCCCAAGGGACACATCCAACCAATGTGCCATTCCCCCAATCATGCTCCCAATAAAAATAAGAACAACAGAAACATAAGGAACTAAAATGAGAACCATAATTTCTGCCATATGTAGCAAGGGAGAAGGACAATGGTCCCTCAAATGTAACCAACATAGTTTGACCCTCAACCACAATAGAGAGTGACAAAAAGTGTGGTTTCTCAACCACTTTATTGCTATCCCACTCTCATCATAGGTTTGTAGAAAGTGAATGATGTATGGTACAAAGTGAGCATTTTCTCCATAATACATCTCCTCCCCAAGTCCTCCTAGGAAGTGGTCATAAATACTGCTCATGGCCTCAAGTAGACCATGAAGTCTAGAAAAAAGAATGCTCCTCTTTGGAGTAACATCCTGCACATGTATGGTTAAGGGATGCATATATACATCATACAAGTCATTATGAAAAAAAACATTACCCTTACCATATGTCTTGCTCATGCAAATGGAGTGGCTCATAGATGAGTCTCCTCTCATCCTCAAAGAGAAAATAGGTGGTTGTGCCAACTCTTCCAAAGATTTATGTATCTCCTCCATATCCACATGGTCCATGCACCTCCTCATATGCTGATATATCTCCTCCTCAAATCCTTACCAAAAATACCCCTCCATGATGGTGTGGTATGCTCTCATAGAATAAGTGTGGCTGAAAAGGAAATCTTCATGAGCTGCTTGTAGCAACTTCTCCTTGAGCTTGGAAGTTCTAGATAAAAATATCGTACTATGATAGTATATGACTCCATCTCTAATTGAATATTCCTCCTCATGTAGCTGGTCATCCAATATCATACAAGTGAAAAGATCCTTAGAATACTCCACCAACAGCTGGGAGTTCCAATATGGATCTATCCTCCATAGTGATAGCGCTGATAATCTCTTTTGAAGAACATATGTCATATGGTCATCCTCCTATTTGGCATCTCCCATGCCAAAGATGCAAGCTGGAAGGCTGCAAACCTTCCCATGTTGCTCCTACCACAACGCAGAAATTGAAATGAGAGTGGGTAAAGATGATGTTGAGAGAATGCCTCTCTCCTCCTTGAGTCTACCCAAGACTCCCAGCATTGTACTAATCTATCCCAAGGTATCCAATCCTCTGAAATCAATGAATGGTGCCTCAAAAAGTGAAGCATCTCTCATCATCTGTTGAGCTGGTGGTCTCCTTGGTGAAATGTCTCCATGCAATGAGACATCAACATCAAGAATGGACTGCATGTATGAATGGACAGACTTGTCCTTGCCCTCACTGCACAATCTAGTCTCCTTCTGAGGTGCATCAACCTAATGAAATAGACAGGGGTGTGTGCTCCTCATCACATGATGCTGGTCATCCTCCCTATCTCCTCATTTTAACTCCATAGTTTCACACCCTATCATCAATGGCACAGGTAAATCATGACTTGTGCCTTGATCTCCACATGTGATATCTGGGGAATTCCTTGCAATACTACAAGAATCCCTCTAGTTGGAGAAAGATCTCCCTCTTCCTCTGCATGAGGTGCTAGATAAAATCTAAAAATTATAGCTTTGTAGCCAAGATAGATTCTTCGATACCACTGTAATATCCCAAAATAGGGAAAATCTACAACAATGGGAATATCTTAAGATATTCCAAAATTGGAGCTACAACAATCCATGAATATAATAATTAAATAATAGTGATAAATCAACACATAGGATGTAAGAATATATAAATATCCATCATATTAGATCATAGCAGCAAATGTATACAATATCTTGAGGAAAAAATCACTCAAGCTAGGCACTACAAGCCTGAAGAAACATGTACATGGAAAAATGAAGAACACTGCAAGGCTATGACAATGCAGTTTTATTAGGTGAACTGCTACTGAGAAGTTTCAATACACAAATATACAAATGTAGGGCCCAAAAAATGTTGGGAATGAAGATCTAGACTCCCAATCTAAATTTCAAGGCAATCTGGAAAGGATTTCCTGAAATATACAAAATGGAAAAAATTCTAGAGTTGCAAGGCTGAGTAGCAGTTGCAACTCAAGAACTGGATGAATATGGATATAGATGATGCACTAGCTGAACAAAACTCCTCCAATGGATCTTCCAAGTGAAAGGCTTATCCTAACACTGAAGATCTCTCCCTTCGAACAAACACTGCAACCTTCACTGTAGATGCTCTCTGAAAATAACTCAGTCAAGGAGAGGGAATGCATTGTAGATGATGGAAAATGGTTGGCCTAATGCCAAATATGATGAAATCAGCCCAGAAGCTTCCTCACTGATCCTACAAAGGAAATAAGGCTTCCTCCTCTAAAAAATAAGCTCCATAAGTGGTGTTGAGTAACCTCCACTGAAACACCTTGCAACACAACCCAGCTCTAAACAGAAATTGTGTTGTAGCTGAAGGAGGTAGCTTGGAATCAAGCATGGATGTGGAGAAATGAAGTGAAAACTCCTTCAAGAGGCCTCTCTTGAAAGGAGAAGGAATTCCTAAACAGGAAATCCTTGTGCTAAGCAACACTGCAACTCTGTTAAACAACAAGAGAATGCCAAATAGTCTTCCAGACCATAAAATCAATAATCCATAACATGCATAGCAATGGCTGACTTGCCCTCCTTTTAAAAAGGTGAAATCCCTCTCACCATGGGTCCCACTCATTAGGGTTTCCTCCACCAAGGAATATTCCTCCCATTCACACTGCACGGTCTCTCAAAGTGATCTCCACCTCCTATCCAGCACTGTTGACTTGGTCAAACTTGACCTTGTCTCCATGCAAAGGTCCTCTTTCACACATGAGGGTGTGAAATATAGCTCTTATGACTATCCCCTTTCACATTATGAGGGATTTTATTCATATTTTTAACATGCATGGGCTTCCTTACCCATTTATTAGGTTGTTAGGTGATAAAAAAAAAATTCAATATTCCAATTAGCTGCATGCTAATTTCGGAATATTACAGTCATGGAAAATGCTGTCAAATAGTAATTGACAGTGGAAGCACTAATAATTTGGTCTCTACAGAAGTGGTGGAGAAATTGAAATTGAAGACAAAGAAACATCCAACACCCTACAAGGTGTCATGGCTTCAGAAAGGACATCAGCTGTTAGTGAAAGAACATTGTGAAGTGGAATTCCAGTTGGGCAGCTACAAAGACAAGACTATGTGTGATGGAATTCCTATGGACGTATGTCACATATTTCTGGGTATAGCTTGGCAGTATGAGAGAGGATCTATGCATGATGGGAAAAATAACACATAATTTTTTTGTCAAGATGGTGTCAATCATACATTGTTGCCAATAGAAGAAGAAGATGCATCAGAAAGAAGATCTGGTCCAAAAGCTTTGTTGCTGAGTGGAAAAGAGTATTTGCAGTAGATTGAAGATGATGAGGTAAAATTTGCATTAATTTGCAAACCCAAGGTAGTAATTACTTCCACAAAATTTATGATTTACCAATTGAAATTCAAGAGATGCTGGAAAATTACTGTGATATCATTGTAGATGATTTTCCGGATGAATTATCATCTATTAGAATGATTAGCCATCATATAGATTTGATTCCAGGAGAAAATTTTCCAAATAAAGCATCATACAGGATGACTCCCACAGAAAATGCAGAAATCAGGAAACAGGTGCAGGAGATGTTAGATAAACAACTGATCAGAGAAAGTTTGAGTCCTTATGCAGTGCCAAAAGTTTTGAGTCCAAAAAAATATGGAGGCTGGAGAATGTGCACTGAATCAAGAGCAATCAACAAAATAAAAATCAGGTATAGATTTCCTTTACCTAGAATTGAAGATTTGATGGATTGTTTAAGTGGGGAAAATTATTTTACAAAACTAGATTTAAAGAGTGGTGATCATCAAATTAGGATAAGGGAAGGAGATGAATGGAAAACAAATTTTAAAACAAATGAAGGATTGTATGAATGGATGGTAATGTCGTTTGGATTATCAAATGCTCCTAGTAAATTTATAAGGCTTATGAATGAAGTGTTGAAAGAATATATTGGTAAATTTGTAATAGTATATCTAGATGATATATTAATTTACAGCAAGTCCAAAGAGGAACACTTGTGACATCTGAATTATGTCTTAAGGAAGTTACATCAGGAAAATTCGCTGGTAAATTTTAAAAATGTTCATTAATGAAGGAAGAGTTGCTATACTTAGGCTTTGTTGTTTCTGCTAATGGATTGAAAATGGATCCAGACAAGATAAAGGCAATCATAGAATGGCCTTCACCGAAGAGTGCTTTTTAGGTAAGAAACTTCCATGGTCTTGCTAGTTTTTATAGAAAATTCATAGGGAATTTTAGTAAGATAAATGCTCCTATTATTGAAACTATAAATAAGGACAAAAAACCATTTAAATGGACTGATGAAGCAGAGAAACATTTCCAATTGTTGAAAAGAAAGATAACAAAAAAAAACCATTTTAGTTTTCCATGATTTTAACAAACCTTTTCAAGTGAAATGTGATGCTAGTGGAGAAGCTATTGGAGCCGTGTTAATTTAGGAAGAAAGACCTGTAGCTTATTTCAGTGAAAAACTAAATGAGACAAGAAGGAAATATTCTTCTTATGGTAAGGTATTTTATGTAGTTGTGTTGTAATTAAAGAAGTGGAGACATTACTTGATGTCTAAATAGTTTATGCTTTATTCAGATAATCATGCATTGCAGTACATTATGAAGCAGCCAAAACTAAATAAAAAAAATGAAAAATGGGTAGAGTATCTTCAGAGTTTCAATTTTGTATTGAAACATATAACTGGCCTAACAAACAAAGTGGCAGATGCCTTAAGTAGAAAAAGCATTTTAGTTCAAGAAATTCAAATTCAAGTGTTGGGTTTTGATTTTATTAAAGAATTGTATAAAACAGATTTGGATTTTAAAGAGGAACTTGAAGCATGCAATAATCCTATTTTTTTAGACAGAAGTAAGTGGTGGATTTTTTTTCTTGCAAGAAGGTTTTCTATTTAAAAGAAATTAGCTGTGCATACCAAATTGTTCTGTTAGCCACGTATACAATTTGTTACATCAAAAGGTGGCTAAATCATTTTTGAAGCCTTCAATAAACAATTTTTATTGAAAATTTGTCAAATTCTTGAAGTCTTATGAAGACATCATGCCCTTTGTTTAATCTTCACTGCTGTTTCCCTTTTAAACTTAGAAATTATGCTATTTTCATAGAGAAAAGACTGCTGCAAAATCCCATTTTTCCCCTCCTCCACTCAAAACTAACCTTCATTTTATTCCCTTCTTCCCCCATAAAATTCCTCTATTTTTCATACATTTCCTTCTTCCCTTCATAAAATCAATTTTATAAGGTTTAAAACTCACTTTTACACCTTACCGAAACCCCCAAATCCATTTAAAAACATTAAAAAAAAGCACATTTTTCTATTAAGAATTAAGCCCCTTTGGGATAAGTCCTAACCACTTCCCCACCACATGTCCACACCCTAGAACCAGGTGCTAAACCTATAAATCTCTTATCGTATCGGGACATTTGCGATTAGCGCAAGTCTTTTGTTACATAAAATCCCGATGTCAATTGGCACTTTTATATATGAGCCCCGATCCTTTGTTTCATTTACAAAACCAAAGACCCGCAATCGGGTGCTTAACACTTTATATAAACCATTCCCCGATGCTTTTTCCCTTTGTAAATTTATAAAAACCCATTTTTCAATGTTTTAAAGGGAACCTACTAGTTCAATGTTTTAAGTGAAAAGAACCGTTGATCTTTTCCCAATCAAATGGTCAACAGAATATCACATCAAAGATTTACAAATGGGTAGATTGAAAGACCATCACCTTGCTTCTGATGCTGATTGGCCCTTATATATATAAACCCGGATCCCTTTTCTTTTCCATATATCCAAAGGCCCTGCAATCGGGCGCCAAGCCTCATTTTATAACCCGCCTCGACATCATAAAACCTTCATATTTCATAAATTTTTTATTTTCATATAATATAAAGGATGCTGCCCATTCATTAGTTGGAGCCCTTCTCTGCCATTTATCTTGGACCAATCAAGCAGCCAATGCTATATCGCATCGGAGAATTCCATTGGCTCGATGTATTATTTTATTCACCGCCTCCGATTGGTGGTCTTTTGATTCATCCTCCACCATCCATCTGATCTACAAATCGATGGCCCACAGTCAATAGCTTCGGTGCTCCCATGTCCATTGCCCTGCCAGTTGCGAAAGCTCCGATTACATTTGGGCTGTCCACGTGTCAAGATCCGACGGCCCAGATCACTCTTCCTGACCTTGGCTAAAAATCATACGCCCCACTTCATAATGTTCTTTTAGCCAATCTCAGCCGTTGATCTCTGCATATCAACAACTCATATCATCCCTTTCTTCACTTTGTTTATGTTTCCATTCAACCCCCAGATTTAATCTTCGTCGTTCATCTTTTGATCCAACGGTCCAAGTTAATACCGCCTTCCCCCTGCCCCACTTATTATCGCACGTGCACCTATTCGTTATCGCGCTCATTTCATAGCCATCAGATCTAAGACCCAAGATCTGACGGTAGACGCGCATTTTTGCGTAACTTTGAGCACATCCGTTAATCTCCAGAAATTACGCGAAATGGGCGGTTTTTGGACGCCACGTGTCGATTGATAATGCATATCGCGTTCGAAAAGGTGAAACCACTTTCCTCCCCTTTTATTGTGTGATACTGCCGGTTTTCCCTCCCGAAACTGCTTTCCCCATTTGCATTATGTTTTATCATGTGTGTTTACCATCGTTGATCTCTGCAGATCAATGGCTCAGATTCAATCTGGCCATTACACTATCGCCCTCCGCCTTCACCAAAGGATTTCGTAGATCATTCTCCACCGTTGATCTCGTGAGCCGATCTCATCTGATGACTCATGATCATCTGCGAAACCCCAATTTCCATTTCAATACATTTCTTCCGCCAAAGGGTTTTGTACCTATTTTCCTTTTTTTTCCTTCCAATTTCCAATAATGTGACCCCTTCGCATTATTAGTTCAAAGCTAATCTCAACCGTTGATCTATTCGAGATCAACAGATCTGACTTAATTTTCCAGCGGATGTCCATCAACCACTCTCCTTTTGACCTCCCACGATTGATCTCCACCATTGGATGCATTCATCCAACGGCCATGCTCCTAACCACATCCTCCAAAGAAGTTTTTCCCTAATACGCAGTATTTCTTAATATTTCTTGGTTTGTGCATGAATTTAAAGGTTTTTCAAAAATTTCAAAAGAAAAAGGTAGGTCGAGAGCGACGACTCTCTAGGCCTTTTTTTATCAAATAAATATTTTTTCAAAGGTTCCCATCAAGGTTTATCAGTGCATCATGAGCACTGATTACTATTATAAAGCCTCTGCGCACCTGCACATCAACAAGACACAGTGAAGCAAGATTAAAAAAAAGAGTATCAGTGTTGAAAACCTAACCAAAGCAGAACTGAAGATCGAAGATTGTTTTTCATAGTGTTGGTGGATTATGGCTAAGATCGAAAATCAAAAGCCTAATCCATTGAATTAAAGCACAGTTAAAGGCGAATCAAAAATATTTATCAGACAGAGGATGCCTCCACTGCCACATCAGAGGCTAATTGATTCCTCCCAACTACCTAATTTCCACCTGTAGCCTCAAAAGCATTCAACAGAGGGCCGAGTTATGATCTGAGTAGAAGATATTTTCCCAATACAGCCGAACAGTTAATTAAGCCAAAAGGATTAGTTACAAAAATATCAGCAGAGTTATTACAAGACGACACAGAGCCTTAAATTCAACCAAATCTTCCACCGAGCTTAATTCTTAATGTAAAACAATTGATACAGAGCAAATATCTATAAATTTCTCCATCGAGCCCGTCAAAGGCCGAGAAGTGTTAAATCTGTATTAATTGAACCTTGAAGATCTTTTATCCCATCCCACCTCCTCATATCTTCTATAAAAACTTCTGTAGAAGATGAGACAAGGTTGGTTGCAGAACTTTGAAATATACTTGTGCTCGAAACTTCTACCTATAGATAGTGTTTAAAGGCTCTTGAAGCTATGTTTGTGATCGAATTGTTAGGCTAAGAAGTGAAGATGATTGCTGAACTAAAACATTGGACCTGAAGACTGTAACTGGTTTGACATCAATAACAAGTTGTTTCTTGAGATCCTGGTCTATATCACTGGTGAAGTGATCCTTTCTGTGTAATTGTTTTCCTTTTTTGTATGCCATATTGTCCATTTATTCTCTGATAAAGAACAATAAGAATAGAGTTAGGATTTACTATTTACAGTACCCTTCTCTGACTGATAAGCTTTATCTCAATGTTTTCCTCCAATTTGTTTATTTAAGAATGATTCAATACAGTTTAAGCAGTTAGGAATGTTGGCGTTCCCTCTTCCTACTGTTTGCTTTAAACCTCATTCTTGAATGTTATTTTCATTTTTTGTTTAGTAAAGTTAGACTAGAAAAGTGATGGTGTGCCCTGTTTTCTAGCTTCTTACTCCAAATGAAATTCTGTAAGTTTCCCTAAGTGTATGCTGAAAGCAGACTAGATTTAAAAGTATCTTATCTGGTCTTAAGTTGCATTTTGTTTCTCTTATGTGTTTTCATAATTTCTGAAGGTAATTATGTGGATTACTAGATTGTTTGTCTATTGAGGTGCTTTAATATGAACTTGCCCAAGGAATTTATGGTGAGCCCTGTTCTTGGTTGGTTTTAAACAGTTACTTAAGAGGCTTTTCTTGTTTGGACAGACTATAAATCCTAGTTGAAATTATTATCTGCTTCCACCCCTCCAACACTTTATTTTTTCCATTCCATCTTTTTAATCTCAATGATCTTGTGATATAGATGACTTGCCCCTTGGATCACTCTTGAATTTGTTGCTCAATTAAATCCGTATTATGACCCCATTGCCCAATGGACTAAAAACCAGCGTTATATCTATCTTTAAGCCAAAGCTTGTTCTGATTGCTTGCAACTTCACACCTTTGAAACTCTTTCCATTTAAGACTTTCCACTCAAATAATAATCATGCTCAACCATCCAAAATTAAAAAAAAAACCATCGTTCTTCATAACTAGCCTAATATCATTACCCAAAACCTTAAAGATAAATCCATCTTTGCACTTTATTGGAGAGATCCTTCTCCGGATTCTGGAGGGCTATATCCTAGAATCCCAAATTGGTTCAAGTGTTCTCTCTCCATTTCTGGTCTTACCAATCTGCTGAAATTACAGGGAGCTAACATTTCTTGTGACTCCACTAGGGAATTTGAGTGTTTTTTTGGCCTAGGTACCTTTAAGACCTCAAGAAACCTTTGATTCAAGAACATTTTGCAGTGAGTAAAAAGCATCCTCTTCAAGCACTACCAAACTAATGGTAATCATGATGAAACTTATTTCAATCAATGACAAACTAAGGACACCTTAGGATTCTCATAAGACCTTACCAACCTTGAAGGATCAGCTAGCTTAAACCATAAGAGTAGACTGTCTTTGTCTTGTAACCGTAGCTAAGTTTTGAAACAGATTCAGAAGACTCTTAGAACCCATAAGACTGAAAAATAACTTAGAAAACCCAAAAATATTTCAGATTGGTATCTGATAAACATGGTGGTGGACAATAAAACCTTTTACCTCCAAAAGAGCTAAAAATTTCCACTTGGTCACTCCACAATCCAAACAGACCTTAAGACTCTACTGGGAAGACCCATAATCATTATAATATCATTCAAACTCAGTTAAAGGACTGTAGGATTAAAATTTGTGTAAAACATATCAGTTAACCTCTTAAATATTGTCATATCTCGTTAAAATTTTCTTGTTTACTTGGGTCTAAAAAACACATCATAGTGGCTCCTAGAAAGATTCATACTAGAGCCTATCCTGACCCTGATCCACCTAAGATAGTTGATAACCCGGAAAGTATCCTTAGGAAGTCTCCTAAGATTAAATCTTCAACTATTTTCAGATCACCCTTGAGAGCTAATTCAGTTCCTAAAAATCTTGCAGCTCTACAACAATCACAATTTGACTTAAGAAATCCATTTAGAACTAGGTTGCTTGATGGTTTAGATCGGCTAGATTCTGAGTCTTCACTTTCATCTCCTGAAATGAGTGAACATCCTGATAGTAGAGAAACAACACCACCTAATTTACATTTCCTTTCCAATTTAGGTGTATCTCATCCAAGATCAGCTCATCAATCTATTCCTGGTCCATCCACATCTATTCATCCTACATCCACTGTTAAAACCACTCCATTCCAACCCACTTTCCCTTTTATTAATCCACCTCTTGTAAATCCACCCCCACCACATATCATGGTAGCATGGTATGCCCCCTTAGTCCTTCCTGTACCCTTAGTCAATCTTCCATGGGACTATTAGTCCAAAATACCATTGTATGATGCTAGTAATGCTACTACTGCATCACAACATGTGGATAAGATGAATGTCTATTTTGACAGAAAGGAAATTGATGATGAATCTGTCAAACTTAGACTATTTGCTCAGAGTTTGAGGGGAGAAGTAAGAAAATGGTTCAAAGGCTTGGCCCCCCACGGTATAAATAATATCCAAGGCTTCCATCAAACATTCTTAAACAAATGGGAAGTAAGGACGAATCCTCTTCAAATCCTTTATGATTACAAAAATCTCCACAGAAACATTGGGGAAAGTGTACAAGCTTACTACACTAGATTTAACAGTGTGTATAATGCACTTCCCCCAGATCTAAAACCTCCACAAGGCTCAGTGTTAAACAAGTTTCCTTAAGGTTTTGACCACAAGATGGCCTATCAGTTGAGAGAAAGAGATCCTCTAACCCTTGAGGATATGCAAAAAGGGGCTCTTGCTATGGAAGTAAACTTGATGGAGAAAAGAGCAAGATTGAAAAATGAGAAGAGAGTGTCTTTTAGAGAGGAATCCACCCCTTCCACATCCAGTTCAAAGATGGAGAGAATGATGGAGGAGATGATGAAGAAAATGAGAATTCTTAAGAGAGCACAAGCAAGTCAAAATCAAACTGCTCCTCAAAACAGAAATGAAAACCAAAATCAAAATTTTAGAAGAAATCGGCCTCAAAACAGAGCAAGGGAGGATGATCAACATATTGCCCCTCCTTTTCATCAAAACTATGTAAGCGAGGTTGAAGAAACAGATGAGAAAATAGAGGAAGATGATATCAACATGTTGGGAGTAGATAATGATGACTTTGAAGTTCATTATGATAAAAAAAAAAGGTCTATACACACCCTATGATGAAAAAAGAGATGAGGACGAAAGTTATTATCAAGACATGGAAAATGTTATCATAGAGTCTCAAAAATAGTATGACCTTCGAAGTAAAACCAATCAAGAAACTCCCAAAACTAAAACCTCTGAAAAATATTCACAAAGTAGCACTGCAAGTAAACCCAAAATTGTAAAACAGAAAGATAAAACAGTGGCTGGAAATTCTGATAAAGGTAAAGAGAAAGGCACTCAAAACAATGTAAAACAGAGTGCATACCTTAGTAGTGTTAGCACCTTAGTTAATACTCCTGTTAAAACAATTTTGTCAAATGTAAATAGAAAAAATCAGCAAACAGATTTTGCGGACAGAGTGGCAGTTAATAACGCTAAGAAAGGCACTTCAAAGAATCAGATTCCTTTCAGTTTGGAGTAGGAAATTTGAAAAATTAAAATCTTCGTTCCTCTTACTGAGTTAGCTGCCCAGAATATATATAGATCTCAAATTTTAAAGGCTTTTAACATAGAGGAGAATAATGACACCGTCAGTCTTAACGATGACCAACCAGAGCTCATTTTTGGTCCCAAGAAACACTGTTACCGATGAAATAGGTAACCACACTGTTACCTACCTTTTTCTGGTAGCATAAAAAGCACCCGATTGTGAAAAGTGGTGATGCAGAATCAACCCTTTTTTTTTTGCAAATTTTTGACACTCTAATATTTTTATTTATGAAGTATGAATATTTGTTTTAAAATGTTAGTGATTTTCATGCTAATTTTGAAACATATTGATGCAACATCAACTTTTTTTTTTTAGAGCGGTGATTTTCATGCTAATTTTGAAACGTATTGATGCAACATCAACCTTTTTTTTTTAGAGTGGTGATTTTCATGTTGGTAATAAAACAAAAAACTTAGATAAAAAAAAATATATAAAAACAATAAAAATGTAAAAATAAATAAAAATTAACTCGTAAAAATAAAAAATTTAAACAAAAATAAATTTAAAAAAAAAAATACAAAAATATTCGAAAATTATATCAAAAGAAAAAAATTGAAAAAAAAAATCAAAAACATTTTTTCTAAGTTATTAAAAAAAACCATATAATTAAAAAAAAATAGAAAATTTATAAATAATTAAAATTACAAAATTAAAATTTAGATTAAAAAAATAAAATACAAAAAAGAAAAAATTAAATTTAAAAATTTAAATTGAAAAAATAATAATAATAAGAAAAAACAAAACAAATTTTAAAATTAACCAAAAAAACAAATTAAAAAAAAACAAAATTTAAAATTGAAAAAGAAAACTAAAATAAAAGAATTAAAATAAAAAAAAACTATCATTAAAAAACTAAAAAAATGAAAAAACCCACGTGCAAATAATTAAAAAACAAATATCCATAAATTTAATTATTTTTCTTTAAATGAAACAATTTATAAATTTTAAAAATGAAAAACTAAATAAACTAAAAGATTAAAAAAATAAATAAATTAAAATTTAATAAATATAATAAATAAATTTTAAATTTTAAAAAATAATTAATCTAAAATATTAAATTTAAAAACAAAATTTAAAAAAACAAAAAAGAAAAAAAATTAAAACAAATTAAATTTAAAAAAAAAATTGAATTAAAAAAAATAAATAAAAAAGAATTAAAAAAAAATATTAAAAAATTAAAAACAAATTAAAAACAAAAAAGAAAAAAATCAAATTAAAAAACATATATATATATATATATATATATATATATATATATATATATTAAAAATTTAAAAATAAATAAATAAAGGTTACAAATTAAAAAATATTAAAAATTAAAAAAGAAAACTATTAAAAAAAAAAAATTAAAAAAAAATCAAATTAAAAATAATATATTATTAAAAATTAAAAAAAAAGAATTTTTTGATCGTGGTGGTGCCACCAATTGGCCTCCCGCCCAAGTGGGAACAGAGGCCGGCCGCTGATCGGGCGGGGAGGCTGCATGGATCGCCCCGCCCGCCCAGCGGCCAGCCTCCGCTGCCACCTGGGCGGGAGGGCCATTTCGAGAGAGGCCGATTCCCGGAATCGGCCTCCGCTGCCACCTAGGTGGGGGTCGATTAGCAGTGCCACCACGATCAAAAAATTCTTTTTTTATTAATTCTTTTTTTTTTTTAATTCTTTTTTTTTTTTAATTCAAAAAATTTAAAATTATTTTTTTTAAATTTAATTTTTATATTTGAAATTTAATTTGTTTTAATTATTTTTGTTTTTTTTTAATTTTATTCATTTTTTTGTTTTTAATTTTTTTTCTAAATTTTGTTAATAATTTTTATTAAATTTTGTATTTTTTTTTATTTAATTGATTTTTTTTTTAAATTCATATTTTTTTTTATTATTTTTATGTTTAGTTTTTTCATTTAATTTTTTAAAATTTAATAAATTTTGTATTTTTTTTAATTTATTTGAATTTTTTTTTTAAATTTTTTATAATTATTTTTTTAATTACATAAAATTTTTATATTATTTTTATTTCAATTAAAATTGTGTATTTAAAATTAGATTTTTTTTTTTTTAATTAAACTTAATATTTTCAAACTAATTTGTTTTTTATTTAATATATTTTATTTAATTTATTTTTTTCAATTTTTAATTTTTAATTGATTTTTAGAGTTTTTAACCTTTTTTCTCTCTCTCTTCATATTTAAAATTTATTTTTTATTTCAAAGTTTATTTGTTTATTCATTTTATTTTTTATTTTTTTTTTTATTTTTTTTTAATCTAATATATATATATATATATATATATATATAATTTTTTATAATTTAAATTTAAATTATTTTTTAAATTTAATATTTTTATTGTATTTTATTTTTAATTAATTTTTTCATTTTTTTACTTTTAATTTAAATAATGTTTTTTTTTCTTTTTAATTTTTATTTTAAAGTTTCAAATTTATTAAAATTTAATATATTTCTTTAATTTTTTTTTTTAATTTAATAAACATTTTCTTTTCTTTTTTTAATTTAATTTCTATATTTTATTTTTTATAATTTCTTTCTTTTTATAACTTGTTTTTTCTTTTTAATTTAATATATTTTTCTTTTCTATATATTTTGAAATTTTAGCCTTAATTCTATTTTTTATTTTTTATATTTTATTTTTCTTAAATTTTATGTTTTTTTTAATGTTTGAATTAAAATTTTTATTTTTATTTTTTTAATTTTTTTATTCCTTTATATTTTTAAATTTTAAGCTTTAAAATGTTTCTATTTTTTAAATTTATTTTTTTCTTAAATCTTAGGTTTTTTTTAATGTTTGAATTTTAAAAATTAAAAAATGTTATTTCTATTTTTAAAAATGTCAAAAATATGACAATTTTTTTTTTTGTTATTCCAGCTTCAACTGGTTTTGTTTTGAGGGTGTTTTTCCAATCCTTTTTTCAAGAAACAATTTTGTTTTGAGCATAATTTTATAAAATGTTGAAATTTGACCTTCAGAAAAAACCAAGTGCATTTTGGAATACACTTTTTTTGTTTTTGGGGTGTTTTTTCATGTTTTTTGAGTCTTTTTGGGCTAGAGTTCCCGTTTTGAGGTCAAGTTACCTATTTCATCGGTAACAGTGTTAAGATTGAAGGTAGGTATCAAGAGGGACCTGTTCCTCCCTTCTTTGTAAGTTTAAATGTTCATGACAAGATTTTGCATAATGCTATGCATGATTACGGGGCCTCTCACAATTTAATGCCCAAAGCTGTAATAGAGAGCCTAGGCCTTGAAATCACCCGACCTTACAAAGACTTGTACTCCTTTGACTCCAGCAGAGTAAAATGTTTATGGTTAATTAAAGACCTCTGTGTTAACTTAGCACAGATTCTAGCCAAATGTTTAGTCATGGATATTGTTGTGGCTGATGTGCCCCCAAAGTATGGTATGTTATTATCTAGGTCTTGGGGAGCTAAGTTACAAGGAACTATGCAGATGGACATGACATATGTGACCATCCTTGTTTTCAATCAGACAAGAAAACTTTACAGGTAGTCACATATGTAGTACATGGTTACTAGCCAAGATAGACCACAAAACTCTCCTCTGTATTCTATAAATATAGGCCTCGATTATTTTATCCTGTTTAACGATGAGACATTCAGTGAACAAGTCACTTTAACTGAATTAATGGCTAATAGAGAGGAGGAGGTAGACACCACAAAAGTGTCAAAACAATTTGTTGAACCTGAAAAATTTAACAAACCAAACACAGGTCTTGAGCTACAAGTCATGCGTCCTTTGCTTTTAAACCTTGACAGTCAAGAAAGCATTTCTCAACGTAAAAAAAACCTGAGGAGTTAAAACAAATTCAACTATGTGCTGATACTCAAGAACAATCCGAAAGCACTATAGTTGAAGAGGATAGTAACCAAGTTGAACCTGAAACTAGTCCTCTGTGGAGTATGAACTTTGACAGGTCGTGCACTGGAAGCAATGCTGGTGCAGGTGTCTAGATTCGCAACACTGAGAACAACCACACAAAAAGCCTTTCCTGTAGATTAAACTTTCAGTGTTCTAATAACATAGCGGAGTATGAATCCCTTCTTTTAGGCTTGAATTTGTTGAAGAAGTTAGGAGCCAAAAGAATTAAAGCACATGGGGATTCAGAGTTAATCATTAGGAAAGTCAATGGGGAATACAGTGCTAATCACCCCAGACTTAGGGCCTATCAAAATGATGTTGTGGATCTATTGAAAACTTTTAAGGAGTCCCAATTTATTTTTGTACGAAGAAGAAAGAATAACATGGCCCACATCTTAGCTTTTGCTGCAAGAACATGCTTAACGCAAAATGTACAACTCAGAATAAATTCAGACCAACCATCCTTGATAATGAAAAGTATTGACAAGTGTTCGATGGAGACAAATAAATAGAAGACTTCATGCAATTCAGAAATGAATTTGAACTACACAGTTCGGATTCAGATTATGAAACAGACTGCCCTAGTGAAAAAAAATTACTTGATGAAGAAGAAAAGTCTCCTGAGCTTGCTAATGTAAATCTTTTGTCAAGCAAGATTGATAATGCAACAAAAATCTTTGCAGAGTTAGAAACAGAGGATTTAGAAACCCTGTAGTCTAAAGATCAAAGCTCGCCAAAGGGTTTGGCCCCTTTAGAAGAGTTGTTTGATTTCAACGATGTGGCCAAGAAGCCTAAACTAGAGCCCGTAGAAACTAAATTTGAAGAGTGTAATATAGGCAGTAAACAGAAACCAATGTTGATCAAACTGTCTAAGACTTTACCATCTCACATCAAACTCAAATACGTACAGCTGTTTAAATAATTTTCTGATGTTTTTGTGTGGAGTTACGAAGATCGGAAATCCTATGACACTGAAATAATTCAGCACAAAATTCCTCTCAAGGAAAACCAAAAGCCATTCAAACAAAATCTGCGCAGAATAAACCCTGTCCAGCTACCATTGGTAGAGAGGGAAATCAATAAAATGTATGAAGCTAGTATTATTGTCCCTATTAGATATTCTAAGTGGGTGTCTAATATGGTGTCGGTTGGGAAGAAAACAGGAGAGATTAGGCTTTGTATAGACTTTAGAAACTTAAACAAAGCTTCACTCAAGGACAACTACCCTTTACCCAAGATGGACCATATTTTACAAAGGGTAGTTGGTTCTAAAAGAATTTCTTTGCTTGATGGCTACTCAGGGTATAATAAGATTTTAGTTCACCCTGACGATCAATTAAAGACAGCTTTTACTACACCTTGGGGCACTTTCATGTATGTGAAAATGCCCTTTGGTATAATGAATGCTGGTGCAACATTCCAAAGAGCCATGGACATAGTATTCTCCGAAGAATTGGGCTACTTCATCATTATATACCTTGATGATGTCACTGTGTTTTCAAAGACGGATGAAGAACACTTAGAACATTTGAGAACAGTCTTCGAGAGATGCAGAAAGTTTGGGATATCATTAAACCCAAATAAAACACTATTCGGTCTCCAAGAAGGTAAAATTCTTGGGCACATCATTTCAAAAGAGGGTATTAAGATAGATCCTAAGAGGATTCAGGCCATATTGCAAATCTCTCATCCTCGAAATATCAAGGAGTTACAATCTTTCATTGGAAAGATTAATTTCTTGCGAAGGTTCATACCCAACTTGGCTGAGATCCTTAGAAACATTACAAACACGTTGAAGAAGGAGAAAGGGGTTAAATGGAGCTTGGAAGCAAAGAATTCCTTTGAGCTGGTGAAACAAGCATTAACCAAAACACCAGCCCTAATAAGTTCTAATTTTTCAAAAGATTTTTATGTTTTTTCATTCGCATCAGAACATACAATAGCTGTTGTCCTTTTACAGAAAAATCCACAAGGACAAGAGCAGCCTATTGCATTATTTAGCAAGGAATTGAGAGATGCCCCTCTGAAGTATAAAATTATGGAAAAACAAGCCTTTGCTTTGGTTAAAGATTTAAAAGACTTCAAAGTATACATCTTGCACTCACACATCATTGCCTTTGTCCCAAATTCAGTTGTCAAAGACATTCTAACACAGGACCCAGATGGTAAGAGAGGTAAGTGGATATCTATTATTCTTGAATATGATTTAGAGATTAAGCCCACTAAACTCATCAAAGGCTAAGGTTTAGCTAGATTAATGGCTGAATCCAATTTTGAAGTTCTTGATATTAATATGATAAATGCTCTAGATGAACAAGAGGAAATCTTAACTCCCATTGTTGAAGACCATTTTATGAATTCCTCTTGGTATGCTAATATTCTTTATGTTTTTCTTAATTTGAATACACCTCCTGGTCTATCAAAAACAAAGGCAAGGTTTTTGAAGTTAAAATTTGTAAACTATTGCATTATAGATAAATGTCTTTATTGGAAAAATGCAAGTGGGATATTGCTTAAATGTTTGCCTGAGTATGATGCAGAGAAGGTTAAGCACGAGTTCCATGAAGGAGAGTGTGGAGGCCACCTCTAATAGAAGACAAAAGCCAAAAAAATCCTAAGGGCTAGTTACTATTTCCCCACTCTCTTTCTTGATGTACACAAGATGATCATTGCCTTTCATAAATGCCAACTTTTTGAAGGAAAAAGGAAGCTTCTACCCTTACCTCTGCATCCAATCACTGTTGAAGCTCCATTTCAACAGTGGGGACTTGAATTCATAGGAGAAATCCATCCACCATCCTCTGCCCAACGTCGATGGATTCTTACTGCCACAGACTACTTCATCAAATAGATCGAAACCATCCCTTCTAGGCAAGCCAATGATTTTGTCATCATAAAATTCATGGAGACTAATATCCTCTCTAGATTTGGCTATCCTAGAAAGATCATCACTGATAATGTAGCAACATTTGGATCCAAGAAGATGGTTGAATTCTGTCACAAATATCAGATAACATTGGTTCATTCCATGGCCTATTACCCTTAAGGTAACGGACTTAGAGAATCCTCAAATAAGATTTTGGTGAACATAATCAAGAAGCTGTTGGAGGACAACAAGAAGTCTTGGCACACAAAGCTTGTTCATGCACTTTGGGCTGACAAATTGACATTGAAAAAATCTATTTGGCCTATCACCCTACCAACTTGTGTATGGTACAGATGCAATTTTTCCTACCAGCCTTGGTGTACCAGTTATGAAGTTGATTCAAGAGTTTTAGTCTGAAGACAATGACATGTTCAGAAGGATAAATCAGACTATTCATCTTCAGCAAACCAGAGAGGAGGTTTATAACAAAGCATTGCAAAAGCAAGATAGCATCAAGAAGCTTTTTGATAGAAGAAAAAAGGCCAACAATTTTAATGTTGGGGACAAAGTTTTAAAGTGGGACTCAAGGAGAGAATACAAGGGCAAGCATGGGAAATTTGACAACTTATGGCTTGGCCCTTATCTCATTCATTCTTTTGCTGGTAACAATGCCTTTTTCTTGCAGGAGTTGAATGGAGCAGAACTGTTTGGGGGTTCTATCAATGGAAGGATGCTTAAACATTACTAATCTTGATCCTATCATGTTCTGAAAGCCTTTTTATCTTTTTTTCTCATTATAAATATTTCACCCATCATTTCATTCAAAGTTGGAAAAATAAAAAATACAAAAACAATAGAAGAAAGAAAAGAGGGCAGATTGTAAAAATAATAAAGGTGCAGCCCCATACCAAAAAAGAGAAACAAAGTCTGAAAATGTGCAAGCTCAAATTCCACTCCTAAAAACCACACTTCTAGTTATTCATATAGCCTAATCATGACTAATTAGTTTTAAATTGACTGTTGATAGGTTAGTGAATTTGATTTGCCAAAAAGCTTGATCTTGGCTTATCAGTAGGTAGATTAGGCTAGAAATTAAAGGTTCAAACAAGCTCAAAACCTGAACCTAAGTTTTCAAAAGAAGAATGAATCCAATCTGTTTAAATTTATGAGTCAAAACTGAGTTAAAACTGGTTCTAATCAGCTCAAAATTTGAACCAGAGAATAAGGAAAAAACAACTCGAATAAACTAAAAAAATAGAGCTGAAAAAAGAGAAGGCCGTGCTTTGAACTTTTAGATCTTAAGCCTTCCATTTTGATTTAATTTTCTGCAAAATAATGTCTATGTGCAGCTTGTTGTTTATGCCATAGATTAGCAACAAGTTAGACTGTTCAATCCTGACTTGTATGCTTTTAAATTTCTGTTTAGAAATTAGTGAATAAAAATATGTTAGACTGTTTAATCCTAATAGATTATTAGCTAGGTAGAGAAGCATTATGAACTTAGCTGTTTAATCTGAGTTCATGGAGAAATAAGGATTAGAATTAGATTATTTTTATGCTTTCAAAAGAATAAAATGTTGTAAGAGATTTTGCCAATCCAAGTGCACTCTAAAGAGAAAAAATGTTAGATCAGTAGGATTGGGTAGGTAGAAAGCTTGTGTTGATAAAGTTCCATTGTTTTTCATGGCTGCTAACATTTTCAGAGCAAAAAAAGATCATCCAAGGAAAGCTACAGCCCAATGGATAAGGCATTGATTAGCCTCCCAGAGAATGCAAGTTTGAAGTTCTTGATGCCTTCAACAAGGCACCATCCCCAATTGGAGCCACTGTTAGCCACCTATAAAATTTGTTATATCAAAAGGTGGCTAAATCATTTTTGAAGCCTTCAAGAAACAAGTTTTATTGAAAAATTTGTCAAATTCTTGAAGTCTTATGAAGACATAATGCCCTTTGTTTAATCTTCACTAATGTTTCCCTTTTAAACTCAGAAATTCTGCTATTTTCATAGAGGAAAGACTGCTACAAAATCTCATTTTTCCCCTCCTCTGCTCAAAACTAACCTTCATTTCATTCCTTTCTTCCCCCATAAAATTCCTCTATTTATCATACATTCCCTTCTTCCCTTCATAAAATTCATTTTATAAGGTTTAAAACTCACTTTTAAACCTTACCAAAACCCCCAAATCCATTTAAAAACCTTGAAAAAATCATAAAAACAAAAACATATTTTTGTATTAAGACTTAAGCACCTTTGGGCTAAGTCCTAACCACTTCCCCACCACATGTCCACGCCCTAGAACTAGGCGCTAAACCTGTAAAGCGCTTATCGCATAGGGACATTTGTGATCAGTGCAAGTCTTTTGTTACATAAAATCCTGATGCTGATTGGCCCTTTTATATATGAGCCCCGATCCTTTGTTTCATTTACAAAACCAAAGGCCCGCAATCGGGTGCTTACCACTTTATATAAACCATTCCCCGATGCTTTTTCCTTTTGTAAATTTATAAAAACCAAATTTTCAATGTTTTAAAGGGAACCCGCTGGTTCAATGTTTTAAGTGAAAAGAACCGTTGATATTTTCTCGATCGAAAGGTCAATAGAATCTCGCATTGGAGATTTAAAAATGGGTAGATTGAAAGACCATCACCTTGCTTCCGATGCTAATTGGCCCTTATATATATAAACCCTAGTCCCTTTGCTTTTCCATATATCCAAAGGCCCCATAATCTGGTGCCAAGCCTCATTGTATAACCTGCCCCGACACCATAAAACCTTCATATTTCATAAATTTTTTATTTTCATATGATATTAAGGGTCCTGCCCGTTCATTAATCGAAGCCCTTCTCTGTCGTTGATCTTGGACTAATCAAATGGCCAACGCTATATCGAATCGGAGAATTCCATTAGCGCGATGTATTATTTTATTCACTGCCTCTGATTGGTGGTCTTCATCCTCCACCATCGATATGATCTGTAGATCGATGGCCCACATTCAATCGCTTCGGCGCTCCCATGTCCGTTGCCCTGTTGATCGTGAAAGCTTCGATTACATCTGGGTCGTCCACGTGTCAAGATCCGACAACCCAGATCACTCTTCCCGACCTTGGCTAAAATTCATATGCCCCGCTTCATAATGTTCTTTTAGCCAATCTCAACCATTGATCTCTGTAGATCAACGGCTCATATCAACCCTTTCTTTGATTTTTTTATGTTTCCTTTTAACCCCCAGAATTAATCTCCGTCGTTCATCTTTTGATCCAACTGTCCAGATTAATACCACCTTCCCCCTGCTCCATTTTTTATCGCTCGCGCAACTATTCGTTATCGCACTCATTCAATAGCTGTCAGATCTAAGACCCCAGATTTGACGGTAGACACGCATTTTCGTGTAGCTTTGAGCACATCCATTAATCTCCAGAAATCATGTGAAATGGGCATTTTTTGGATGCCACGTGTCGATTGATAACACCTATCGCATTCGAAAAGGTGAAACCGCTTTCCTCCCCTTTTCCTGAGTGATACTGCTAGTTTTCCCTCCCGAAACTGCTTTCCCCATTTGCATTATGTTTTATCATGTGCATTTCCCACCATTGATCTCTGCAGATCAATGGCTCAGATTTAATCTGGCCATTACACTATCACCCTCTACCTTCACCAAAGGATTTCGTAGATCGTTCTCCACCATTGATCTCGTGAGCCAATCTCATCCGATGGCTCACGATCATCCGCAAAACCCCAATTTCCATTTCAATACATTTCTTCCGCCAAAGGGTTTTGTACCTATTCTCCTTTGTTTTTCTTCCAATTTCCAATAATGTGACCCCTTCGCATTATTAGTTCACAGCTAGTCTCAACCGTTGATCTATTCGAGATCAACATATCTGACTTAATTTTCCACCGCGTGTCCATCAACCGCTCTCCTTTTTACCTCCCAAGATCGATCTCCACCATTGGATGCATTCATCCAAAAGCCATGCTTCTAACCACATCCTCCAAAGCATTTTTTCCCTAATACATAGGATTTCTTAATATTTCTTGGTTTGTGCATGACTTTAAACGTTTTTCAAAAATTTTAAAAGAAAAAAGAAGGCCAAGAGTGACGACTCTCCAGGCCTTTGTTTATCAAAGAAATATTTTTGCAAAGGTTCCCATCAAGGTTTATCAGTGCATCATGAGCATTGATTACTATTATAAAGCCTCTGCGCACCTGCGCATCAAAAAGACACAGTGAAGCAGGATTAAAACAAAGAGTATCAGTTTTGAAAACCTAACCAAAGTAGAACTGAAGATCGAAGATTGTTTTTTACAGTTTTGGTGGATTACGGCTAAGATCGAAAATCAAAAGCCTAATCCACTGAATTAAAACAAAGTTAAAGGTGAATCAAAAATATTTATTAGACAGAGGATGCCTCCACTGCCACATCAGAGGCTAATTGATTCCTCGTAGATACATAATTGCCACCTGTAGCCTCAAAAGCATTCAACAGATGGCCGAGTTATGATCTGAGCAGAAGATATTTTCCCAATACAACTGAACAGTTAATTCAGCCAAAAGGATTAATTACAAAAATATCAACAGATTTATTACAAGATGACACATAGCCTTAAAGTCAACAAAAGCTTCCACCGAGCTTAATTCTTAATGTAAAACGATTAATACAAAGAAAATATCTATAAAGTTCTCCATCGAGCCCCTTAAAGGCCTAGAAGTATTAAATCTATATTAATTGAACCTTGAAGATTTTTTATCCCATCCCACCTCCTCATATCTTCTATAAAAACTTCTGTAGAAGATGAGACAAGGTTGGTTGTAGAAATTTTAAATATACTTGTGCTCGAAACTTCTACCTCTAAATAGTGTTTAAAGGCTCTTGAAGATCCGTTTTTGATTGAATAGATAGGCTGAGAAGTGAAGATGATTGTTGAACTGAAACATTGGACCTGAAGACTGTAACTGGTTTGACATCAATAACAAGTTGTTTCTTGGGATCCTGGTCTATATCATTGGTGAAGTGCTCCTTTCTGTGTAATTTTTTTCCTTTTGTGTATGCCATATTGTCCATTTATTCTCTAATAAAGAACAACAAGCATAGAGTTAGGATTTATTGTTTACAGTACCCTTCTCTGACTGATAAGCTTTATCTCAATGTTTTCCTCCAATTTGTTTATTTAAGAATGATTCAATATAGTTTAAGCAGTTAGGAATGCTAGCGTTCCCTCATCCTACTGTTTGCTTTAAACATCGTTCTTGAATTTTATTTTCATTATTTGTTTAGTAAAGTTAGACTAGAAAAGTGATGGTGTGCCCTGTTTTCTAGCTTCTTTCTCCAAAGGAAATTCTGAAAGTTTCCCTAAGTGAATGCTAAAAGCAAACTAGATTTAAAAGTATCTTATCTGATCTTAAGGTGCATTTTGTTTCTCTTATGTGCTTTGATACTTTCTGAAGGTAATTATGTGGATTACTAGATTATTTGTCTATTGAGTTTCTTTAATACGAACTTTCCCAAGGAATTTATGTTGACCCCTGTTCTTGGTTGGTTTTAAACAATTACTTAAGAGGCATTTCTTGTTTGGACAGACTATAAATCCTAGTTGAAATTATTATCTATTTCCACCCCTCCAACACTTTATTGTTTCCATTCCATCTTTTTAATCTCAATGATCTTGTGATATAGATGACTTTCCCCTTGGATCACTCTTGAAGTTGTTGCTCAATTAAAGCCTTATTATGACTCCATTGCCCAATGGACTAATAACCAACATTATATCTATCTTTTAGCCAAAGCTTGTTCTGATTGCTTGCAACTTCACACCTTTGAAACTCTTTCCATTTAGGACTTTCCACTCAAATAATAATCATGCTCAACCATCAAAAAAAAAACAGAAACCCTCGTTCTTCATAACTAGCCTAATATCATTACCTAAAACCTTAAAGATAAATCCATCTTTGCACTTTATTGGAGAGATCCCTCTCCGGATTCAGGAGGGCTAGATCCTAGAATCCCAAAGTGGTTCAAGTGTTCTCTCTGCATTTTTGGTCTTACCAATCTGCTAAAATTACAGGGAGCTAACATGTTCTATGAGGGAAAATTTAATTAAGGAGAAACATAGTGGTGGACTTGGTGGAAATTTTGGTGCAGACAAGACTTATGAACAACTGAGTCATTTTTATTTTTGGCCAAAGATGATATCTAAAGTGGAGAAATATGTGCGAAATTGTAAATTTTTTCAGTATGCAAAGGGAAGGATTCAAAAAATAGGTTTGTATGTTCCAATACCTATTCCAGATAGACCTTGGGATATGGTAAGTATGGATTTTGTTTTAGGTTTACCGAAAACAAAAAGAGGGAATGATGCAATCTATGTTGTAGTTGATAGATTTTCTAAAATGGCACATTTTATTCCATGTTATAAAAACAGTGATCGTACTTATGTTGCTAATATGTTTTTCAAAGAGATTGTAAGGTTACATGGGTTACCTAAAATCATTGTCTCTGATAGGGACACCAGATTTAATGGTAATTTTTGAAGGACATTGTGGAAAAATCTTGGTACTAAACTAAGTTTCAACTCAGATTATCACCCTCAGACCGATGGACAGACTGAGGTGGTGAACGGAAGCTTGGGTAATCTTTTGATAATTCTTGCAGGTGAAAATCCTAAATAGTGGGATTAGATTTTGGCACAAGCTGAATATGCTTATAATGACTCTCCTAATAGGAGTACAGGGTAGAGTCCATTCCATATAGTTTATGGAATGCACACAAGAGGAGCGTATGAATTAAGGAATTTGGGAAAAGCAGAGATGAGAAGTGTTTGCTTTAGAAATTTGAGCAATACATGAATAGGTAAAACAAAAAATACAGGACAACAACATCAAGTACAAGAGCAGAGCAGATTTGAAGAAAAGAGAAGTTAATTTTGAGGTTGAAGATTTGGTTCTAGCACACTTGAGGAAGGAAAGATTTCCAAAGAGGGCATATAACAAATTGAAATTTAAGAAAATTGGGCCATGCAGAGTATTGAGAAAATTTTCTTCAAATGCATATGAAATTGAATTAGCCCCTGACATTGGAATATCTCCAATTTTCAATGTTGGTGATTTGTACGGGTATGAGGACAGAGACACATATGATACAGCTGAAAGTAAAGAAGAGATTTACTGGTTGAAACAATTACCCATAGCAAAAATATTGCAGCCAGAGAATATTTTAGATAAAAGACTGTCTAAAAAGACAAGAGGAAGGGAATACTTTGAGTATTTGATCAAGTGAAAAGATCAACCAGTTGCAGAAGCTACTTGGATGATAGATACCATGCTATAGAAATTGGGCATTTCTGTGGAGGAGCTCATGGACAAGAGCCCATGAAGAATTTTGTCCTTAGGAGTCTGATGCAGCAGCATGAGGCTCGAGGGATAAAGACTTCATTTTATTCCAAAAATCCAAAAAACAATTACAAGCAAAGGAGTGGGTTCCTTTAGTTGGTGATTTACTATTTTTATAGATAGGATTTGAACTATTCTTTAGGGATTTGGATCGTTAGTTCAATGTATTTAGTTTTAGTTAAGGATTTTAGGGAAAATATCATGTAATATGATTTTACCTAAATTTGGGAAAATTCGATCCATAGAATTTGATCAATTTGTTTGTATGAACGATATATATTTAAAATATAAGTTTGAAATGAATCCGGGGGGAGAGGATTAGATGGAGATTTAATCAAATAGAAGAACATGGCAAATCCTCTGTACCTTTGAAATTGTATGGAGAATTGACAATTCAAATAAATCTTATTTCTTTCAAAATAGTTCTGAGTTTATTTTAGTCAATTGAAGCTTCGTTGATTTAATGCCAGTGTGTAATGTTTAATTAAATATTTTGCGTTCACTGTGGAGAAATAATGGCTGCTTGAATTGTCGAATTGAAAGACTATTAGTTGTTGAAGTATGGAAACCATGATTTCTTGAATGGGTATTGAATCTGATAGAACTGAAGAAAACGAGATCATTGTAGTGCGTAAGGAGAAAAGTGATATCGTGACCATCGAATTATGATCCAATGGTTATCGCATATAAAGTTTCACAGTGGTTAGCCATTTGAATGGACCCAATGATATTATAAATTAGATTTTATGATTAGAGTTGTCGGCCCAGCACTCAACAGATCTAACGGTTTCCACATTTGGCCTAGAGATCTAACCAAAATCGCATAAAAACTTGCATGGGGTTTAATAAGAAAACTGGATGTGATGATATTATGAAAAATGTTGAAATATTGGATTGATTCCATCATTAAATTAACCAAATTCGACTCAGAAAATATTTATTTGGTGTAATTTTAATATTGCTGCATTTTATATAAGTGACATAATCATTCTGCCATCATTTATGTCAAGGCTATGATTTGGGTTTAATGTAAATATTTTTATAAGGGTTTGTCCATTGCCATAACTATAAGAAGAGAATTATGATGGTTGTTTCCACTATTGCAACATTTCTTTTAATTAAGATTCCATAGGTTACGAAAATGTTAGGAATCGGGTTTTTAAATGAAATGTGGGTTTTGTGTAAGTAAAAGTGGAGTTTTATGATAGATATTCAAGAGGAAATAGAAGAAGTTCCACCGGAACTTGAAGAAATTATCTCAAGATTTGAGAGCTTATCATTAACACCTGCATCCAGACCACCATCTTGTTGTAGAAAGGAAAGCAAGGTATTGAGCAGCCCATTTCATTTTTTAGCAGAACATTAGAAAATTCAGAGCTGAAGTACAACATCTTAGAAAAGAAAGACTATGCCTTGGTTAAATCCATCAAAGATTTCAGAATTTACATTCTGCATTCTCATGTCATAGCTTTTATTCCTAATGTTGTTGTGAAGGATACCTTAACTCAAGCTTATCATGATGGTAAGAGATGGAAGTGGATAGCTAACTTGCTGTAATATGATATAGAGATCAGACCAACAAAATTGGTCAAAGGTCAAGGCCTAGCAAAGCTAATGGCACGGTCAAATTTTGACTGTCTTGAAATGAATTTAATTGCAGAAATTTCAAAATTATCAGATGAATATGAACAGTTGATTCCCATTGAAGAGAAGTACATCCTTTCTGATTGGTACAAAGACATTGTTTTTGTCTTACATCATCATACAACACCTGTTGAATTAACAATGTCTAAGGCAAGGTTTATGAAGTTAAAATCCTTGAGGTACTACATCATTGATTAAAACCTATGTCGGAAAGATACCGATGGTATTATTTTGAATTGCATACTGGAAGAGGAGGCTGAAAAAGTGATTGAGTTTCACAAATGGGATTTTTGAGGTCATCATTATTGGAAGGCCATAGAAAATAATATTCTCAGAGAAGGGTACTATTGGCCTACTATGTTCAAAGATGTCTACAAAAATATTGTTTCCTGTCATGAATGCCAAATTTTTTATGGTAAGAAGAAGCTTGTTCCTTTACCATTGATCCCTATATATTTTGAGGCACCATTTTAGAAGTGAGTTCTAGATTTTATTGGTGATATTCATCCATCATCTTCAGTTCAGCATCGCTAGATTCTGACAACAAATGATTATTTCAAGTGGATTGTGTTAGCCACCTATAAATTCTGATATGCTAATGGTGGCTAAATTTGTGTTGAAGCCTTCAAAAGATTTGTTTCAATTGAAAATATATCATCCTTGAAGTCTTATGTTTGTTCTATCCTAGAGGTTCATCTTCACTGCTGTTTCCATCTTAAAGCCATGCTGATTCACCAAAAAAAGTTGTTCCAAAGGCCACTGAAACTGCCCATGTTCACTTATTCCCCTTCATTTCCATAAAACCTTATTTTAATCTTTTGACCCTCCATTTCCCTTTAAAAGCCTCCAAAATCCCTTTAAACCTCTAAAAATCCCTTTTATAGGTTTAAAACACCCCTTTTCCCCTTTACCGAAAGCCAAAAAAGCCTTAAAAAACCTTCATTTTGGCCTAAAAACCCATTTTTTACACTAAGGCCTTAAGCCCCTTTCAGCCTTGGCCCTAGCCCCTTTTTCGCATGTGACCTGGACCCATAACCAAGCACTGGCCCTTATCGCTAATCGCAATTGGAGCTTCCTTTTTCCCAAATTTTCCTTTATTCTTCAAATCTTCTGATGCGATGAGCCCTTCTCCTTTGATCGCCGATTCAATCTAGATCATTGAATCCACAAGAACCAATGGCCAGGATTCAATTGCGCCTCACTCACAGCCCCCATCACCACATCCTCCAATTTGATCTAGACCGTTGAATCCACAAGAACCAATGGCCAAGATTCAATCTCACTCTGCCCATAGTCCTCCATCATTACACCCACTGATTCAATCTTGACCGTTGATCTCTTGTCTGATCCGACAGCCAGTACTTAATCGCACATCGCAAATCCAAAGTCTCATTCGCTTTTCCACCTCTGATGTGTGATCCTTGATTTAATCCCAGCTGTTCATTTTACCATATCCACAGCCAACGTTTCATCGCATCGCACCCTTCCATCACATGAGCCTCCACCGTCCCGACCTTCGATTTTATCCCCACCTTCTATCTCTCTCCAGATCAGATGGCCCACGTTGCATCGCTCCATCACATCGGAAAAAAACAAAGGCTTAGTCTCTTTTCTCTGTCCCCTCTGATGCCAATTCCCAATTTAATCTCAGTCGTCGAATCCACAAGAACCAACGGCTGAGATCATGTCGCGCTCCGTTCATAAGCCCTTCATCATTGACCCATCTTTAATCTCCGTCGTTGATCTCTATCATGATCCGACAACTCTCATTTTAACCCGTCGATATTTTCCTTCGTACTCCCGGTCCCACCACAAAATTCCCCCTGTTTCCCCTCATTTTCACCTTTTTCCTTTGTATTTTCCCATGCATAAGTGTTACACTTTAACACTAAAGGTAATTTTTTCTGCCTATTCTGTTTAAACCTTGGTTTTTGTGGTATTACATCATGAAACCATTCTCCACCATGGGCCCTGCATACACTTCACCCCGCATATCTTCATCCATCACGTTCAACCCGCACCTTTGGATCTAGAGCCTCCAATCCAACGGTCGACGATCAATTTCACGTAATTTTTGAGCCCTTCCCATAGTGCACAACTTTTACGCGATAAAAGTGGTTTTAGAAATCCACGTGTCAAACGCTTAGCTATATCGCGTTCCGAAAGCTAAAACCACTTCCCCGCCATTTCATTTTGCGAAAAATGTTACTGGTTTTCTGCCATACCGCCTACCCTCCCACGCAACGTCATTTTCACTTTAAATCACAGCTATTGATCATCTTGAACTAACGGTCCACGTTCATCCTCGTGCCCAAAACTCCAAACCACTTAGTTAGCTGCTCTGCCAGGTTTTTCATCCATTTTCCGCTGCAATCACATTCTTCCTCTCTACTCCTCCGCTACCCCAGAGCCTCTGCAAGTAGTCTAACCAAGCCTGCATGGATTTATTAACATATTCATCATATGTTTGCAGGTTTTTTAATAGCCAATGAAGGAATTAAAGTTTTACGGTCAGAAAGGTGACACAAAGGTTCATATGGCAATCTCAGGGCCACAAAACAATGACAAAGGGTATCAGTACAGAAGCAGATCAAGCAATCATGCAAAGTTAAAACATAAAAAAATTTAAAACAGGTTGAAGTACAAAAAGACAGAGCAGTTATTAGTGCAGAATGTTGACTGACACAGACGTAGCCCATCTCCACGCTCAAAGGCCTACCAAGTAGTTATTACACCAGGGAAGATACTACAAACTATCAGAAGTAGTTATTTAGAAGTATGGGAGTCCTCATAGCCCATTCTTCACTTAACTCACACCAAGAAGATAGCAGTACCACTCCAGATGGTTTTTCCTCTCAAGGACACCCTGAGGGTGATTTCTATCATATCAAAATAGTCTCAACAAGCTACAAAGTTATTGATCCTGTCTAAATTTAATGTTATGTTTATGACATAGCATGGAGCATTTGAATGCCCTCTCCTATCTCTGAATGATCATTTAAAACTTTCCTCACCTAATTTTCCCCATTTTTTCCTATAAAGACTCTTCGAAGTCTCATTGTAAAAGGTTGCCATTTTGTGAATTCTAAAGTAATACATATTGCTTCTTTGAAGAAGCATTGGTGTTCTGAAAGAGTGTGGAAGTCTCTGTGTTTTTTGTTGAAGAAGGAGGCTGGACCATTGGGTCCCTGAGCCTAGTTATGGTGAAGTAATCTTTGTTGTTAATGTTATTTCTCGTTTATCACTCTCTTCCATTATGCTTTGACTTACAGTAGGATAAAAATTTTAGGTAGAGAAATGTATCTTAGAAGCACCTCTAACCTATTTATCCTTCACTGTTTATATTTTTTCTGCTACTGAATTACGACAGGGTAGTCTAACAGATCTCTTAAATGATCATTTTTATTTATTTTAGAAATGGTTAATTCAGTTGTGTTAAAGATTGTTTAGGTGTTCCCTCCTTCTTTACCACTGAATATTGTATCTAAAATCTCCCTTTGATTATTAATGCTTGCAGTTTGACAGTGAGGTATGTTTCAATCATACCCTCTGTTTCTTATTGTAATTATTGTGTTAAAGGTCCCTATAATTGTAGTGTTAGATGTCTAAGGTGTTCCCTCTTCTTTGAATGTAATTGTATGTCTTTGTTGATTGAGCCTTCAGTGGTAAACTTGTAGGAGGAAATAGGGAAGTCCCCGAATCCTATAATTTATTTAAGAAGGTTTAGTCTGAATTTCTCTTTCCTCTGAGTGCTTATATTGATTAAGTCCAAAGCAGTGAGCTTACTGGAGGAAATAGGGCATTCCCTGAATCTTTTAAGCCATTATGAAAGGGTTTAGCTTGTTTTCACTCTTAGTCCTTAATGTTCATCCCCTTACACCTATATTATTCAACAGATCCTTGACCAAGTTAGATTTTCCCTTTGGTTTCCCTTCCTTCTCAGTCAGAACTTTTGGGACTTTCACATGATTCCATTGCGCAATGGCTTGTAGATTCCCATGCTCTATCTATACCACATGAAACACATTTTTCCAACCAAAAAAACAAAAAAAACAACCCTGCACATCATAACTAGCCTAAAATCAACTACTAAAGCTTTCAAGACATATCATTATAACAACATAGAGAGATCCCTCTCTGGATCCATGAGGGCTAGATCCTGAGATCCCAAAGCGGTTTTGATGTTGTCTTGTATTTTGGTTAACCAATCCACCAAAACACAGGAACCCCAACATAATGGCGATCACGGTGGGACCTATTGAATCTATGATAGCCTAGAAACTATTATAAACTCTTTAGTCCTACAAATCTCTAATAAAATTAGTTAGTAAGCCATATAGGAGACTTTGTTTGTTTAAGCACCTTAGCTAAGTGTAAGATCAGACATAGGACATTCTCATAACCATAAAATGTTCAAAATCCAAAAATATCTTAGAATGGCTTCATAATAAACATGGTGGTGGAACCATAAAACAATTTTACCTTCACAAAAAGCTAAAAACTTTCCACCTGGCGACTCCAATAGCCCAGTAGGCCTATTACCCATCTAGGTCTCCAGATCTCTTTAGGACTATGTTAACTAGCCCTGAAGAAGTTGAAGAACCTATTCCCATATTAGATAAGACATTCTGAGAGACAAAACTTTCAAACAGTTCCTACAAACTTCAACCTCTCTCAGTTTTGAAAGCAGTCTGGCTTCACATAGGATCAACACTAGATCCCATCCAAACCCTAATCGTCCTACAATAGTTGAAAATATAGAGAGAATTATGTGGTAGGCTTCTAGATCTAGAAAATCAGCTGCTGATAGGAATATCCCAAGAACAAAATCTCTCCCTGAAAACCTTGCTGTCTTGGAGGATTTACACTTTCACTTACATCATAATAAGGGCATCTTTAGAACCAGATCTAAAAGTGATTTGAACCAAAATGATCTTGAAACTGTAGGTTTGCAACAGAGATTTAATAGGGAAGCTTCACCCTCTAATCCTCTCGATTCACAGCGTCTCCACCACTTTAGCCTTTTTCATAACCAATCTGCTCAAAACCAGTTTGTTGGCCCAAGTGTTTCTTCCACTCCAATCCACACCACCATTTTCTAAAACACTCCATTTTAGCCCTCTTTCCCTCTTTTCAATCCACCCACTGTAAATCCACCCTTATTTCTAGCCATGGCAGCATGGTATGCCCCATTAGTGTTACCACAACCTATGGCTCCCTTGCCAAATGACTATCAGTCTAAAATTCCCCATTTCACTAGAAAATAATCTACCATGGATCAACAACATGTGGATAGGATGGAAGATGCTTTTGATTATATGGAAATAGAAGATGAGAGTGTCAAGATGAGAATCTTTGCTCACAGTCTAGGAGGAGAAGTAAATAAGTGGTTTAAAGGCCTAACCCCTAATAGCATCAATGATCTTCCCTCTTTGCACCAAAATTTCATAAACAAATGGGAAATCAAAAGAAACTCCCTCTAGATATTAGCAGAATATAAAAGTCTTAAAAGAAATAAGGGGGAGAGCATTCATGATTACTCCACCAGGTTTAACAGTGTCTACAATTCCCTTCCACCTCACATGAAACCTCCCCAAGGCATGGCTTTTCTAAAATATCCTGAAGGCTTCGATGCTGATATGGACTAAAAGCTTAGGGAGAGAGATTATGTAACTCTAGAAGACATGCAGAAGGGAGAAGTGAGTGTAGAAGAAAACATAATTGAAAAAAGAGCTAGGCTAAGGTCAGAGAAGAGGGTAACTTATAAAGATGATTATGAACCCTCAACCTCATCCTATGATACCAAAATTGACAACCTAGTGAAGGTAATGGAGAGAATGCTTGAAAAGATAAACTTGAGTGATAGAGTGCCACCAGGAGAACCTCAAAACAGCTTCCAAAATAGAAACAGAAACCAAAACTTTAGAAGAGAAAACAATCAAGATAGGCAAAGAGACAATGATCAGAAAATTAGACCTCCCTTCCAACAAAACTACCTAGATCAAGAGGAAGAAAGGGAGATTGAAATTTTGGAAGAAAACCATGTAAACTTTATTGGATCAAATAGTGGGGAAGATGTTTTCCTCATTGAAAAAGAACAAGGTTTCTTCTACTCAGAAGTAAAAGAAGACACATATAAGGAGTCTGAAGATTATAGATTGGGGTTTGAGAATGCAATCATGAAGGTACACAAACACTATGATCTAAGAAGCAAAGGGAACATATATAATCCAAATGACAAAAACACTAGCTCTGCTATTAGGAAAAACACAGAAAATCAGCCTAAGAAAACAACAGAAAAAACCAGCATTTTGACTAAGAAGACAGATTTAAACAAAGAGAAAAGCAGCCAGCCAAATGCTGAAGAAAGTTTCCCTAGTACCTCTACTAGTGGCCCTGTTAAAACAGCTTAGGTGGACAATCCTAATAAAACTCAGCAAGTCAAAATTGAAGAAAGAAACATAAATGAGAAAACAGATGTAAATACAACAAAATCAATAGTTCCTTTAAGCCTTGAGGGAGAGACTGCAAAGATTAAGATTAACATACCTCTGGCTGAATTAGTGACCCAGGAAGTGTACAGAGACCGGGTCTTAAAGGCTCTGAATATACATGTTGATACTGCTACTTTGAACTTGACAGATGACAAGCAAGAGCTGTTGTTTGGTCCTAAAGTTGAAGGAAAATACCAAGAAGGGGTTGTGCCTCCCTTCTATGTCACCCTAAACATACATGACAAAATATTACACAATGCCATGCTAGATTCAGGAGCATCACACAACCTTATGCCCAAGGTGGTAATGGAAAGCTTAGGCTTAGAGATTACTAGACCATACAAATACTTATACTCCTTTGATTTCGGAAGGGTAAAATTCTTGGGATTAATTAAATATTTGTGTGTTAACTTGTCTCAAATTCCTGCCAAGAATATTGTAATGGATGTGGTAGTAGCTGACATTCCCCCAAAATATGGCATGCTTTTGTCTAGATCATGGGGAGCTAAGATTCAGGGCACACTTCAAATGGATATTTCTTATGCCACCATACCAGTGTTTGGTCAGACTATAAGATTATATAGAGAAACCCTCATGAAATACATGGTGAGCAGCAAGGACAAACCTCACAACACTCCTGTTTATTCCACCCATTTAGATCTAGGTTCCTTTATTTTATACAATGAAGATGAAGTCACCCAAACAAAGGAAAAAAACAAGCAGGACATTAGTGCACCAGAGCATCCAGAATTTCCTTCCTCTCAACCTCTAGATATCTCAACTTCCTGCAGCCTAGAGTAACACTAAACATATGAGAATGAAACAGAAACACTTTGGAGAATGAGCTTTGATGGCTCTTGCAGTAAAAATAGTGCAGGGGCTAGTGTATGGATTCACAACACAAACAAAGGACATGCCTACAAATTATATTTTTTATGCACCAACAACATTGCAGAATATGAAGCCCTTCTCCTTGGCCTACACATACTTAAATATTTAAAGGCCAAAAAGATATCAGTACAGGGAGATTCTAAGTTAATTATCAGAAAAATCAAAGGGGAATATTCAACCAAAAACCCCAGACTCAGAGAATATAGAAATACTGTGTTAGATCTCCTGAAAAATTTCGAAAAATATGAGCTTGTGTTCAAACCAAGAGCCCAAAATCACCTGGCAAAAAAACTTGCTTTTGCTGTTAGTAACTGCCAGATACCACAAATCAATGAACAACTCATTATAAAGGTGAAAACCAGACTAGAAGTGCCTAATAACATAGATATTTGGCAATTTTTTAACAATGATAAACATATAGAGGATTTCCTGCAGTCAAAAAATGAGTTTTCCACAGCATCACCAAGTCTCAGCCATGAAAAAGAATGCTCAGATGCGGGACAAATTCCTAAAACAGAGTTCCCCTCTCCTACCGATATAAATCAGTTTGATCATCTTTTCAAAGAAAAATTATCTGATGATCCAAACCAAAAGGACCTCGAAATTCTAGAGTGTAAAGGTGATACAATACCCAAACGCCTTGCTCCATTAGAACAACTCTTTGATTTCAACGATGTGGCTAAGGAACCAAAAACAGAAACCATGGAAACTAATGTGGAGGAACACAACATAGGCAGCCCAACTGAGCCTAAAATGATTAATTTGTCTAGCACCCTCCCTGCCCACATCAAACAACAATACATAGCACTCTTCAAAGAGTTTATTGATGTTTTTGCTTGGGACTATAAAGATTTGAAATCATATGACACCAGCATCATTCAACACAAGATCCCTCTTAAGGAAAACCAGAAACCTTTCAGACAAAAATTAAGGAGGATAAACCCTGTTTTATTTCCTGCAGTAGAAAAGGAAATTAGGAAGATGTATGAGGTAGGGATCATTGTTCCTCTTAGATACTCAGACTGAGTTTCCAATCTAGTATCTTTCAGGAAGAAAATAGGGGAGATCCGGTTGTGTATCAACTTTAGGAACCTTAATAGAGCCTCTCTGAAAAATAACTACCCCTTGCCAAAAATGGACCACATTATTCAAAGGGCAGTTGGGTCAAAAATAATATCATTGTTAGATGGGTTCTCGGGTTATAATCAAGTGTTAGTCCTTCCAAGTGATCAGCATAAAACAAACTTTACCACACCTTGGGGGACATTCATGTATGTCAAAATTCCATTTGGCTTGATGAATGCAGGGGCCACCTTTCAGAGTTCCATGGACATAGCCTTCTCATAGGACATAGGCTATTTTATAATCATTTACCTTGATGACATTACCATTTTCTCCAAAACTGATGAAGAACATTTGGAACATTTAAGGAAGGTTTTTGAGAAATACAAAAGGTTTGGGTTGTCTTTAAATCCAAAAATGACACTCTTCGGCCTCCAAGAAGGAAATCTTCTTGGTCATATAATCTCTGAAGAAGGGATCAAGATAGATCCTAAAATAATTGATGGCATACTGAATATTAGCCACACTATAAATCTCAAAGAATTATAGTCTTTCATTAGAAAGATTAATTTTCTGAGGAGGTTCATCCCCAACCTTGCTGAGCTATTATGAAACATCACTAACATGTTAAGGAAATAAGTAGGTGTTAAATGGACAATGCAAGCTAAACAGTCATTTGAACTGGTAAAGCAAGCCCTTACTCAAGCACCAGTCCTTATCAGTCCTGATTTCACCAAAGATTTCTATATCTTTACCTTTGCATCTGAACACACAATAGTTGCAGTTTTGTTGCAAAAGAATAACTTGGGGCAAGAACAACCTATATCCTTCTTCAGTAAAGCCTTAAGATATGCCCCAATAAAATACAACATCATGGAAAAGCAAGCCTTGGCTCTGGTAAAAGCATTAAAATACTTTAGGGTGTACATTTTACATTCACATATCATTGATTTTGTGCCACACACCGTAGTTAAAGATATTCTAATTTAGGACCCTGATGGTAAAAGGGGAAAATGGATTGCCACTATTCTTGAATATGACTTAGAATTCAGGCCTACTAAACTCATCAAGGGACAAGGACTAGCAAAACTCATCACTGAATCTAACTTCAAATCTCTAGATATGAACATGGTTGATGCCTTAGAAGAGATAGAAGAGTTCCCAGAACCATTTACTGAAGAAAAATTCATGAACTTTCCATGGTATGCCGATATCATTTATGTGTTGCTTTATTTAAATGCTCCTCCTTCTTTGTCAAAAACAAAAACCAGATTTGTAAAACAGAAGGCTTTAAATTATTACATGATAGATGGAGTTTTATATTGGAAAAATGTTGTTGGGATACTACTAAAACGTTTACTTTAGAATGATTTAGGAAATATCATGTGTGAAATGCATGAAGGAGAATGTGGAGGGCATTTAAATTGGAATACCACAGCAAACAAGATCCTCATATCTGGTTACTATTGGCCCACCCTTTTCCTAGACACACAAACTAGTAATGTCTTGCCACAAATGCCAATTTTTTTATGGTAGAAGAAAGCTCTTGCCCTTTCCCTTGAAACCCATTAGTGTTGAAGCACCCTTCCAACAATGGGGTTTTGAATTCATAGAGGAAATCCATCCATCCTCCTCAGCCCAACACAAGTGGATCCTCACAGCCACAGATTATTTTACCAAATGGATAGATGCCATACCCACTAGGAATGCTACTGACTCTGTCATTATTAAATTCCTTGAGACCAACATATTGTCTAGATTTGGTTGTCCCAGGAAAATAATCACAAACAATGATATCGCCATTAAATCCAAGAAGATGGTTGATTTCTACCATAAATACCAGATCACCTTAGGCCACTCCACTGCCTATTACCCCCAAGGACATGGACTTGCTGAATCCTCAAACAAGAGCCTGATCAACATCATCAAAAAGATGTTGGAGAAGAATCTGAAATAATGGCATAGCAAGCTTGTTCATGCCTTGTGGGCTGAAAGTTTAATCACCAAAAATTCAATTAACATGTCCCCCCATCAGCTGGTCTATGGAATGGATGTTGTTTTCACAACATCTTTTGGATTTCCAGTCATGAAACTCCTTTAGGAAGTCCAAGCTGAAGAAAATTATATGCAGAGAAGGATAAATCAGACCATCCACTTGTAGCAGACTAGAGAGGAAGTTTATCAGAGAACTCAAAAGGTCCAAGAAAACATTGAAAGACAATTTGAAAAAAGAACTAAAGAAAATGACTTCCAAGTTGGGAATGTAGTTCTCAAATGGGATTCAAGGAGAGAAGAAAAAGGGAAACATGGTAAATTTGAAAATCTGTGGAAAAGGCCCTACATTATTCACTCCATAAGAGGGCATAATTCATTTTTCCTGCAAGAAATGAATGGTGAAGAAGCGTTGGGAGGTCCTGTAAATGGCAGGATGCGTAAACAAAATTTCTGTCAAGAGTCCTAAGTTTCAAAAAATTTCATCCATTGTACATACCATTTACATCAAGAAAAAGAAAGAAAAATACAAAAAAAATAAAAAATTGAAAGGAGGGCAGAAATAAAACAAGAAAGGTATAGCCCCATACCAAAAAGAAAGGAAAATATGAAAGTGTGCAAGCTCAAATTCCACTAGTTCAAGGAGCACTACTATCCAATCATATAGCCTAATCATGATTGGGCATATTTCAATTTATTGCTAATAGGATAGTGAAGAAGATTTGCCAAACTGTATAATCTTGGCTTATCAGTAGAACAGATTAGGATAGAAGAAGAGAACTAGTTCTAACATACTCAAAAATTGAACCAACAAAGTAAAAGAGAACAACTCTAATAAGATCAAAACCAGAGCTGAAATGAAGAAAGAAAGGTGACTCTAAAAAGCTCCAAATCTGAGTCATAGCAAGGAGGAAGAATGTTTTTGAATTCCAGGTCTTTAAACCTTCCAATTTTTTTTTTAATTTCTGCTAGTTTCAGTTCATGTGCATCTTGTATTTATGCCATGGACCCACAACAAATCAGATAGTCTAATCCTGGTTTCACTGTGTTTTCAATTTCTGTCTTAGAATATAGAGAATGAAAATCTACCAGACTGTTTAGTCTTGACAGATACTAGATTAGGTAGAGAAACTTATGAGTTCAACCGCTTAATCTGAACTCATGGACGAATAAGGATAGCATTAGATAGGTTTATTTTTCTATTTGAAAAACAAAATGTTGAAAAAATATTTTTCCAGTCCAAGTGCACTCAAAGGAAGAAAAAATTCTAGGAATGTAGGAATGGGTAGGTAGAGATGTTGTTTTGAAGAATGACAGTTTTTGCAGGTTGTTGCAAAGGTTATCAGATCAAAAGAAGACCAATCAAGGAAAGAAAAACTGTTTCCCAATGGAAAGGCACTGGTCTACTAAATACATAGATTACTGAGGTTCTGGACACCTAAAGGTAAAGCTGTCCTCCCCAAGTGGAGCCACTGTTAGCCACCTATAAATTCTGATATGCTAATGGTGGCTAAATTTGTGTTGAAGCTTTCAAAAGATTTATTTCATTTGAAAATCTATCATCCTTGAAGTCTTATGTTTTTCCTATCTTGGAGGTTCATCTTCACTATTGTTTCCATCTTAAAGCCATGCTGATTCACCAAAGAAATTTGTTCCAAATGCCATTAAAACTGCCCATGTTCACTTATTCCCCTTCATTTTCAAAAAAATCTTCTTTTCATATTTTGACCCTTCATTTCCCTTTAAAAGCCTCCAAAATACCTTTAAACCTTTAAAAACCCCTTTTATAGGTTTAAAACACCCCTTTTCCCCTTTACCGAAAGCCAAAAAAGCCTTGAAAAACCTTCATTTTTGGCCTAAAAACCCATTTTGACACTAAGGCATTAAGCCCCTTTCAACCTTGGCCCTAGCCCCTTTTCCACATGTGACCCAGAGCCATAACCAGGCGCTGGCCTTTATCGCTAATCGTAATAAGAGCTTCCTTTTCCTTGACTTTTCCTTTATTCTTCAAATCTTCCGATGCGATGAGCCCTTCTCCTCCGATCGTCGATTCAATCTGGACCGTTGAATCCACAAGAACCAATGGCTAGGATTCAATCGCGCCTCGCTCGCAGCCCCTGTCACCGCATCCGCCGATTTGATATGGACCTTTTAATCCACAAGAATCAATGGCCAGGATTCAATCGTTCTTCGCCCATAGTCCTCCACCATTACACCCTCTGATTCAATCCTGACCATTGATCTCTTGTCTGATTCGACGGTCAGTGCTTAATCGCACATCGCAAATCCAAAGTCCTGTTCACTTTCCCACCTCCAATGTGTGACCCTAATTAAATCCCAGCTATTCATTCCGCCATATCCAACAGCCAGTGATCGCATCGCGCCCTTCCATCACATGAGCCTCCACCGTCCTGACCTCTGATTTTATCTCCATTGTCGATCTCTCTCCAGATCGGATGGCCCACGTCGCATCGCTCCTTCGCATTGGAAAAATGCAAAGGCTTAGTCCCTTTTCTCTGTCTCCTCCAATGCAGATTCCTGATTAAATCTCAGCCGTCAAATCCACAAGAACTGACAACTGAGATCATGTCGTGCTCCATTCATAAGCCCTTCATCATCGACCCATATTTAATCTTTGTCATTGATCTCTATCATGATCCGATGGCTCTCATTTAAACCACTGATATTTTCCTCCGTACTCCCTGTCCCACCACAAAACGCCCCATTTCGCCTCATTTTCACCTTTTTCCTTTGTATTTTCCCATGCATAATTTTTACACTTTAACACTAAAGGTCAGTTTTTCCGCCTATTCTGTTTAAACCTTGGTTTTCGTGGTCTTACATCATGAAACCTTTCTCCACCATGGGCCCTGCATACACTTCACCCTGCAGATCTTCATCCATCACGTTTAACCCGCACCGTTGGATCAAGAGCCTCCAATCCAACGGTCGACAATCAATTTCACATAATTTTTGAGCCCTTCCCACAGTGTGCAAATTTTATGCGATAAAAGTGGTTTCAGAAATCCACGTGTCGAACGCTTACCTATATTGCATTCCAAAAGCTAAAACCACTTCCCCACCATTTCATTTTGTGAAAACCACTGCCGGTTTTCAACTATACCACCTACCCTCCCCCGCAACATCATTTTCACTTTAAATCACAGACGTTGATCATCCTGATCTAACAGTCCACGTTCATCCTCGCGCCCAGAACTCTAGAACACCTAGTTAGCTTCTCTGCTAGGCTTTTCATCCATTTTCCGCTGCAATCACATTCTTCCTCACTGCTCCTTCGCCACCCCAGAGCCTCTGCAAGCAGTCTAACCAAGCTCGCATGGATTTATTAACATGTTTATCATATGTTTTCAGGTTTTTAAATGGCCGATGAAGGAATTAAATTTTACAGTCACAAAGGTGACACAAAGGTTCAGATGGAAATCTCAGGGCCACAAAACAACGACAGAGGGTATCAGTACAGAAGCAGATCAAGCAATCAAGCAAAGTTAAAACAGGTTGAACTACAAAGAGACAGAGCAGTTATTAGTGCAGAATGTTGATTGACACAGACATAGCCCATCTCCACGCTCAAAGGCCTGCCAAGTAGTTATTGCACCAGAGAAGCTACTACAAACTGTCAGAAGCAGTTATTTAGAAGTATGGGAATCCTCATAGCCCATTCTTCACTTAACTCACACCAAGAAGATAAAAGTACCAATCTAGATGGTTTTTCCTCTTAAGGAAACCCTGAGGGTGATTTCTATCATATAAAAATAGTCTCAACAAGCTACCAAGTTATTAATCCTTTCTAAATTTAATGTTATGTTTATGACACAACATGAAGCATTCGAATGCCCTCTCCTATCTGTGAATTATCATTTAAAACTTTCCTCACCTACTTTTCCTCATTTTTTCCTATAAATACTCTTCGAAGTCTCATTGTAAAAGGTTGGCATCTTGTGAATTCTAAAGTAATACATATTGCTGCTTTGAAGAAGCATTGGTGTTTTGAAAGAGTGTGGAAATATCTGTGTTTTCTGTTGATGAAGGAGGCTAGACGATTGGATCCCTGAGCCTGGTTATGGTGAATTAATCTCTATTGTTAATTTTATTTCCCGTTCATCACTCAGTTCCATTATGCTTTGACTTACAGTAGGATAAAAAGTTTAGGCAGAGAAATGTATCTTAGAAGCATCTCTGACCTATTTATCCTTCACTGTTTATATTTTTTTTGCTACTGAATTACAACAGGGTAGTCTAACAACTCTCTTAAATGATCAATTTGTTTTATTTCATAAATGGTTAATTCAGTTGTGTTAAATATTGTTTAGGCATTCCCTCCTTCTTTACCACTGAATATTGTAGCTGAAATATCCCTTTGATTATTAATGCTTGCAGTTTGATAGTGAGGTTTGTTTCAATCATACCCTCTATTTCTTGTTGTAATTATTGTGTTAAAGGTCCCTATAATTGTAGTCCTAGACGTCTAAGGCGTTCCCTCTTCTTTGAATGCAATTGTATGTCTTTGTTGATTGAGCCCTCAGCGGTAAAATTGTAGGATGAAATAAGGCATTCCCTGAATCATATAGTTTATTTAAGAAGGTTTAGTCTACATTTCTCTTTCCTTTAAGTGTTTATATTGATTAAGTCCAAAGCAATGAGCTTACTGGAGGAAATAGGGCATTCCCCAAATCTTTTGAGCCATTGTGAAAGGGTTTAGCTTGTTTTCACTCTTAGTCCTTAATGTTCATCCCATTTCACCTATATTATTCAACAGATCCTTGACCAAGTTAGATTTTCCCTTTGGTTTCCCTTCCATCTCAGTCATAACTTTCGGGACTTTCACATGACTCTATTGCCCAATGGCTTGTAGATTCCCATGCTCTATCTATACCACATGAAACACATTTTTCCAACCAAACAAACAAAACAAGCAACCCTTCACATCATAACTAGCCTAAAATCAACTACTAAATCTTTCAAGACATATCGTTATAACAACATAGAGAGATCCCTCTTTGGATCTAGGAGGGCTAGATCCTGAGATCCCAAAGCGGTTTTGATGTTGTCTTGTCTTTTGGTTAGCCAATCCACCAAAACACAGGAAACCCAACATAATGGTGATCATGGTGGGACCTATTGAATCTATGATAGCCTAGAAACTATTATAAACTCTTTATTCCTACAAATCTCTAAGAAAATCAGTTAGTAAGCCATAGAGGAGACTTTTTTTGTTTAAGCAACTTAGCTAAGTGTAAGATCAGACATAGGACACTCTCATAACCATAAAATGTTCAAAATCCAAAAGTATCTCAGATTGGCTTGATAATAAACATGGTGGTGGAACCATAAAACAATTTTACCTTAAAAAAAAACTAAAAACTTTCCACATGGCGACTCCATTATCCTAGTAGGCCTATTACCCATCTAGTTCTCCAGATATCTTTAGGACTATGTTAACCAGCCCTGAAGAAGTTGAAGAACCTAGTCCCATATTATATAAGACATTCTGAGAGACAAAACTTTCAAACAGTTCCTACAAACTTCAGCCTCTCTCAGTTTTGAAAGCAGTCTGGCTTCGCATAGGATCAACACTAGATCCCATCGAGACCCTAATACTCCTACAATAGTTGACAATCTAGAGATAATTTTGTGGCAAGCTTCTAGAGCCAGAAAATCTATTGTTGATAGGAACATCCCAAGAACAAAATCTCTCCTTGAAAACCATGTTGTCTTGGAGGATTTACACTTTGAATTACATCATAATAAGAACATCTTTAGAACCAGATCTCAAAGTGATTTGAACCAAACTGATCTTGAAACTGCATGTTTGAAACAGAGCTTTAGTAGGGAAGCTTCACCCTCTACTCCTCCCGATTCACAGCTTCTCCACCACTTTAGCCTTTTTCATAACCAATCTGCTCAAAACCAGTTTGCTGGCCCAAGTGTTTCTTCCACTCTAATCCACACCACCACTGTCCAAAACACTCCATTGCAGCCCACTTTCCCTCTTGTCAATCCACCCACTGTAAATCCACCCTTCTTTTTCGCCATGGCAGCATGGTATGCCCCATTAGTGTTACCACAACCTATGGCTCCTTTGCTAAATAACTATCAGTCTAAAATTCCCCATTTCACTGGAAACGAATCTACCACAGCTCAACAACATGTGGATAGGATGAAATATGCTTTTGATTATATGGAAATAGAAGATGAGAGCATCAATATGAGAATCTTTGCTCAAAGTCTAGGAGGAGAAGTAAAGAAGTGTTTTAAAGGCCTAACCCCTAATAACATCAATGATCTTCCCTCTTTGCACCAAAATTTCATAAACAAATGGGAAATCAAAATCAACCCCCTCCAAATATTAGCAGAATATAAAAGTCTTAAAATAAATCACGGGGAGAGTGTTCATGATTACTCCACCAATTTTAACAGTGTCTAAAATTCCCTTCCACCTCACATGAAACCTCCCCAAGGCATGGCCTTGGTAAAATATCATGAAGGCGTCGATGCTGATATGGCCTATCAGCTGAGGGAGAGAGATTATATAACTCTAGAAGACATGCAGAAGGGAGAAGTGAGTGTAGAAGCAAACTTAATTGAAAAAAGATCTAGGCTAAGGTCAGAGAAGAGGGTCACTTATAAAGATGATTATGCACCCTCAACCTCATCCTCTGATACCAAAATTGACAACCTAGTGAAGGTAATGGAGAAAATGCTTGAAAAGATAAACTTGAGTGATAGAGTGCCACCAAGAGAACCTCAAAAGAACCTCCAAAATAGAAACAAAAACAAAAACTTTAGAAGAGAAAACAATCAAGATAGGAAAAGAGACAATGATCAGCAAATTAGACCTCCCTTCCAACAAAACTTCGTAGATAAAGAGGAAGAAAGGGAGATTGAAAGTTTGGAAGAAAACCATGTAAAATTGATTGGATCGGACAGTGGGGAAGATGTTTTCCTCACTGAAGAAGAAAAAGGTTTCTTCTACTCATAACCGAAGAAGACACATATAAGGAGTCTGAAGATTATAGATTGGGGTTTGAGAACGTAATCATGGAGGTACACAAACACTATGATCTAAGAAGCAAAGCGAACATAGATTATCCAAATGACAAAAACACTGGCTCTGCTGTTAGGAAAAAAAAAATATATCAGCCTAAGAAAATAGCAAAAAAAACACGCATTTTGACTAAGAAGACATATTTAAACAAAGAGAAAAGCAACCAGCAAAATGCTGAAGAAAGTTTCCCTAGTACCTCTGCTAGTGGCCCTGTTAAAATAGCTCAGGTGGACAATCCTAATAAAACTCAGCAAGTCAAAATTGCTGAAAGAAACATAAACAAGAAAACAGATGTAAATACAACAAAATCAATAGTTCCTTTTAGCCTTGAGGGAGAGATTGCAAAGATTAAGATTAAAATACCTCTGGCTGAATTAGTGACCCAGGAAGTGTACAGAGACTAGGTCTTACAGGCTCTGAATATACATGTTGATACTGCTACTTTGAACTTGACAGATGACAAGCCAGAGCTATTGTTTGGTCCTAAAGTTGAAGGAAAAAACCAAGAAGGGGTTGTGCCTCCCTTCTATGTCACCCTAAACATACATGACAAAATCTTACACAATGCCATGCTAAATTCAAGAGCATCACACAATCTTATGCCCAAGGTGGTAATGGAAAGCTTAGGCTTAGAGATTACTAGACCATACAAAGACTTATACTCCTTTGATTCCAGAAGGGTCAAATTCTTGGGATTAATTAAATATTTGTGTGTTAACTTGTCTCAAATTCCTACCAATAATATTGTAATGGATGCGGTATTAGCTGACATTCCCTCGAAATATGGCATACTTTTGTCTAGATCATGGGGAGCTAAGATTCAGTGCACCCTTCAAAAATGATGCCACCATACCAGTGTTTGGTCAAACTAGAAGATTATATAGGGAAACCCTCATGAAATACATGGTGAGCAGCAAGGAAAAACCTCACAAAACTCCTATTTATTCCACACATTCAGATCTAGATTCCTTTATTTTATACAATGAAGATGAAGTCACCCAAACAAAGGAAGAAAAAAAGCAGGACATTAGTGCACCAGATCATCCAGAATTGCCTTCCTCTCAACCTCTAGATATCTCAACTTCCTGCAGCCTAGAGTAACACAAAACTGATGAGAATGAAATAGAAACACTTTGGAGAATGATCTTTGATGGCTCTTGCAGTAAAAATAATGCAAGGGCTGGTGTATGGATTCACAACACAAACAAAGGACATGCCTGAAAATTAGATTTTTCATGCACCAACAACATTGCAGAATATGAAGCCCTTCTCCTTGGCCTGCACATACTTAAATTTAAAGGAAAAAATGATATCATTACAGGGATATTCTAATTTAATTATCAGACAAATCAAAGGGGAATGTTCAAGCAAAAACCCTAGAATCAAAGAATATAGAAACACTATGTTAGATCTCCTGAAAAATTTCGAAAAATATGAGCTTGTGTTCAAACCAAGAGCCCAAAATCACCTGGCAAACGAACTTTATTTTTCTGCTAATAACTGCCAGATACCACTAATCGATGAACAATTCATTATAAAGGTGAAAAATATACCAGTAGTGCCTAATAACGTAGATCATTGGCAGGTGTTTAATAATGATAAACATATAGAGGATTTCTTGCAGTCAAAAAATGAGTTTTCCATAGCATCACCAAGTCTCAGCCATGAAAAAGAATGGTTAGATGGGGGACAAATTCCTGAAATAGAGTCCCCCTCTCCTACTGATATAAATCAGTTTTATCATCTTTTCAAAGAAAAATTATCTGATGATCCAAACCAAAAGGACCTCGAAATTCTAAAGTGTAAATGTGATACAATACCCAAACGCCTTGCTCCATTAGAACAACTCTTTGATTTCAACGATGTGGCTAAGTAACCAAAAACAGAAACCATTGAAACTAATGTGGAAGGACACAACATAGGTAGCCCAACTGAGCCTAAAATGATTAAGTTGTCTAGCACCCTCCCTACCAACATCAAACATCAATATATAATACTCTTCAAAGAGTTTATAGATCTTTTTTCACTGGACTATAAAGATTTGAAATCATATGACACCAGCATCATTCAACACAAGATCCCTCTTAAGGAAAACCAGAAACCTTTCAGACAGAAATTAAGGAGGATAAACCCCGTTTCATTGCCTGCAGTAGAAAAGGAAATTAGGAATATGTATGAGGCAGGGATCATTGTTCCTCTTAGATACTCAGACTGGGTTTCCAATCTAGTATCTGTCAGGAAGAAAATGGGGGAGATCAGGCTGTGTATCGACTTTAGGAACCTTAATAGAGCCTCTCTGAAAGATAATTACCCCTTGCCAAAAATGTACCTCATTCTTCAAAGGGTAGTTGGGTCAAAAAGAATAAAACAACCTTTACCACACCTTGGGGGACATTCATGTATGTCAAAATTCCATTTGGATTGATTAATGCAAGGGAAACCTTTCAGAGGTCCATGGACATAGCCTTCTTAGAGGACAGAGTGATCTGAAAATGGAATGTACTTGTTTAAAGATGCAAGGTATCCATTTTCCAATATTTTCAAATGATCTGAAATTGTGAGAATAAACTATTTCCCATAAAGAGATGGACTGTAGGGGCATTCACTGGACATGTCACCTCTAAAGAGAGGATGAGTTCCAGAGGCTACCTGGCCCTCTACAGACTCTGTCTAAGGAAATAATATATAAGCACAAATAACAAGATCAATGAAAGTCTTTTGTTTTTGAATTCAAAGTGTTCATTGATCTGTTTTAAGTGTGAATAAGCAAGAGTATATGTTCTGCAATTGGAGTGTAGAGGTTTGAAGTTAAAACAACAAGTTTTGATTCCTGTATAAACTTGTTTTAGAAAAGCATGCTTATGAAATTTTACTGTTTAAGCTATCAGAATCTGGAAATAAACAGCCAAAACACACAGATGAACAGCAGATATTTGTTTAAGCGGTTCACCCCTCTCTTGGGCTACCTCCACTGGTCCAAAAGCCTCTAATTAGGCTCAGTCCTCTTTTGATTAAATGCTTCAAATGAAATTACATATGTATAAACTCCTCTAATGAGAAAATAGACTGCTAAAACAGACTCATAATATCCAAATCAGTAGAAATAGACTACAAATTCACCTCCATTGGAGGAAGGTAGCCCAATGCAGCAATCTTTCCCCTTGGCCCTGATGGCTTCTCTGTCAAAAGCGCTGTAAAATTCGTAGATAGAATGCCTTGATGGCTCTGCAGACACCTCCAACAGCTCCAGAATGCTCTCTACCCCCAAAATAAAAAAAAAATTCGTCTTCAAAGGCCTCTCCTAGCAGAAGTTATGGCACATTTACTGAACTGCCTGTTTCACCTTGGGAATCTCCACTAATTGTGGAGGAACTGTGGATAAGCCCACCAAATAAGGCGGGAGGCGCCCAAAATGGCGGAGTTACAACTGTTTGAAATAAATATTAAATGGTTGAATTAAATCAACGTTTATGATATAACAAACCATATTATAACGTTATCCAAAGTTTGTTGACCGCCGTTCTTGTGCGCCGACTGGTTATGGCCAGGGTTCCCGGGCCCCGGTGCTATGAAGAGGGGGCTGGCCCCCTTTCGGGCCCCGCCCAACACAATATACACTTTAAATAAAACTTCGTCCGCACCATATAACAAGAAATACATGGTGGTTTGGCGGTAAAGTCCGTTGGTTTATATGCATCCGGCCATGGTTCGAATCCGTCCGAGCCATAACAAAATTTTTAACACGCATTTTCATTCCACCTTTGGGGCCCACGTGGCGGCCTCCGGGCTAGCCACGTGGCGCCTCCTGATTGGCTGCCAAGGAATATTCCCCAGAATATTCTACAGAATATTCCACGGAATATTCCTAGAATATTCTGTGGAATATTCTTTTTTTAATAAAAAATTTCCCAAAGTCAAATTTGCCATTTTTTTAATGAAATTGACAAAACTTCAAACTTGAATAACTTCTGCATACGGCGACCATTTTTCGAACCGTTCACGGCGCCGGAATCAGGAAGACGAGCACTATCCAGTCGATCTGTTTCGGAGCAATTCTGAGCAACTTCATTTTTAAGCATTTTTCTTCAAGAGCCTTGATCTCCTGATCACAGAGGCTATTTTATAATCATTTACCTTGATGACATTTATCTTGAGAACATTTGGAACATTTAAGGAAGGTTTTTGAGAAATGCAGAAGGTTTGGCTTGTATTTAAATCCAAAAAAGACACTCTTCAGCCTCCAATAAGGATAGCTTCTTGTTCATATAATCTATAAAGAAGGGATCAAGATAGATCCTAAAAGAATTGATGGCATACTGAATATCAACCACCCTATAAATCTCAAAGAATTACAATATTTCATTGTAAAGATTAATTTTCTAAGGAGGTTCATCCCCAACCTTGTTGAGCTATTAAGAAACAAAACTAACATGCTCAAGAAAGAAGTAGGTGTTAAATGGATAATGCAAGCTAAACAATCATTTGAACTGGTAAAGAAAGCCCTTACTCAAGCACCAGTCCTTATCAGTCCTGATTTCACCAAAGATTTCTATATCTTTTCCTTTGCATATGAACACACAATAGTTGCAGTATTGTTGCAAAATAATAACTTGGGCAAGAAAAACCTATATCCTTCTTGAGTATAGCCTTAAGAGATGCCCCACTCAAATACAACATCATGGAAAAGCAACCCTTAGCTCTGGTAAAAGCATTAAAATACTTTAGGGTGTACATTTTACATTCACATATCATTTCTTTTATGCCACACACCGTAGTTAAAGATATTCTAAGTCAGGACCCAGATGGTAAAAGAGGAAAATGGAATGCCACTATTCTTGAATATGACTTAGAAATCAAGCCTACTAAACTCAACAAGGAACAAGGACTAGCAAAACTCATGGTTGAATCTAACTTCAAATCTCTAGATATGAACATGGTTGATGCCCTAGAAGACATAAGAGAGTTCCCAGCACCATTTACTTAAGAAACATTCATGAACTCTCCATGGTATGCTGATATCATTTATGTGTTGCTTTATTTAAATGCTCCTCCTTATTTGTCAAAAACGAAAGCCAGATTTGTAAAACAGAAGGCTTTAAATTATTGCATGATAGATGGAGTTTTATATTGGAAAAATGTTGTTGGGATACTACTAAAATGTTTACTTGAGAATGATGCAGGAAAGATCATGCGTGAAATGCATGAAGGAGAATGTGGAGGGCACTTCAATTGGAAGACCACAGCAAAAAAGATCCTTAGATCTGGTTACTATTGGCCCACCCTTTTCCTAGACACACACAAACTAGTAATGTCTTGCCACAAATGCCAAATTTTTGATGGTAGAAGAAAGCTCTTGCCCTTGCCCTTGAAAGCCATTAGTGTTGAAGCACCCTTCCAACAATGGGGTTTGGACTTCATAGAGGAAATCCATCCATCCTCCTCAGCCCAGCATAAGTGGATCCTCACAGCCACAGATTATTTTACCAAATGGATAGACACCATACCCACCAGGAATGCTACTGACTCTGTCATTATTAAATTCCTTGAGACCAACATATTGTCCAGATTTGGTTGTCCCAGGAAAATAATCATAGACAATGTTGTTGCTTTTAAATCCAAGAATATGGTTGATTTCTGCCATAAATACTAGATCACCTTAGGCCACTCCACTGCCTATTACCCCCAAGGAAATGGACTTGCTGAATCCTCAAACAAGAGCCTGATCAACATCATCAAAAAGATGTTGGAGCAGAATCAGAAAGAATGGCATAGCAAGCTTTTTCATGCCTTGTGGGCTGACAGGTTAACCACCAAAAAGTCAATTAACATGTCCCCCTATCAGTAGGTCTATGGAATGGATGTTGTTTTCCCAACATCTTTTGGAGTTTCAGTCATGAATCTCCTTCAGGAAGTCAAAGCTGAAGAAAATGATATGCAGAGAAGGATCAATCAGACCATCCACTTGTAGTAGACCAGAGAGGAAGTTTATCAGAGAACTCAAAAAGTCCAAGAAAAAATCAAAAGACAATTTTACAAAAGAACTAAAGAAAATTACTTCCAAGTTGGGAATGTAGTTCTCAAATGGAATTCAAGGAGAGAAGAAAAAGGGAAACATGGTAAGTTTGAAAATCTGTGGAAAGGCCCCTACATTATTCACTCCATAAGAGGGCATAATGCATTTTTCCTGCAGGAACTGAATGGTGAAGAAGTGTTGGGAGGTCCTGTCAATGGCAGGATGCTTAAACACAATTTCTGTCAAGAGTCCTAAGTTTCAAAGTTTTTCATGAATTGTACATACCATTTGCATCAAGAAAAAGAAAGAAAAATACAAAAACAATAAAAATAGAAAAGAGGGAAGAAATAAAACAAGAAAGGTATAGCCCCATACCAAAAAGAAAGGAAAATATGAAAGTGTGCAAGCTCAAATGCCACTACTTCAAGGAGCACTACTGTCCAATCATACAACCTAATCATGATTGGGCAGATTTCAATTTACTACTGATAGGATAATGAAGAAGATTTGCCAAACTGTTTAGTCTTGGCTTATCAGTAGAACATATTAGGATAGAAGAAGAGAACTGGTTCTAACATGCTCAAAACTTGAACCAGCAAAGGAAAATAGAACAACTCTAATAAGATCAAAACTAGAGCTGAAATGAAGAAAGAAAGGTGACTCTAAAAAGCTCAAAATATGAGTCATAGCAAGAAAGAAGAATGTTTTTGAATTCCAAATATTTAAAGCTTCCAAATTTTGTTTTAATTTCTGCTAGTTTCAGTTCATGTGCATCTTGTCTTTATGCCATGGACCCACAAAAAATCAGACATTCTAATCCTGGTCTAACTGTGTTTTCAATTTCTGTCTTAGAATATAGAGAATGAAAATCTGTCAGACTGTTTAATCCTGGCAGATACTAGATTAGGTAGAGAAACTTATGAGTTCAACCGCTTAATCTGAGCTCATGGAGAAATAAGGATAGCATTACATAGGTTTATTTTTCTATTTGCAAAATAAAATGTTGAAAAAAGAGTTTTCTAGTCCAAGTGCACTCAAAGGAAGAAAACATTCTAGGACAGTAGGAATGGGTAGGTAGAGATGTTGTTTTGAAGAATGACAGTTTTTTCAGGTTGCTGCAAAGGTTATCAGATCAAAAGAATACCAATCAAGGAAATAAAAACTACTGCCCAATGGAAAGGCACTGGTCTACTAAATACAAAGATTACTGAGGTTTTGTACACCTAAAGGGCAAGCTGTCCTCCCCAAGTGGAGCCACTGTTAGCCACCTATAAATTCTGATATGCTAATGGTAGCTAAATTTGTGTTGAAGCCTTCAAAAGATTTATTTCATTTGAAAATATATCATCCTTGAAGTCTTATGTTTGTCCTATCCTGGAGGTTCATCTTCACTGTTGTTTCCATCTTAAAGCCATGCTCATTCACCAAAGAAAGTTGTTCCAAAGGCCACTAAAACTGCCCATGTTCACTTATTCCCCTTCATTTTCATAAAACCTTCTTTTCATATTTTGACCCTCCATTTCCCTTTAAAAGCCTCCAAAATCCCTTTAAACCTTTAAAAATCCATTTTATAGGTTTAAAACACCTCTTTTCCGCTTTATTGAAAGCCAAAAAAGCCTTGAAAAACCTTCATTTTTGGCCTAAAAACCAATTTTTTACACTAAGGCCTTAAGCCCCTTTCGGCCTTGGCCCTAGCCCCTTTTCCACATGTGACCCGGAGCCATAACCAGGTGCTGGCCCTTATCGCTAATCACAATCAGAGCTTCCTTTTTCCTGAATTTTCCTTTATTCTTCAAATCTTCTGATGCGATGAGCCCTTCTCCTCCAATCGCTGATTCAATCTGGACTGTTGAATCCATAAGAACCAACGGCCAGGATTCAATCACGCCTCACTCACATCCCCCATCACCACATCCACTGATCTGATCTAGACCGTTGAATCTACAAGAACCAATGGCCAAGATACAATCGCGCTCTACCCATAGTCCTCCACCATTACACCCTCTGATTCAATCATGACCATTGATCTCTCGTCTGATCCGACGGCCAGCATTTAATCGCACATCGCAAATCCAAAGTCCCGTTCGCTTTTCCACCTCCGATGTCTGATCCATGATTTAATCCCAACCGTTCATTCCACCATATCCAATGGCCATCATTTCATCGCATCACGCCCTTCCATCACATGAGCCTCCACCGTCCCGACCTTCGATTTTATCTCCACTGTCGATCTCTCTCCAGATCGGACGGCCCATGTCACATCGCTCAATCACATCAGCAAAATGCAAAGGCTTAGTCCCTTTTCTCTGTCTCCTTCGATGCCGATTCCCGATTTAATTTTAGCCGTCAAATCCATAAGAACTGACGGCTGAGATCGTGTCGCACTCTGTTCATAAGCCCTTCATCATCGACACATATTTAATCTCCGTCATTGATCTCTATCATGATCCAATAGCTCTCATTTAACCCACCGATATTTTCCTCCATACTCCTAGTCCCACCACAAAACGCCCCCGTTTCCCCTCATTTTCACCTTTTTCTTTTGTATTTTCCCATTCATAAGTTTTACATTTTAACACTAAAGGTCATTTTTTCTGCCTATTATGTTTAAACCTTGGTTTTCGTGGTATTACGTCATGAAACCTTTCTCCACCATGGGCCCCGCATACACTTCACCCCGCAGCTCTTCATCCATCACATTCAACCCGCACCGTTGGATCTAGAGCCTCCAATACAACAGTCGACGATCAATTTTGCGTAATTTTTGAGCCCTTCCCACAGTGCACAACTTTTATGAGATAAAAGTGGTTTCAGAAATCCATGTGTTGAACGTTTACCTATAACACATTCCAAAAGTTAAAACCACTTCCCCCCATTTCATTTTGTGAAAACCACTGCCAGTTTTCTGCCATACCACCTACCCTCCCCTGCAATGTCATTTTCACTTTAAATCACAATCATTGATCATCCTAATCTAATGATCCACGTTCATCCTTGCGCCCAAAACTTCAAAGCACCTGGTTAGCTGCTCTGCCAGGATTTTCATCCATTTTCTGCTGCAATCACATTCTTCCTCACTGCTCCTCCGCCACCCCAGAGCCTCTGCAAGCAGTCTAACCAAGCCCGCATGGATTTCTTAACATGTTTATCGTGTGTTTGTAGGTTTTTTAATGGCTGATGAAGGAATTAAATTTTTACAGTCACAAAGGTGACACAAAGGTTCAGATGGCAATCTCAGGGCCACAAAACAATGAAAAAGGGTATTAGTACAGAAGAAGATCGAGCAATCAAGAAAATTTAAAACATAAACAAAGTTAAAATAGGTTGAAGTACAAAGAGACAGAGCAGTTATTAGTGCAAAATGTTGACTGACACGGACGTAGCCCATCTCCACGCTCAAAGGCCTACCAAGCAATTATTACACTAGGGAAGCTACTACAAACTATCAAAAGAAGTTATTTAGAAGTATGGGAGTCCTCATAGCCCATTCTTCACTTAACTCACACCAATAAGATAATAGTACCACTCCAGATGGTTTTTCCTCTCAAGGACACCCTAAGGATGATTTATATCATATCAAAATAGTCTCAACAAGCTACAAAGTTATTGATGGTGTCTAAATTTAATGTTATGTTTATGACACAGCATGGATCATTCGAATGCCATCTCCTATCTCTAAATGATCATTTAAAACTTTCCTCACCTACTTTTCCTCATTTTTTCCTATAAAGACTCTTCGAAGTCTCATTGTAAAAGGTTGGCATTTTTTGAATTCTAAAGTAATACATATTTCTGCTTTGAAGAAGTGTTGGTGTTCTGAAAGAGTCTGGAAGTCTCTATGTTTTCTGTTGATGAAGGAGGCTAGACCATTGGGTCCCTGAGCCTGGTTATGGTGAAGTAATCTCTATTGTTAATTTTATTTCTCGTTCATCACTCTATTCCATTATGCTTTGAATTACAGTAGGATAAAAGTTTAGGCAAAGAAATGTATCTTAGAAGAACCTCTGACCGGTTTATCCTTCACTCTTTATATGTTTTTTGCTACTGAATTACGACAGGGTAGTCTAACAGCTCTCTTAAATGATCAGTTTGTTTTATTTCAGAAATGGTTAATTCAATTGTGTTAAATATTGTTTAGGCGTTCCCTCCTTCTTTACCACTGAATATTGTATCTGAAATCTCCCTTTGATTATTAATGCTTGCATTTTGACAGTGAGGTCTGTTTCAATCATACCCTCTATTTCTTATTGTAATTATTGTGTTAAAGGTCCCTATAATTGTAGTCCTAGACATCTAAGGAATTCCCTCTTCTTTGAATCCTATAGTTTATTTAAGAAGGTTTAGTCTGCATTTCTCTTTCCTTTGAGTGTTTATATTGATTAAGTCCAAAGCAGTGAGCTTACTAAATGAAATAGGGCATTCCCCAAATCTTTTGAGCCATTGTGAAAGGGTTTAGCTTGTTTTCACTCTTAGTCCTTAATGTTCATCCCATTTCACCTATATTATTCAACAAATCCTTGACCAAGTTAGATTTTCCCTTTGGTTTCCCTTCCTTCTCAGTCAAAAATTTTAGTACTTTCACATGAATCCATTTCCCAATGGCTTGTAGATTCCCATGCTCTATCTATACCACATGAAACACATTTTTCCAACCAAACAAACAAAACAAACAATCGTACACATCATAACTAGCCTAAAATCAACTACTAAAGCTTTCAAGACATATCATTATAACAACATAGAGATAACCCACTCTGGATCTAGGAGGTCTAGATCTTGAGATCCCAAAGTGGTTTTGATGTTGTCTTGTATTTTGGTTAGCCAATCCACCAAAACACAGGAACCCCAACAAATTGGATCAATCCAAACTAAGCAAGAAAATGATTCAGTTATCATTTCGTTTTTGGAAAATAATATATTTTATAGGCTTGGCTACCCTATGAACATCATCATTGACAATGCACAAGAATTCAAATCCAAAAATTTGATCAGTTTTTGTCATCAATATCACATTACACTTAGGCATTCTACTGCATATTATCCACAAGGTAATGGTATTTCTGAATCTTCTAATAAGAGAATTTTGAGGATTATTAAGAAGGTGTTGCAGGAAAATAATAAATCATGGCATTTGAAGTTGAAGTATGCTCTGTGGGCTGATAGAGTGTGCGCAAAGAGATCAATTTGAACTTCACCTTATGAGTTGGTATATGGAGTCGAAGCCATCTTTCCTACATCATTGGGCGTGCCTATCATGAAGCTGCTTCAAGGATTGGAGGAGGAGCCAAATGCGATTCGGAGGAGAGTAAATCAATCGATAGCCTTGCAAGAGAAAAGGGAGGAAGTCTATAACAGTAATCAACAATCTCAAAATAGAATCAAGAAGACATTTGAGAGGAAGGTCAAGGAGGAAAACTTTCAAATCCAAGATGTGCTTTTGAAATGGGAGGCTAGGATTGAAGAAAAGAGGAAACATGGTAAGTTTGAGAATATTTGGAAAGGTCCATTCAAGGTAGCTTCATTCCATGGAAGTAACACTTACATTCTACAAGAGATGGATGGACAACCTTGTGCTGGAGGGCCTATCAATAACAGGTTTTTGAAGCACTATTCCTTTTAAGTTCTGTTGATATTTAATTTCATTGTACATATTCCATTTTAATATATTTTTTTACTAATAAATACAAGTTGATCATCAAGCTTGAGTCTAAGGTGAAGGCCATTAGAGTTTGAAAGAAAGCTTGGAAAATTTCATAGTTTTTGTTTTCAAGAAGATGGATAGCACTGGAACTACAGGTTCTTTGGTGTACCACATGGGACCATCCCTGTGGAGCCACTATTATCACTCAGGAAAAAACTGAAACATCATTTTACATAGCCTTAGAGGTTCATGTGTCAAAGGTATGGTCATAGAATTCATTTTTCATTTCTTGGTGAAGGAAAATTTAAAATTTTTCTTATTAGTCTATCCTAAGGTCCAAACCCACCCCGATTCAAGTATTTTCATGTCACATCAGTCATTATTTCTTGACATATTTTATTTCCCAAGCTTACAACTCCGAAAAGGTCATTTTAGCCAAGATTTCCTACTTTCGTAGTGAATTACATAGAAAAACTGCACTTTTCTCTACGAAACTGCTAATACTTTCATAGCGAAACTGCCCAGAAATACACTAAGTACGATACGAAAGGAGGTATTCCTGTTTGTCTTTTCAAAACAGGTCCTATGTGTTAATCAATGATTGAAAGGGTTAGGGTAGATGCCATTCGAGTTAATTAGGGTTAAATCAAGGTACAATGGTCATGGCTGAAGTCATTATTACTATTTTAAGCATGTATGAATCATGATTATGCCATGAGTTGTCATAGAAACTCTAAAATATTTCCCAATTGAGTCATTTGTCATTCTCTACTCCCCCTTTGCATTTTATTGAGCTCTAGAGAGCTATTTAACTAAGCCTAAGCTGTGGTTGGAATTTTCAAAAGTTTGCAGATATCACTGATCAAGCAAGGCAGCGAAGACTTAAAAGTACCATGGATGCAAAGAGGAAGACCAAAAAAGGTGGCAACTATCTCAGATATGAGCCATTAGACATGAACTTGATAAATGAAGACCCAACAGCTTCAAAAGTTTTCAGAAGAACAGGGTGTTTGCAATTTTGACAAAGACTACAAGGATGCCATGTACAAGTTTCGAAAGAGTTTGCCATCAATTTCAATGGGGCATCTTCAAAGGTGGCAATGTTGAACCTCACTATAACTCCAAAGACCATTGCAGCAACAACTGGAATTCCAAGAGGAGGAGAACAATGGTTCAAAGGTTTCAAATTCAACATGCAAGATTGTAAGGAATTTATCAAGCCAGAAGACAGTGAGATTGACCTTAAAAATTCCATTCCAAGAAGCTACGTGAAAGAAAATATCTCAAAGTTGATGCTTATTATTCAGAAGTACTTCACTTGTGAAGGGAGGTATCATATGGTTTATTATTAACACTCCAGGCGTCTGATACATTTTGTTGGTAAGAAATCTCTTGATCTATCTTTTTACTTATACAAAAACTCAACAAAAATGGCAGATAAAGTTCAAGCTAAATATGAAGGAAATGAAACCTCACTTTTTCATCATGGTTTAATCAAGTTGCTGGTTTTAAAGGAGTTAAAAAGATTAGGCGGAGAGTGGTCATATTTTCTACTTTTCAGTGGTTTTGAAGTAGATGCCATCACTCCTAAAATAACTCCTAATCCTAGAGGTATACCATCACCTTTAGTGGCAAAGAAAAGTGAGGCTATAGGGGCAGATCAAAGTGAACCAGTAATAATGGAAACAAAGCAATTGTAGAAACTTGATACACCTATTGTTTTACCTGCAAAACAAAAGCCAACTGTGAGAAAACCTACAAAACAAGAGACAACTGTGAGTAAACATGGTAGCAAAAGGATTACAGGAAGCCAAACAGTGGCTAAGGTAAATTTAGAAGACATTCTTCATGCTATTGATATTGAGGAAACACCCGTAGTCCAAGCTGAAGATATAGATGAGGGATGAAAGAAAGTCAAGAAATCCAAATCAGCTAAGAAGTTATAATTTGAAGGTGAGGATGCAGGTTTCATGTTTCAGGCTAGGAAACCAATGACAAGGCATGCCAAAAATGTCTTGGAAATCAGTAAGGAAGCTTATAAGGTCACTAAAATTGTCCATCCATCACCAAGTATCATTGACCTATCATCACCTGCAAAAGAAGATCTAGTCATCAAGCAAAAGAAAGGGAAGGAGAAAATCATTGAAAAAATAGAGATTGAGGTCCTTGAGGAGCAGTTGAACTTAGCGAATCATGAAGTAGAAGTCCTGAATAAATAAGAAAGGAAACATAATGTTCATAAGATATAGTTTGAGAAAATGAAATAAGTTTTGGAAGAGTAGGTTAATAGTGTGTCAAAGACTTTAAATAACATACATCAATTCATCAAATGGACTTAGCCATTGAGAGGAGAGGTGAAGCATATCAGAATAATAAACCTGCACTTGAAATTTAGGAACATAAAGCCAAAGGACCAAGTCAAAGACCTCCAATAGTAGTTATAATTAATCCATGAGGAGCTGGAGAAGAAGGGCTTAAAGATGACTGTAGTGGAAGAACCCATAGCTCAACTTATCATTAATGAAGAGGAAACACCTCAAGGATCTTAAGTTGAATTTGATTATGTTTTAAGAGGTTAATCGCATGTTGTAGACCAAGTCTCTACAGCTGGAGGTTACCATTTTGAGACAGGGTCAAAAAATGGAATTTCACAGTTTTTCATAGTTTCGTAGCGTTTCCTAGGATTGAAGCTAGGAAAACAGTACGAAAATTTCCGTTGCTATCTTTTTTCTTCTAAAACCACTTTTTGCAGCTTTCAAGGAGGAAAAATGGTAGTGATGATGTGTCAGTTCATGATGGACACTATGGAACAGCAAAGAAGCATAAATTTTGAGTGAAAAAGCCATTTTTTAGATGCTACAAAATTTCCCTATTTTCGTTGCGAGTTGTTTTTGAATGTTTATGAGCAGTCTAAAATCATTTTTGGATAGGTGGACACATCCAATAGATCAAGGGACCTTGCCACCTGTTGCTAATGTTAGCCCCCTATGAATTTTTGACAAGAAAACAGGGGGTCAAACTGTCTCTGCGCTTTCAAGGAATGCATTCCTGCTGAAAACACATCATCCTTGTAGTCCCTTTATGCCCTTTGCCCTTTGATGAATCCCCACTACTGTTTCCAATTAAAAACCTCTCTGATTCTGTGAAGAAAAATGCCCAAAAGGCCTATATTTCCTTTTTTTTATTCCCATTAATCCTCTGTTTCAACATCATTTGTTCCCTTCCTTAATTACTCAACAACCCCTTAAAATCACCCAAATTCCCTTTTAAACCTTACAAATACCCTTTGTTGTTCTAAAAATCCCTTTTCCTCTCTACCATTACCCCTTTTTTGGCCTTAAAATACATTAAAAAAGGGTCAAAAACCCACTTTCCTTCATATATCAGGCCTAGCCCCTTTCGGCCAACCTCTTAACCACTTCCCCACCATGTGACTCGTGCCCAAAACCAAGTGCTTAAGCTCTGGGCGCTAATCGCAATCGCAACTTACATTGCAAGTGCAGTCCGTTGTTATTTGAAAAAGTTCAGATGCGATTGAGTTTGGTAAATTAGACCTGCGTTGTAATCTCAGCGGTCGATCCGTAAATATATAACGGCCAGCGCTTGTTCTGCAATTTTCCCATCACCCGTCTTCACTAACTACTCCGATTAACCATGAGCCATCGATCTATTTCCAGATCTGACGGTTGACGCGAAATCGCTAATCGCCAATCGAAAATGTTTTATATACTGCCCTTCCATTTCCTCCTATTGTGATTCCCCAATTTAATCTGAGTCGTTGATCTCTCGAGATCCAACGACACAGATCTCATCACACCATTGCTCTAATCACAATCGCAAAGGTATTATGGTGTCACCCTCCATCTCCCCCCGATTGCGATTTTCCGATTCCATCATCACCGTCCGTTTGTTCCGAGATCGACAGCCCATGTTGCATCACGTCTTCTACCATGTTTATTCCATTAGAACTTCCTAAAGCTTCATCCTTTAATCCCTGTCATTGATCTCCTCCTGAGATCCAACAGCTCACAGTAAATCGCCCTCCCCCTTAGCCGGGTCCCACCATACAAGCCCGTTCATATATTTTCGCGCATTTTCCTTTGTTTAAACCTTATGGTTCATGCTAATTATTATTTCTCCACCTATCCTCCACCATTTCCACCATCGCTTCATAGGCCTTCACAGCATTATTTCCGCCACTCCCTGGATTTCTTAATGAGTTTATCGTATTGTGTAGGGTTCACAGGAGTGATAAATTCACTTGATTTTCCATAATTAAAGCCACTATGATTGAAAGCTCAGGGAGGCCATTATAGCAGCGGTCAAGTGAAGCACCAGAAACATATTTAAGGGATTTGGACTTGTTAATTGAATATTTAGAGCCTAATCCCATATTCAAAGGATAAAGACGCATTTTTAAGACCCAAAGAGCACACGCAACAGCCATATCTGTGTTTGAATATATGCGGGACGTTTTTATATAGGCAATACATATTTTCATTAAAGCCTCCATGCCTCCTCCAGCCCTTAAACAGATGAACACACTGACAGAAGTTTCTACGCCTGTCGGAACCAGCAGTTATGGGGCATGGAGACTTTGCAAACTTCCCATCTCGGGCATTATTTCAGAAAACTTCCACAGAGTACCAAACAGCCTGAAGGACTACAAAGAGCACATCCGAGGTCAATCTCGACCTGACAGAGATCTCTGAACTAGACTACAAAGTACAATGCAAGATTATGGAGCAGTATGGGTATGGACGCTTCTTCATGCCATCTTAATGAATTAATTTAATGTTCACCATCCACTCCTGTGAGGGGTTTTTCTCCTATAAAAACCCCCAGGAACGGATTATCAGTGGTTCCAGATTTTTAGAAAATTAGGTAGTAGGAGAGTTTTGTATGCTTTTTTGTTGAACTTTTATATGAATGCACAGAGGCCATTGGGTTTCAGTGAGGAGGAGTTCCATCTTTAATGAGGATTCTGGTCTTTGGTGCCTCACAGTTTGTAACTTCTCCCTTTATGTGTTAGTTTAATTGCTCATTTCGTTTCATCCGCCTTTCTTGTATCATGTTCTGGAATGTGAGTGGCTCACTGGTTTTTGGTATGGATTTATCCTAGTTGATACCCATGCTTGAACTAGTCAACCGCTTTAAATATGGCTCATGCATGATATACTGTTTCACTTTTCACTTCAACCATATTTCTGCTATATTAGCTTCTTTGGGTGGTTATTTTTAAAACACTATTGTCATGTATGGATTCTTAAATTGTTAAACCCATTACATGGTGATATTGTGTATCTGGATATCATCCCAATGACAGCTAGTATTATCTCAATATTTCATATACAGTAATCACCTTCTGATTATTTATTTCTGTGAGGTATTTTCAAACCGGCCCTCTTTACAGTAAGCTGCCTCTGAATTGTCTGATGCATTTGTATTAGAATTTCGCACATTGCCTCTGTAGTATTGCTTTCTCTGCGTCCATTTTCTGAAGGTTTTGGTCCCATTCAAGTTAACCTCCCTGTTTACAGGAGATAGCATGAGAGCCTTTTGTTGATACTCCCCTTTTTATATCACACACTCCTTGCTATATAATATGTCCTAGGCACTGGTCTTTCACAACTCAAGGTTGTCTCTAGGGTCAAAAACACCACCAAACATATATGACTTGAATACCATGGAATGGAGACAAATCATCAGTTGAAGCTTTCGTTGAATATAGGGTCCTATTTTCCTGAAAAATACGGTTTGGTTCCATATGTTTAGGAGGATATTTAATATGTCAAGTAGTGATGAGCTATTTCATAGCCTATTCGAACATGTGAGACTTAGTTGTCACTGATATGTAACTATTTTAAAGTTAAGGTAGACTGATGTAATAAATAGGAGTTTGAGTCCTATTAGGAAAAGGTCTTCTTTAGAGTATAGCTATCATTTTCTAATTAAAAGACATGTTTTTTCTGTTATGTAATGTGTTTTAGGAAGAGTTTGATGAATCTAACCAAGAGGCAGATCATCCTTGTTGTAAGAAGGTTTATTTAAAGCCAAATTATCAAAGTTGTAAAGGGTTGGAGATTTTTTGCACCATATGCTGCTTTATGTAATTTGACTGATATCAGCAATACAGAGGACTTCTTCTTGACAGACCTAAGATTCTCATGGATTTTTTAATGTCTTTCTGATCTATATCTTTATATGTACTACTTGCAGTAGATTTCATATTTATTACTCATAATTCATATGTGTATTCTCTGACTTCCTTTATTGATTAAATGACTCTGTTGCCCTATGTTGTATGTGTGATTTTCCTTTATTAAAGACTATTATCTGCCTCAACTTCCATGTCAAGAAACCTTGCCATTGAATCTACTGATTTGTTGACTCCATAAGCCTAATGATTGCAAGCTTTCATTATTTTCAACCTACATACACAAAAATCAAGTTACTTTTCAAATAGAGTTATCCATCTAATCCTATCATTATCTAATATCATAAACCCCTTTCAGAGAGCCCTCTTAGACTGAAGAGGCTAAACTTCAGTCAAAATCTGGTTTGGAATAGTTACATAGAGTTGCCTGATCAACAGCCAATCAAGTGCAATTTTGTGATAACAGATCAAACACACATAACACATATATTTTTACCAGGAAAGCATAAAGCTAAAAGCACCACTATCATATATTATGTATATATCATGTATCATGAAACAATCTCATACAAAACTCTAATCCAAGAGCTATCAGTACAATATACAATCGTCTCACACTGTCATACAAAAATTGGCAAATACATGCGGCAATTTACTACCACCTGATAACTTGCCTCCAATGTGCAATCATTGCTGATCACAATCCCTGAATGAATGAGATCCTACTTTCCTTAACTGTGCAATCCTCATTGGAATCTCCAATGTGTGTGTGGTTGCATGAGTGCGCCCACTAATGTCGCAATTGATAGTCAAATTTTCCCTTTCACCTATCTCTCAACTGGGTCTCTGCTGGATCTGACATGCATGTAGTTAATAGTAGTAAATATTTGGTTTCATGTGATACTATTGCTTGTGAATTAATTAAATAATTAATTCACTAACCTCTCACTACTGTATGTTCAGTTACATCTAGCACAACAAAGTTTAACTCACTTAACTGAGTTAAACTATTTTACAACTCACATAACTACACATCCAACTCTGTTACAACTTTGAATCACTCAATTACAACTAATTCCACTTGCATGTCCCACCAACCAACCTGTGAACTAGAATTTCCCATAGCTAACTGGTTTTCCACTTCAGTTAACTATTTCCAAGTGCTTTATGAGAATAAATTAATGTTTATTATCCAACTATTATTAAGGGATAATAATAGTCGACATGCATCTATAAATAGACATGCAATATATAAATAGACTTTGCACATACATCTAAATAGAACATCATCTATAAATAGAATCTTCTCAACATATATAAAATAGACTTACACCTAAAAATAGCCCAAGGCTCAATCCTAGTGTAGGTTCTTAATTTTCACTAGGATCATCATCTTGTTGAATCTCAACAATTCCAAAGTAACAGAAATCCATTTGCCTCTTTTTCCATCAGGACCATTATATGCTAAAATTTCTTTTACTACTGCATTCGGCACATAAGAAATAATATGTCAATGTATAATGTAAACTCTGAAATCCTTTAATGTTTTAACCAGAGAAAAAGGTTTTTTTTCCATGATATTGTATTTCAATGATGCATCTCTCAATGCCTTTCTGAAAAATGCTATTGGTTGTTCATGTAATTCACTATTTTTCTACAATATAACAACAACAATAGTGTGCTCGGATGAAAAAGAAAAAACTATGGCATCTTTGGTAAAATTAGGCCTATTTAGGACTGGAGATTTTGTCAATTATTTCTTGACTAGATCAAAAGATTGTTTAGCTTCAATGTTCCATTTAATTTCTGAATCTTTTTTAAGCATGTTGGTAATATTTCTCAAAACTTCTACAAGATTCGGTATAAATCTCGTTAAAAATTTAATTTTACCAATGAAAGATTGAAATTATTTGAGATTACTGGGGTGACTAATTTTGAGTATGTCATCAATTCTAATAGGATCAATTCTAATCCCATCTTGAGAAATAATGTGACCCAACAACTTTCCTTCTTCAAGACCAAACAATTTTTTCTTGGGATTTAGGGAAATTCCAAACTTTCTACATTTTTCAAAAAATATTCTTAAATGTGCAATTTATCTTCATCAATTTTTTAATATACAGTAATATCATCAATATATATCACAATAAAATGGTAGATTTCATCTGGAAAAGCTATGTCCATGGCTCTTTGAAAATTAGCACCAACATTCATTAATCCAAAATGAATTTTTACATACATAAAATTCCCCCAGGGAGTAGTAAAGGTTATTTTGTCTTGATCATCAGGATGTACTAAAACTTGATTATAACCTGAAAAGCCATCTAACAAAGAGATCCTACTGGAACCTACTACCCTCTGCAATATGTGGTCCATTTTTAGTAAAGGATAGTTTTCCTTGAGAAATACTTTGTTCAGATTCCTAAAATCAATGCAAAGTCTGATTTCACCTATTTTCTTTCTTGTAGGCACAATATTGGATACCCATTTATAATATCTGAGTGGAACTATGCTTTTGGACTGATACATTTTCTTGATTTCTTTCTCAACCAAAGGCGTTAAAGCAAGATTTATTCTGCGTAGTTTTTGTTTAAAAGGTTTTTGATCCTCCTTGATTGAGATTTTGTGTTGTATGATGTTAGTATCATAGGTTTTAAAGTCTTCATAGCTCCAAGAAAATACATCTATGAATTCCTTAAAGAGAGGTATATACCTATGTTTTGTAACTATAGGCAGTGATTTTGACAATTTTATGATTTCGGGGTCTGTTCAGTGCCTATGTTACATTCTTCAATATTTTCCCTATTGGTTCCATTTTGGGTTTCTTAGACACGCCATTAAAGTCAAACAATTTTTCTAAAGGGACTAGTCGTCTAGGTAGAATATTATCTTTGAGTTGCAATACTTCAAATTCCTCTTTTTCTGGTTCATTATTTATTTTTGTTTTATGTACAGCTGAATTTGCGGAAATATTTACATCAGAAACAACAGGTTGTTTTTCTACACTAATATGTACATTAGAGTGAATGTCTTCTTCACAATCTAGTTCTATATTTCTATCTTCAAACTCATCCTTAGATTGTAAGAAACTTTCAATTTGTTTGTCACTACCAAATGCTTTCCAATATCTCATGTTATCCGGAACAGATGCACGATGTTTAACCTCGACTATGTATTGTTTGTTTGGGTGAGGAAATTGATATGTGGTTGCTGAAAAGGATAAACCATTTGCTAGGATATTTTGATTTCTGGGGATAAATGCTAAATCATATTCATCAAATTTTCTTAAGAAATCAAGTACATCATTTATGTATGCTCTCAACCTACGATGTTTTGCATCATATTGTACTTTTATTTGTTTTATGACTAATTCAGAATCACCATGGAAAAAAATCCTCTTAGCTCCTAATCTTTTCAACAATTGTAATCCTAAGAGTAGGGCTTCATATTCTACTATGTTGTTTTTGCACGAAAAGTTTAGCTTGTATGAGTGACCTTGGGCACAATTGTTCCTTCCATTATACACCCAAATACCTGCTCCTGAGCCTGCTTTTCCACATGGGCCATAAAAACTCATATTCCAAAGAGGTTCACCTTCAAGATCTTGTTGTATAGTTTGTATTTGACTATCATGTTTTATTTAAGATCATTTTCTATGTGGGTAACCTATGAATCAATGTCTCCATCATTATAAAGAATGAAGGAGTGAACGTCGGTATGAACAGAGCACAAAGGATAATTGTGTGGTTTTTCTTGACTAATCACCATTTACTTCATTAATTTTTCCTATACAATCTTCTTGGTTGACCAAACACTGGTATTGTAGCATAATTCATATCCATTTGAAGGGTCCCTTGTAGTTTTTCTCTCTAGGAGCATGATAAAATCATTCCATACTTAGGAGGGATGTTAACTACCACTATATCCATTACTAGACTTTTTGTTTGTATCTGAGCTAGAGTGACACAAAGATCTTTGATAAGACCTAGACATCTGACTTCTCTAGAATCAAATGAGTACAAATATTTGTACAGTCTCGTGATTTCAAGGCCAAGCTTCTCCATAACTGCCTTTGGAATAATATTATGTGATTCCCTTGAATCCAACATGGAATTATAGAGGATTTTTTCATGAACATTAAGACTAACATAAAATGGAGGGACACCTCCTTCTTGGGGTTTACCGTCAACTTCTGGCCCAAACAAGAGTTCAGGTTGATTGTCATTTAAATTAACAGTATCAGTAATCCCCCTATGTTTAGTAACTTTAGGACCTGAGACCTATACACATTATTGTTTCTTAATTTAGTGAGAGGAATAGATATTTTCAATTTAGCGAGTTCATTCTCAATGCTGAATGGTGTCTGAACTTTGAGCAAATTTGAAAAATCAGTTCTTTTGGCCATTAATTTTTGGGTAGATTCAGTTTGTTTACTTGTAATAGGCATATCAGTTTGAACAATTTTGGCAGGGATATCAACTATTCTCTTAGTACTATTTTCTGTGTTCTTCTTTTCTAAATTATTCACTATTTTCTTTGAATTTTCTGCTGTTTTCTTTAGATCAATTTCAGAGACTTTTTTAGCAGCATTTTCTGAATTCTTTTTATTAGAATTGTCAAAAAAAATCTTGCTTCTAAGGTTATATTGCCTGTGAACTTCAATGATATCATTATCAAATCCTTATTTATAATCATCATATTCTTTAGATTTTAACTCTGTTTGAGTTAATGAAAATAATTCGTGTTCTTCTTGGGTAAGAAAAACATAGTCATCTTCATTAATTCCCATAAAATTTATCTGATTTTCTTCTACTTCATCAACTATTATTTCATCCTCATCAGCATAATTCTCTTGGAATGGAGGCCTAATCTGCTAATTAGGAACTCTTTTCTCTCTTTGTCTTATCTGAGGAGGATTTCTCCTAGAATTTTGGTTTCTATTTTGAGGAGGTGGTTGATTTCCCCTCGGGATATTTATCTCATTTAAATTGATTCTCTCCATCATTCTCTCCATAGTTATAGGATTCATTTTTATCATCATATGTGTAAGTTGAAGGTTCTTCTCTTATTGTAACTCTTATTTCGATTCTCATTCTATCTTTTTTTATTAACAGGTTGGCTTCTACACTCACTACATCCCTCTGCATTTCCTCTAATGTGGCTGAGTTTCTTTCCCTTAGCTGATAAGACATATCTGGTTCAAAACCATCTAGGAATTTAACCAAGGCTAAACCCTGTGGTGGATTTATATGAGAATATATTTCATTATATAAACTACTGAATCTGGTGCAATGGTCATGAACACTTTCAACTGGGGCCCTTCTAATATTTTAATATTCAGATAAGATTTGAAGAGGGTTCTTTTTTAATTCCCACCTATTTAGGAATGTTGGATGAAATGAAGGGATACCATTGATACTTTTTGCAGGAAAATATTTGAACCATTTTCTAACTTCTCCACTAAGACTCGGAGAAAAAATCTGATCCAGGTGGATATCGGTGGCCACCCACCTATTCCATTTGGACCTGCACCATCAATTCTTGTAGCTTTTCACATTTAGGACAACTTACTATTTTTAACAGGTTTTTGGGTCTTGCACTCCCAGAGCCATTTTTGGGCCTTAATGATCGAGGTGGATATTGGTGGCCACCCACCTATTCCATTTGAACCCCCACCATCAGTTCATTTAGTTTTTAATTTGCAACACAACTTGCTATTTTTAGCAGTTTTTCGGGTCTTGAACTTCCGGAGCTGTTTTGAGGCCCTAAACAACATTTTTTTGGAAAACCAGGAGCAAAATTGGTTCATGGACTAATTTTTCTCACATCGAAAGTTGTACTCCTTTGTTAGATATTTCTAACAAGGTATGATACGTGTCAAGCAGAGACTGCATGCCAAAGTTACATCCCTGGGAAGTTGAAACACCAATTTACCCAAACGGGGCCCATATTTTTGGCGCTTTATCTCCTAGGGTTAGGTTTTTTTCGACATTTAGAGTTCTCCATTGTTTCTCAATAATATATAGGCCCTTGAGCCTCATTTTAACACAGTTCATAGGTCTGTAGCTGCCACATCTCTTCTCAGAGATTCACTACCAGCACCCTAGATATTTTATTTTCATTATGTTTGTAAGCATATTTCTGTTATTTGATATTAATGAAATGATGCATTATTTCCACTGCATCTCTATGTTTATGGTTATTTCTATATTATCTTGCATTCCTGCATAAGTCTAGATCAACATCCTTAATTTAACACTTTCTTCATCTACCTCTTGAAGGTCAAAACAATCATTCATTTTGTCGACATGCTGTTGGGCAGTTACAGGACCAGTTCCATCATATAATGTGATTTTAGACTTGTAATCCTGTGGCATAGGTACCAATGGTGTTGGCAACACCAATGAGGCATATCTGGCTGCCATGATTGGTGGTGGTGGTGGAGGGAGATGAACAGTGGATGAAGTAGGATGGATGATAGGAGAAGATGTATGTGTGGAGGTTTGAGTGCTCTTTTGAGGAAGGATAAGAGAAGTGGGGATTGTGGAAGCAGTAGGACTAGCTGACTTAAGATGGGAAATCTAAGAGGTAATAGAAGAAGTTGCTATAGCCAATGCAGTCAATTCTATGGATTGTTGAAGGTAGGCATCATTAACATTAGAAATGAACTCTGTTACTAAATCTTGGAGAGTATCCAAATCTTGGAGAAGATGAATATCAATCTAAATTTGTGAGTAAGCTTCTCCCACTGGACTTTGTTGCAAAATATATGGATAAAATAATATCTGGTTAGTCCAATTCTCAGATTTAGTCCTGAATAAACCTCATTCAAAATTTAAATCAAATTGAATGTATTATAAAGTGACAAATTTTTTAGGGAGGGAATTTGATCTATGGAGAACTATGCTACTTGTTTGACTTTAAGTTCTAGGAGTTTTTCTTAAAATCTTATTAGGATTTTCCACTATAGGAGGAGGATTTGGATCAGGATGGGATCCAGTAGATATTCTCTTAGGAGCCAAAATTCAGATCAGAAGCACATGCAAACTGATTATTTTCAAAAACTGAAAGAAACCAATCTTAGAAAATACTTCTATCATACAATGCTTTTAAACGGGGTTTCTGAATTCGATTGAAAAATAATTTTTTAATTTTATTTCCCCAGTATGGTCACCACTATGTTATCGTTCTATAATTTTAAGATTGGCAAGAATAATCATAAAATGTGTTGGTGAAAAAGGAGGTCTCTGGGCAAGACCCAAGTTCAGGGTAGAGGCCAACAAGGTTTCCGTAGTAGTCTAGCACAACACCAGAATTTTCATCCTACTCCAAAGAGTGGAGCGTCTCACCCGAGGCATGTCACGGCCTTCATAATATTAGAAGCTAGATCAGGTAGAAGACAAATGCAATCATAGAGAACAACTATAGAGACTTGAAAGCAACAACCATATCTCAACCCTCTGTATAAACTATCACTCATCAAAGCATGTTCAGAGTGTTGAATTAAAATTTAAATTGGGTATACATTCATCGTAAGCAAATAACTATCAATCAACTCATAACATTACACACAGAAACAACTAGATTTCATTATCAATAATAGAACAACATACATCTATACTGCAAAGTCTATTATAGTTTGATTCAGTACAACACAGTTCCCACAGATCTCTCCTAAGGCTGTACCTTTTCCTATTTGCCTCTCGCCGCACTGACCAACTAACTCTCCTCCGCTGGCTCACTACCTATTTGTTCCTCCGCCAGTGTGACCGTCAGTCCTTCCTCTTTCTCTAATCCATTGATTCCAGCTTCTTCTTAATTAGTGGGAGTTCTATTGATTGTTCTTGTCTCCCATATCTGCCATATGCATTATTCTCTGCAACTGTGCCACCCATCTTTTGGCTTTCCGCAACTGTGACAGCTCCCTGTCTTCCTTGATTTCGTTCTGCCACCTGTCCACCAACCCTTCGCAACTCAAAACTATTATTTTTCAAAACAAAGGTGGCAATAGGCCTCGACTTCATGCTATTGACTCATCCTGAGTCAATTTTTCCTTGCTGCTGCGGCTTCTGGTGGTATGTCAGCTTTAGAGGCTAACTTTGTCTTTTTTGTTCCTTTCCTCTATCCAAACAAAGGCCCCAACTATGGAACCTTGCTCAATGCTGAATATTTGAGTTCTGTAAGCTTAGTGATTGCCTCCTACCATTATTTAATTAACTGCTCTGTCTAGGTGGTGACTATGTCGGCCTCATTTCTAGTCACCACATGCAGTATTTTGATGAATACCTCCTGTATCTTCGGCTCAGATTCATCCACCATCTGTTGTATTGCCTCTGATTTTTGTTTTAATGGTAGCATTAACTCTCTAAGGACCTATTTTTTGGCTGCGGAGTGCTCTTCTATTTTCTGGATTTCGGTGTCTAGCACCTCTGCCTGGTTGTACAATTGGGTTATGCCAACTAGATCAGTGGCTTCTTTGATTTCTCGGGAAATTTTCTGAAGTTGTGCTAATCTTGGGTGGAATTCCAACGTTAGCGAGTTGGAGCATTCACGTAAATGTTTTAGTAGGCTATAAGCCTCTTTGACTGTTGTCCCCAGGGTTTCCCTCATGCTATTTACCTGCTTCTATCTCTCTATGACCTTCTCAGCATATACTGTGGCAGGGTATGGTAATTTTGGTCTGGCTACTAGTACCTCCTTGAGCTCCTAGTTTACTCTACTCATATTTTTGCATGCAATTTTCACTCGAATAGACCATTAGACCATTGAGTAGGCCATTTCCTCTGGCATTTTGCTATCCCTGGCAACGATTGTCGGCCATGGGTCTTTGAAGATTTATGTCACCTTCTCTAGCTGCTCCTGAAGAGTATCCTTTTAACTTTTAAGTTGATTTCTCTCTTCAGTAAGCGTGATGACTTGTTGTTGTTTCTGCTCGAACCTCTATTGGAGTTCGTTGTGCAATCCTTCTGCTTGCTATGCTGTTATTTGGATGAACTTATATAACTGGCTAGCCCCCTAATTCTTCATGTTATCAATGCCTGACATCTCTTGGGTTGGCTGTCTTTCTTGGAACGGTTTCCCAATGGTGATTGATCTCTCTGGGTTCTCTTGTGGGGATGCGAGTTGGTTCTATTGCGATAGTTGAGTTTCCAAGATGGTCATACTAGTGGACGGTAGAATCTGTTGCAATATGAGGTTGGCTCACTGGAAAGGGTTCAGATCTGGTGACGAGGTCATTGTATCAGAAGTAAAATACCCTCCTTGAACTAATATTTCTAGGAAAGTGCCCTATCTCACCAGGGGTTGGTCAACCTCAGGTACTCCAGCCATACCTGAGTTAACTTCTGCCTCGGTGTCACCATATCTCTTGTTCCCTAGCTTTATTGGATTTGAAATAGTCAATGAGGTGGATGGAGCATGGATGGAGTGGTATTTGGAAGTGAATGAAGTATGTGGTGATGAGTTGTGAGTATGAGGTGGAGATGATGTCTGTGTGTTTAGAACTAATGATGGATCAAACACAGGTAGCGCAGAGGTTACTTGGGTGGTAACTTCTGGCTCTTCTTGAATTGGTAACCCTATATCCATAGGTTGGGTCTGATCTTCCCCTCTAAGATCAACTACTTGATTAGGCACCATAATTCATGCTTTCTTTGGCTTGGGTGCAGCTATCGGAGGCTTGGGTGCCTTGATCTTGCAGATTGGGGTGACTGTGGTTGCTGGCTAGGAATTGAACATGCTGGAAGGTAGGGTAGTGATGAAAGGGGTTGTTGTAGATAGGGATACAGAATTAAAAGACTGAAAGTGAGAAAAAGAAGGAAACACATTAGAGGTACTTGTGAGAGTTTTTATTACCGTATTAAAGTCCTTCACCCTCGTGTCAAGCTGGTCCAATAAAGGTCATAGCTGTAGTTGGGAAATCCTCCTCGGTGCTTCTTCTGGTGATTCCCTTGGGAGTGCTTTCAGTAGCATCACCTCAAATTAATAATGGGGTATTCCACTTTTAACTTCCATCATAGCTCTTGGCCATGAATAGACTTCAGTGTGGAAGGCTTCTTCTTCTACTTGAAACTTTAGTGGCCGCATTCGGAACGTGGTTTCATCCACGCAACTAGGTCTGATATAGGTCTGTTTGGGGGTTACGTCAAACCATATCTACGAAGAGTGTTTTTCAAATAGTTCCCTTGGAACCCTTTGCTGGTTCCCCACCACATTGACCATATCCCTGTACCAGAATGAGAAAGACACTTCGTTGACCTCCTTGGTGCTCGGATCTCCCGATACTTTCTAGGGCATAAAACTTAATTCCATTGGTTGGTCGTGAGTGATTTCTACGAGTTTCTTAATTCCTAGGTGAGTCCATATCCACATTGCAAATGTCATAATGAGATAACCATAGATGAATCTTGTGGCTCGCTTGTAATTATCCTCATAGGCCTCAAATAGTTCGTTCAATAGGAACGTGCACCAATTTAGCTGAGCTCCTTGGATGCAGTCTTTCGCGACTGAGATGGTGTCGAGGGTGCATTCTCATTTGTTGTAATGCCTCATTGTTTTACCTTCTATCAGATAGCAGGAAAATTTCACTGCTGGATTGCTGATGAGGTCTATCCCCACTCCCTTCCCTCCTCTTATGGTCTCATACTTCTTGTAATAATCACAGTCCCCTGACTTTTTGGCTCTTTTGGACACATTCTGGAATGTCGTTGAGACGTCATTTCCCTATGATGATAATCATGTAAGTCTATTGATTTCCTCTTCATGGATAGGGGTCTCTCTCCCCAGCCACAATGATCCATTATAAACTCTGCTCATCAAGAATTTTGTACACTGCATAGCCGCTCTCATTGTTCCAAACACTGGGAGGTTCATGAGGTTTAGTATAGTCAACCTTTGAATACCCCTGAATTATAGATTCATCCTTGTTGCTTCACCTCCTCCCTCTCTGGAATAATTCTCCATATATAGTTGTATCTTCATAGCTAGAAATTGATAGGATTCTGTAATATTTGTGTCAATTAACGAAGCATTGTCATACTTGTCGATTAATGATTCTATCTTCTGAATTCTTGCATCGCGCTCGGGCTCGATGAATGATGTTGCTATATTCATCATCTTTGTTCTTTTTCTATATACCTGAATTGTTGTTCCTAGTCTATTGTTATGAATTCTTGCTGCTCGTCTGCTTCTTTGAACTTCCTCTGCTAAAACCTTGGTTGCTGTTGTAGCTATTTCTGTTTCTGCTAACTCGGAATTTTTCGGCATTCTGATGCTTTTCTTCTTTCATGTGGGTTAAGTAATTCTACTGGCACGAATGAGGTTGCTATGACCCCATAAATAATTAATGTTTTCTGTCTCTCTCGCAGCTATAATCGTGTGATTAGGTACCACGGTGAGGTGTATTATGACATTGCTCACTGTGGCTTTAGGATTTTGGTGAACTTGATGCGTAATAATTATGGATTAATATGGAAAATTTATTACGCTATGGGTTTTACTAATTATGGCAGTTATTTTTCAAATTTGAGTGATCCTACAGACTAACAACGATATGATGGGTCATTATTAATGAATGATATCTAACATGCTTGGCTTTCTGACACGGATGACACGGGAGACTCTACCCCCGCCCCCACTTGACCACAATTATTTGCGATGTGGTCTCCGCATTGCAATAGGTGCAATTGCTTTTCTGCGCTATTGTTTTGTATTTTTATTAGGATTCTTATTATAAGTCTCATCTCAGGTGCAAGAGAGTTATTGAATCTATTTATTTCTATTCTACCATACTGACTGATCTAGGTTGCGATATTTATTTGAAAAAACAAATGGTGGAACTTACTCATGATAAGGCTTCAAGCATGCACCATTCACCCATCCTTGTAGTATTTGGCCATATAGTTGCGCCAGTAGAACCATGCCTGAATCTTTAATTTATATGACATGATATGGTCCCATCTAGTGCATTTTGAGTTTTCTTGGGAACTTTTGAAATTTGTTGTCGTAAAACAGGACTTTTTCTTTGATATTGAATGTTTTCTGCTTGATGTGATGGTCATTCCAGGACTTATGTCTTTCCTTTTTCACTGTCTGATGGAAATCTGTTAGAAATATCTCTTCTTCAAGCTCTTGTAGCTCATGGAGGCATTCATTGATTGAGTCTTCATCTGTCATATGCACTGTTGAAGCAATTAAGAGACTTGGTATGTAAATTAGGCAGGTACCACTGCCTCTCTTCTGTACACCAGCTGGAATGGATTTTGATTGTGCAACCTTTTTATGGTTGTCCTGTATGCACATAATGTGCCTGGTATCCTTTCATCACAATCATCTCGGTTGGCATTGCATATCTTGGTTATTCCTTTTTCTAATATCTTGTTGAATGCCTCAATGGTTCCATTCATTTGAGGGTGGTATGGGCTGCTTTTGTGATGTTGTACCATAAAATTATTTAGCAGAGATTTAATTGTTGTATTAATTAAGTGTGTACCTTTATCACTTGTTAGGTTTCTAGGGAAACCAAATCTGCTAATGATATTCTCGAAAATTAACCTGGTTGTTGTATTTGTTGTGCAATCTCTTGCTGGTGCCGCCTCTACCCATCTTGTGAGATAACCCGTTGTGGTTATTATATACCTTTCCTGTGAGTGTCGTGCCATTGGTGTAATTGGCCCTATGAAGTCAACGGCCCATTTTATCAAATGACTGTAGTGCTCTTATAGGTTGTAATGGTAACTCATATAAGTGCGATGGACGTCCTTTTCTTTAGCAGACATCACATATTTTTGCATATGCTTTACTATCTTTGTGAACTGTAGGCCACCATAACCATGCTTGTAGTATTTTCCTTGCGATGGGTTTTGCACCGAAGTGGCCTCCCGCAAATCCACTATGACACTCCTAGAAGATATCCTCTTTTTCATGTTCCATGACACATATTCGCAAGACATGATACAATCCCATTTTATATAATTGTCCTGTTATCAGTTGATATTCAACTGCTTTCACTACCAAATGTCTTCTTTGAGTTACCGTGTATTCTGTTGGAAATTTCCTTGTGGCCAAATACATAGCTATCTTCTATAGATAATCTGGGATGGCTTCTACTCTGAAGAGATCATCATTCGGCAACTGATCATATAGGGATCCCCCGTTCTCCCCATTCTCTAACCTTGATAAGTGGTCAAGACCCATGTTTAACCTCCATGGCTTTACTATTGCTTTAAAAGTAAACTCCTGGAATAGTAGGAGCCATCTACAGATTCTTTCTTCAAGCATAGGTTTGTTTACCAGGTATTTCAATGCTGAGTGATCCATAAAGAACTTGAATGTACCTCCCAACAAGTAATGATGAAACTTCTGAAGAGAGTATACAATCGCAAGATATTCTCATTCTATTGTTGTGTAATTCTTTTCAGCTGTAGACAACTTCCTGCTTGCAAAGTACACTGGATGATCAACAGAAGTCTCTCATGGCTGAGCTAAGCCCGCTCCTAATGCAGTACTAGAGGCATCAATATGGACATGGAATTGTTTTTCCCAGTTAGGATGAACCAAGATTGGTGCACTTGCTAGTTTTTCTTTTAATGTTTTTAGGGCGTTAGTGCATTTGTCGCTCCACAGAAATTGCTCTGACTTCTGAAATAGTTTTTATAAGGGTGTTGTGATCTTTTCATAGTTGCGGATGAATCCTCTATAGTACCCTATATTCCCAAGTAGTGACCTCAAGTTCTTTATATTTTTTGGTGCTTCTACATTAACAATAACTGCTACTTTTGTTGGATCCACAGAGACACCCTGCTTACAACCGACATGTTCCAGAAGTATCCCAAAAGGTACTGCAAAGATGCATTTCTTAAGGTTGAGGGATATTTGAAGTTGTCTGCATTTGTAAAACATTATTCTGAGTGAAGCTACATGCTTCTTCAGCAAGATGTAAATTGTCAGATCATCCATGTACACCTCTAGGAACTTATGGATATAGTCCCTAAATGTTGCTATCATTATTTGTGAAAATACTGCTAGCACATACTTTAGTCCAAAGGGCATGACATGGTATGCAAGTGATCCCCATTCAGTTGTGAAAGTGGTATTCCTTTTGTTTTCTTTTGTTATTCTCACCTGATGATATCCTAAGAATCCATTTGTGAATGAATAGGCTTTGTTTCCTACTACATTATCGAGAACCTCATCGGTAAATGAAGTAGGAAATGGATCATGAATGCATGCATTGTTGAGACTTCTGTAATCCACACATACCGTAATCTTTGATTTCTCCTTTTTTCTTTGTATCACAATGGGACTAACTGATTCTACTTCCTCAACTGGAAAAATCAGGCCTACCTTCAGCATTTTATCTATCTCCACTTTAACGTTTTCCTTTACTCTTGGATTTAGGCAGTAAGGCCTATGTTTTACCGGTCTTGCGCCTCATTTTAAGACTATGTGCATTTCTCCCATGTCTCAGATAATCCCTTTGATCTCTTCTATTGAAGATGGGAATAAATCTTCATATTCCTATAATAGGTCAAAGATTTCCTTTGTTGTTTCTGTATCCTAGTAATCTCCGATAGACACAATTTTTGGTTTCTCCGTGCTTCCAATGTTTATATTCTTTGTCTTCAAGGGTAACAGGTGTATTCCTTCTATGGTTGGTTCCTCCTCTATATCCCTCTCCCTTTCTTTCTCTTCAAAGTATAAATGTGAGAGATTCTCTAAGTCGTCATCGTCCATCTCACAATATATCTATTTACATGCTGCTGATTCTTTGATTTTCTATTCTGATAGTGGTAGTTCTTCATCTTCCTGAAGCTCTAGAAATATTAGTACTCTTCTGATGGCTTGGAGTGCATCTGTAATTGGTTCTATATATCCGTTGAAAGAAAACATTGCGTGAACCTTTCCACAACTACTCGCCAGGTGCTAGTTCCTCTCTTCTTTTCCTCCCTAAAATACCAAGCCTATGGAATGGTTTCCAGTGACTGTATGAAATTTTAGTCTCAATACCCTACCTTCTTCTAGTTATACTCACAATTCTTTAAGTGCTCTATGGATTCAGGATCCCCTTGGTACTTTTCGATGAATTGTGGTCCTGAAGCTTCTTGGAATCTAGCTCTTAGTGTTATTGCAACATCTTCCCATTGCAGAAGAGAGTTGTGATGGTTAACCCACCATATTGATGACGTGGATTGTAATGATACATCCATAAGAGGGACTCTATGTTCTATTGGTACCTTTTCCTTTAATTTTTTAATAAATTTATTTACAACATGCATATTTGATAGAGTCATATATTCTCTTATCTCGGTGAAAATCCAATTGACTCCACGAATGTTAGTGCATCTTCTAGAGTTGGTTTCATATCCTCCCTGTTTCCAATCATCCCAGGCTATTTCTGAACCCAAATCATAACTCTGAACACTTCTCCAGCCCGTCGTTCCTCCCACCATCGGATTGATATAATCTTCTCTCTTTCCTTCCGTCATCTGGTAAAGTTGATCTAGAAGTTGAGAGTCCTCTTCATTGTCGGCAGTCTCTGTATATCAGCGTCCTTGATATGGGTCAAGTGGTTGAATTACCCTGACTTCCCCATCTTCGAATATCATCAATTCCTTTTTCAAATCAATCACTGCATAATTCTCGAAGGCCCAATCTATCCCCAGTAAAGCAGGATATAGATCTTTGTCCCCCATGATGTCTATCACCTCAAAATCTGTATATGTTTTCACTCCCATGACATCAAATTAGACTTCTTCTAGCCTTCCTATGGGTACAATATAGTATTGATTTTCCATTCGGAGCTGTATTGGTGAGTATGTCAACTTTGGCCTCCCCAGTCTTCCCATGTCTTTCTAGGTAGAATGTTGACATCTTATCCTAGATCTAGCATTATATCTTTGATTTGAAATCTCACGACTTGAGTATTCACATGGAATTCCTTTCCAGTTCTTCTCTTGTTTCTTTTTATCCTTCCTATGTATTTTTCTGTTGAATTTCTTGATTCTCCCAGTTCTGCATTTTCTTGCGCCACCAACTCTAGATTTTTCTTTAGCTGTTCTAACATTGGTGCATTGGTTATAATTTTTAGGAATAGTCAGAACTATTCCTCAATCAATTTACTTGTATGATTTTCCTTCTCTTTTTCAATGGTCGGCTGTGGAACCTCAATACTTCTACTCCACCCTATCTGGGAAACTTTTTCCACCACCTCCTTAAAATATTTCTTTTGTCTATCCGATCTGAAAGTGTTCTTTGGATATGTGAGCTTGATTAGTTTTACCGGGTCCATATTTTTTTCATGTTCCCCTGTTTTCTTCCCTCCCCAGGTTACTATAGCAGGTTACTATAGCTATGCTTTGCATGGGATGAGCTTCTACTATTCTCGGTTCTGCATTAACCAAATTATCTCCTCTTTGTCAGGCTCTTTCCTCCCACCTCTTAATCAACTCTAGGTAGTATTTAGTTGCATGTGTGTTAAATTTTCATTGAAAGCACCATGTTCTTCTGGGTAGCAGGCATTCCCTGGCTACATGCCCTTCTTGAACATAATTATAGCACCTTACTAGTCCTCTTCCTTCAGGTTTGCTACCTCTCATTCCTCCTCCTTGGCCCCTTGGAGTTTCATTCACTCTACAAGATGGTTTGTCCAGTCATTCTGGCAGTGCATCGAGGGCTCTACATTCCTCTCTATTAGGCGTTGTAGAAGCGCAAAATTCATACTATATATTGTTTCTAACATTAGAATATTTTTGAAAAATTGGACATAGTCATGGAGGATGACCAATACCTTTGCATATTTCATAGTAGTTGGTTGCTATTTGATTTTTCTGAGTGGGGAACCCTGCAAAGTGGGGTTCCGGTTGGTATAATCCCTAGGTATTTATCCACACAACTCCCCCAACTGGTGGAGCCCCCTGTGTCCCTATTGCTGAAGTTCTTTCATTTTTCCCCTGCAACCTCAAGCATTCTGTGGCCACGTGTCCTTCCATCAGGCAATGGGTACACCACCCATTGGGCCTTGCAGGTCGTATCGGTTGAATGTATTTCAAATTCTCCGTTAAACTAGCTATCTGATGTTGTAGCCCTAATATGGAAGGGTCTTATACTATTTCTCCTCCTGTGAACTCTTGAGGGTACCCCACCATAGCTTATATTTTCATGGCTTGCTCCAAGGCATCTTGTAGGGTATTAATCTTCTGTTTCATCAGAGGGGTCCTTGTTAACGGGAGGAGTTCTTTAATAAACCAATCTCGTTGGTGATTTGGATTGATTGGGTAACTTAGCTTCCCAATCATATCCTTGAATCTTCTCATCAGGTCCCAAGCCATTTATCCTTCCTGCTGTTTGATTTCCCACAGCTCAAACATCATATATTTGCTAATTTGTCTGAGGTAATTTAAATTCTTTGACAAATTTTTTCTTCACATTATCTATTGTTGGGTTTGGATGAGCTTTTTACCATTTAGTGATCCAGCGAAGATCTATCTCTCTTAGGGTGGTATGAAACTCAAACAACTTAACTGCCTCTGGCATCTACCGAGCTCTTGAAATTGCTTCGCAGAGATACTAGTGTTGCTCCAAATCATCGTTACCTCTCCCAGAGAGTTCTGGGTATTGGGTGAACAATCCTGCCATCTTTCATTGTATGGGTGGTACTAAAATAAAAACTCTACTTCTCAGCTGAGAGATTTTACTACCAGTACTGTGGCTAGTAGATATCTGTACTGTAGAATTAACACTACTCAACTTGCTAAACTCCCTTAACTTAACAAAAAATTTATCAGGTGGATGATAGAGTAACAGGGGAAGGTCGAGACTAGAGATACTTTAACTTTGGGGAATAGGATTACCTTACGTTATGGGTGTCGACCTCTCTCGAAATAGTTGCTCCATTGCAACATGCAGCTTCACATCAGACGTCTCCTCGGGGCAAACTTCCTCCTCATTTGAATTTTCTCCCTTTTCTCTTCGGGTTGGGCTCCTATAAACTTCCCTAAATACCTTAATTGTCCCTCCTATTCCTTGGGATCCCATCTGACCTTACGGTTCCTTTTTCATCTATGGTGCCTTTTCCTTGTCCTATCGATTACTCTCTTACTTCTCAAACTCTTTAATCACCCTTTCCTGCCACTTCTCAGCAATTTGTGCCCTCCGATGTGCTCGTCGCTCTCTCAATCTACTAGAGGTTCTGGCATACATATCCCTATTTCCCCTTCCTACTTACTTGTAGCATATTTCCCTCAGTTCCTTCCCCCAGTACTGGAGGTTTAAGTCTCCATCTCATAACTTTGAAATTCCATCAAACCCTCATCCACCATTAAAGCTTTGATCCACAACGGTATTTCCTTCAACAGTTCTCCCCACAATCTGGATTTGAATATATCTTCAGCTTTTATAAAAGATTGATAACACTCGGCTGTAAATTCCACAATATATCCCTCGAAGGTAGATTGTACCCAAACATCTACTACTTGGGTCAAATCAGTATCTAAATGATGGAGTGCTACCAGATCCGTGTGTGTCCACTTGCGATAGACTCTACACGATCCTCTTGAGAGTGACTTGGTTTACAGTCTCTGCAACCATTTATAAAGCTCTTCAGGAAAATTTCCCCATAAAATTTCATACAGGTCACTTGCAGATTCGAAAAATTGGACCCAATCTTTGACAATATTTTCCCTCTATTGTCGAAGTTCCGCTTGTTGCGATATGAACTAGTCTAAATGATTATACCACCAGCTTCATAGTTCCCTCTTAGAGATCCATGATACTATGATATAACTCCTAAATGAATTTTTAGGTCTGAAAATAGAACCATTTTTTGGTGAAAAAGGAGGTCTTTGGGCAAGACCCAAGTTCAGGGTAGAGGCCAACAAGGTTTCCACAGTAGTCTAGCACAATGCCGAAATTTTCACCCTACTCCAGATAGTAGAATGTCTCACCCGAGGCGTGCCACGACCTTAGTAAGATTAGAAGCTAGATCAAGTATAAGGCAAATGAAATTGTAGAGAACAACTATAGAGAATTGAAAGAAATAACCATATCTCAACCCTCTATATATACTATCACTCATCAAAGCACGTTCAGAATGTTGAATTAAAATTTAAATTGGGTATACATTCATCGTAATCAAATAACTATCAATCAATTCATAACATTACACACAACAAAAACTATATTTCATTATTAATAATAGAACAACATACATCTACTCCACATAATCTATTATAGTTGGATTCAGCACAACATAGTTCCCACAAATCTCTACTAAGGCTCTGCTTTTTCCTATCGGCCTCTCACCGCAGTGACTAACTAACTCTCCTCCACTGGCTGACTGCCTATTTTTTCCTCCAACAGTGTGACTATCATTCCTTCATCTTTTTATGCTCCACTACTTCCTGCTTCTTCTTTATTATTAGGAGTTCTGCTGATTTTTCTTGTCTCCCACTGGCTTTCTGCAAACGTGACAACTCCCTGTCTTCCTTGATTGCGTTCTTCCAACCCTTCGTAACTCAAAACTGTTATATTTAAAAAAAAATGCCCCAACAAAAATACAACATCAAAACCACTTTGGAGCCTAGGATCTAGCCCTCCTGGACTCAGAGAGGGATCTCTCTTTAAGATTTATCTTTTTTTTTATGATTTCTGATATTAGGCTAGTTATACTGATTGTGAAGGTTGATTTTTTTATTGATATTTTGGTTGGATTAGGAGATATGCTTAAATTATTTCCATTGGGATATAGATTCATAACAGGTTGGGTTGTTGCATCAAATTTTCCAGATCATTTGCAAGGCAAGCTAACTATACTTACTGGATCTATTAAAACATAATGAATAATGGAATGAAAGAAAAATTGAATTTAGTAGTGATTAAAAATCAGTTAAGTATTTTTTAACCAGACTTCATAAGAGAAACATTTATACTATAAACACAGGCAGAATTAAGGTGCTCTAGTAGCAAATATCATTCTTCATATTCCTATTTTACAATTATAATTAAAGGATGCACTAAAAGAAATAACAATGGAAAAAATTAAACACAGTAAATAAAAGACATCACCAGATAACTATAGCACAAGAATCTTGCAAAATGGTCTTTTATTATTCATGCTCCAACTTCAAAATTACAATTCTCCAATAGAAAAATTTACAATCTAAGGTACAACCCCTAATACTAAGAAAAGTGTAGTATTTAACTAACTCCTGCAGTGATTGTCGTATCTACATGGGAAATTTGTTTATTAATTACAATAACGATTGTAATTTGACAAATGTGACCGAAAATTGGACACGAAAGAATAACTGTGACACGTGGCCCTAATCTCTAGAAGGTAGTGACTCTATTCTTTAATCTATTGTTGTGCTAGAAGATTTACATAATTTGATGCTGATATGGTGAGATGATACACTAATTTGTAGAATTAATTGATTCGTTGATTTGGTTGTCTTGTTGTTGCACTTAGTTGTTACCCTTCTTGGTAATCACACAATTTCTCCCACTACTGTTCATTTGGGATTTTGATCATGATTAACTTCCTGTAAATCTCATCTGTCTCTGTGAACTTCAAAAAATTTGGCCCTTCACACAAAAATGTGCTTGATTCCATGTTGTACGAATAAATCATTATCCATAGCTTCGAGAAACGCTCTTCCTATCATTGAACCTTTAATCCCTGCAAATTTTGTTGTATCTTTGACAATCTCTTTCAACATCTTGACATAGTCCTTCCTGGGCATGAGATTATCATTTATCAAAAAAAGTGATGGAAACCCTGTTTTGGTTAGTGGTTCGATTTTGTTGAAGGATATGCTGACACCAATTTCTAAGTTATGACACTTTTATTCCAACTGTGTAACCAAATTCTTTTTGTTGAGAACCTTCTTGACTTGTAGAATGGTTTTTGTTATGTCCTCCACTCCTAGTGCTTCCAATTCAAGCCTGTTCTTGGAATTCAAAAACCAAATTATTTTGATTGTTGTCTCGGGCATCCCTGTTTATCCTTGTTTACTTCTTCTATGGCATCACTTACTAGTCCAATCAGATCCTTATGTTCAAAAATGATTTGAATAGAATTCCATATTTCATTCATGGAATCAACAATTCCTGTCCAAATAATTTCTTTTTCCTGGCCAATGGTCTGTCTATAGAAGCTTCACTCTCTACTTTTATTAATTTTTCAATATGTTTTTGAGCTCTCTGTATCTCAATTTCATGAGCATTATCAGGCCTTTTCTTCAAATCCTTTAGGGTACTAATTTCTGCTTCCAGCTTTTTAACCTCCTATGATTGGATAGTCATGTTTTCCATGGCTTTTGCCAGTTGTTCTGCACCAACTGATGTGCTTGTAGTTGTTAGTGTAGCTATAGGGATGACTGCAATAGGAAGAACATCCAAAGGAAAAATGGCCAATTCTGCTACTTTTTCTTTCTCCTTGACCAATTTCCATTTGCTTTAGCTGTGCTGACTACTCCATTATTAGTTTCATCATTCTTCTTTCTGAGCTTCATTCTCCTAAATGTCCTTTGTGAGTGTGTCTTGAGTAGTTTACATTTTGAGTTTTTTTCTGAGGGCTGCTATATCAACATTCTTCTTCTTCGGGATCTCCTCCACTACCTCTACATTTGTTGGGTCATACCCAGTATTTACCACTAAGTCCTCTTGGGATTTTATTCTTTTATCTTTTTCCGGAGAAGAAATATTCTACATTTTAATCTGAGATTGAAAATTGGCCAATTATATCTATAGTTTAGATAGGCTCATGACAGTGCTTGTTAATGTGGAGGAAATCATCTCTCTAGTTTTCTTATGCATCTCCATCTGGTCTATTGGATGGATGTCCTTGACATAAAATTAAAAAGAAGTGTGCTTGAAATCTGTAGGTGACTTGGGCTCAGATATCTGGGCTTCAAGGAAATCCATTCTCACATTTCCTTTCTCTGAGTCAAAAGATGATAAAATCTTGCTCTATGAACTGCTAGTCTGCTTCTAAAACTGGTTGTAGGTGCTAGTTTTCAAGATTTCATTCGTCCTTTTAATTTCCTTGAAATTTTCATAGATTTTTTCCTCCTTTTCCCATGTAGTAGTAGTAGATGTATGGGTTTGTATATTTCGTTGTTGAAATGGGATTGTGGATGAAGACGTAGAGAATATGGTTTGGCCACCTGCTAGAGAAGAACTAGGAGAATCCCTGATTGTGATGATTGTGGTAGGGTCTCATGATATGGCAGATTGGCAAGTCAAGTGACAGGGTAACATCAAACCAACTTTGGAGCCCTAGGACCTAGAATTCTTGGACTTAGAGAGGGCTCTCTCTATTAGGAAAAAGATGTAAACTTGTTTGCTTTTTATGTATTTTATTTTAGGCTAGTTGTTAAGTATGTTTTTAGTTTTTTTTTAGGTTTTTTGAGGGGGAACTGATCAAAGGATAAATAGATAAAAATATTTTCAGATCAACTGGGCTATGGGGTTGAAAAGGTTGAGACTGTCTCAAATGGTGGACAAGGTATATTGCAGGGCCGATTTGGTCGAGATAAATGGATTCTTTGGGTAAAAGTGAAATTAGATGGACACTAAGTTTGTGAAAGAGGAAGAGGATTTAAGCATAAATAGTTAAATATCAAACATTCATGTGGTAGTTTTGACCATTAATCACAATAAATGAAACTCAAACTGATAGATGCAAAAATTAAACAATCAGGTGATGCATAGAAGTATAGGACCCCCTAACTTTGGGAAAATTACCTTCACACTTTTGGGAAAACAAATAAGACAAAAAAAAAACTCAATATATGAAGAGGGAACTCCTAAAAATCATATTTTGAGCTATCAGGAACTTTGAAATAAGATTCCAGAGCATGGACAAAGGGAAATATCGAAACAAGACCTCTTTGACTTAACTAGACAACCAATACTTTAGAGACAGATTTTAGAGATGGAGTTTTGATTAGCTATGAGTAAGCAGGGTGTACTGTGAATCATATAAGACAACATACATAATAACCATTAATGAAATTGATCACAAGTTCTTAGGGTATCAAAGAGTAGTTAAGAATTCTTTGACATAACCAAGAAAGATGAAAACATAGAAGCTGTAATGAATCAGGAAACTTGAGGTGCCTCCATGGCCATATCTCAAATCTATTCTTTAGTGAACTAAAAAAAGAAAGAAGCATGAAAACATGTATGATAAACTAAGGAAAAATAACATATAAGGAACACAATACCATTCACCAGGCCATGGAATCCTACAAACAGTCCTCCTCCACCATCCAAGTCAAACAAGAGATCATCCACTTCATGAGACAAAGTATTTCTTCAAAGCTTTTAACGTTATGTATTGCTCTATAACATCAAGTTCAACCTCTGGTTACAATGAATTCTCTTGGACTATATAGTCCAAAGAGAAAGAAACCCTCCTAGAGTATCTAGAAGGCCATTGGCCTAATACAAATATCTGATTTTGTCCTTGAGGTTTTGCAAAGCCCAAGGCACAAAATATCTTCAAAAATATCTATTTAAGCCAAAAATAGGAAGAAAATTGACTTCTAATATCTGATATAGAGTTTAAAATAGCTAAACGCACATTTGGATGATCATATTAAAAAAAACTTATTTTTTAGCCAAAATGCTACAGGAGCGTAGTAGCAGAAAGAATCCTGTTTTGCAGACAACTTTTGAGGGACCTCCTGATGTCGAAACAAGGCCCATGATAGCTCGTTGGAAAGCCTAGATATCTAGTTTCTGGAACTACTTTATTTTTCCCAAACCGATCCCTGGAAGTCTTTCAAAAGGTGGACTGAGTGAAAAAACCCAAGAGGGTCTCATCTGCTGATATGTGAGGCAGAAAGGTGAATTTTGATTTATTTTTTCCTCCTTGGGGGACCAAAACACCTCCTTTTGATCTAAAAATTTGTGAGTAGCTGCCCTCTAATTTAATACATCCAAAAAATTGACTTTCATGAGCTAAGGATGCTCCTAGCACCTATGGCAGCGCCTAGAAAAATGTGCAACTAGGGCCAAAAAACACAAAAAACAAGATCATGTCAAAATTTGCTCAATTTTGGCGAGCAAGCCCCTTATGGGTTCTTAGAATCATGCAAGGAAGCTGAGGCCAATATTTCAAGCCTAGATATGCCTTTTCCCCTTTTTTCACTAGGCGCCTCCTTTGGGTGGTTTTGAGCCTTTCTTTAGCAAGTTTGAGTTTTCTTTCGGAAAATTGGTTCAATTTATTGTAGTGCTTGGTCATCTTCCTTTTCAAACCCAAGTCTCTGTTTGCTTTCTCTAATTTATCCTCCAAATGCTTGTTGGCTCTTTCAAGACATGATTCTTTATCATTTTCTATTTCTTGGGCAAGCAATTGTGTCAGAGGATACAAGGGTTGCTTCTTCTTCCTTATGTTTCTCCAAAGCCTTCCTAAGACCCATAGTCCTAGGCATTTTTCTTACTGGCTACTCTTCTTCCTCAGTATCATCGAATTCGCCCATATACTCTTCAAGCTTGACTTGTGCTTTGTATGCTTCCTTTTGGTATTTGAATGCCCGGTCCTCATAAATTGCCATTTTCCCACTCATTTTTTTATTTTGAATTTGTAGAAAATCAATGAGGTCCTTTGACCTTTCTAAATCAGTTTCTAAGTCATGGATTTGGGCTTCTCTATTTTGCAAAAGTGACTCAAGAATTCTAGCTTCATCATCTCCAACATCACTGTCTATTTGTATGATGTCAAACTCCCTTTCTTTTTCATGACTACTCTCCTATTTCTCAACTTTTTCTTTGCCCTTGCTTTGGATAGACTTCTTGGCTCTTGTTCTTTTTGGAAATTCAACAATACTCTTCTTAGGTAGTTTGCCTCTACTTATTTGTGCCCTAGTGACATTACTAGTCACTGCTGGAGTGATTTTCTTCTTTGCAGATCTAGTGTTTTTAGCCTTTGGTGCTTTGGGAAAATGAATCATGGCCCCTTGCCTAGGAGAGGCAGCAAGCACATGTTCTTGGTTGTGTTGAAGAGAATAGAGAGGAGGTTTTATCTCTAGTACTTGTTCAACTTGATCCTTTACACTGCTGCCACCATAATCACCTGCTTTTCTGCCTTGTTCATTATTTTCCTCACTGTTTTGAGTTTGTTTAGGGCTGCCAGCTTCATCATCTCATTTTGTTATTTGACTGCCTTCACTGCCTATCTGTGGACTGCCTTGTTTACCCTCCTTACTGTCTTGAATTTTTTGAGGGCTGCCATCATGATAACTACTTTACTAGGAGGTGCTTTTTTCACTGTCCCTTTGATTGGTTTCATGACTTTTTTTAGGATTATGGTGTTCCTCATCACTTCTTTGAACATCTTCCCTTTGCTCTTCATCATCACTACCATGCTTGGAATCTTCACTATTCCCTTGAGGAATATTCTCCTGATCACTATGCTGCTGATGGTCACTCTGTTTTTCATCACTGCTTTGAACCTCTTCCCTTTGTTCCTCTTCATCACTAGCTATGGGTGGGTTGTCCCCATGGTCATTTTCTTTTCTCTACTCAGGGCTACTTTTTTCTTCATCCTTACTACTTTTATGAGTATCACTATGTTCCTCATCACCACTAACCTCATGCCTGCTTTCATAAGACTGCTCTTTTTCACTATCAATCATGGGTGATGTTTTCCTTTCAGAAGTATTTTGACTTGATGGAGGAGAGACATAATGAGTGGAGGGTGAGGAGGATATATGAGATGGGCCATGAGATGAAGAGGCAGTAGAAAAATCTAAATGAGAAATTAAAGTCTCCCAAGACACTCCTTTCTTTTCAAGCTGGTGAAGGATGATGATTTTGATGAGAAAATGATGGAAAAGACTAGCTTTTTGCTGAGCAGGAGGTCTCTTTTGAACAAGGGAGGACATATTGTCTATAATTTTGTAGAGGAAGAAAGGGAGATTTAGTAACTGAGTCCTTGTGAAATGCATGAGAAGCCTGATGTGATAGGAATAAACTCAGGAATATCTCCCTTCACATTTGAAATACTTCATGATAACTCTTATGAGGGGGGCATAGCTGCTCAACAAGTGAGAAAAAGGAAATATAGCTTGGCAAGCATCCTGATGGTCTGGTTTTAGGAAGGGTTTATAGTGATTGAGATCCAAGTATGCTTGTTTGACCCACTTTTCTCCTATATAGGGGATCTTAGTTTCTTTGGAGACAACTCTAGGAGTGAGTTTAAAGTCTAGACCTGCAAGGTGGAGATGTTTTCCTTGCAGCCTCAGGGCGAACAGCTGTGTTAAGGGAGGGTAATTGGTGACCTCCTGGACTTTTTTGCAAAAATCCAGGCAGCCTACCTCATGGAAGTTGAAAAGAACCAAAGGGGAGTCATTTATTTCCTAAGTTGTAACAGGCTCAAACCTTTTGTGAAATCCACCCTTGCTGACTTTCTTTGGAGGCATAGTTTTGTTTAGGCTTTCCTTCACTCTTTTATCAAAACAATGTTTTTAAATGAATAGAAAATAGAACTCTTCTTTTAGCACTGTATCTCTTTCTTAACTAGCAAACAAGTTCTTTTTAATGAAATGGGCCTTTCTCCTTTTAAAACATTGTTTTTTCCCTTTTCAAAAACTATGCCTAGCTTCTTAAGCAAAACAGGCCTTTCAACTGATAATGATCCCTTTCTCAAAAACTTGGTTTTGCTACTTACTCAACAACAAGCCTTTTGCAACAAGACAATAGCCCTTTCTCCTCAATCACTATCTTGTGGTCTCTTAGTAAACATGGTGGTTTTTAAGAACCAACTTTTTTTTCCCCTTCATTTAGACTGTGTTTTTTTTTTTTAACAAAATTGATTCTTAAAACCTCTCAAACTCAAAAAATTAAGTGAAAGAAACAATAAATACCTCTTAAAAATGTATTGGCTTCTTTTGGAGATAAGTTCACTGTGAAAAAAATACGATTTGATGTGAACTGGAGGTTGTTTGAGCGGTGCTACGCTCCTATGCACAGGCGCGTAGCGCCTGCCTATGCTATGGTGTTGTTGAGTCGGGCACTGGGCGCCCTTTGAATGTCGGGCAGGCAAAGATCACAGGTGTGTCGCATGCAGAAGCCTTTGTAAAGATGCTTATAGGCACGTCGCGCTAACTTATAGGCACATCACATCCTAAAAAATCTTACCAATTTCTTGCCCAGGGTGCGAAAGGAGCATTCTTCTTCTATCCATTTGCAAAATGGAAAGTGGAATTTAACTTTGAGAGCCTTTATAGCTCTTTTTAAAACACTTTTGAACGCTTTTTTTCCCTCCTCGTGGTGATTTCGAAATTTTTCCTTTGTATTTGTCATCAAACTAAAGTTTTTCTTAAAACACAGTGTCTCTCTTTTTTCAAAAAAACTTTAACCTTTGTTGAGTTGCCCTCTTCTCATCTCTAGGAGGAGGCACTCTGGTTAATGTAACTACTTAGGTTATTTGAAACCACTGTTAAACCTATGCTAATTTGTGAAGGGGGTGCTTTCAAAATACTTGCTAGGCGCTTGTTTTCCACTACAGGTTTCAATCTTTTTATATTTCAAGGCTATGTCTATCATTTGATGGAAAGCATCTCAAAGTTGCAAACTCCTTGTTATCCTTGTTTACCCTTTACTCATCATTTAGAGGGAGTATTTTGATCAAATAAATAGGCCTGTCTAAATGAGAGATGCCTCTTTTACATAAATCACCTTTGTGAATTTCTCTTTTTATCAGTTTGCAGAAGTCACTTTTAAACAGAGCTCTGTCTACCTCCTTTACCATTTAGATGAGGTTGCTTTAATCAAAATTCCAGCCTTGGTTTGTCAGTGAATGCACTCTTTCAAACATACTATTTCTCAACCCTACCCATTGCTGACAAATTTCCTCAACCATAGTGTTAACACTGGGAAACCTGACCTTCTACTCATTTTGAAGGAGGTCATCTTACATTATAAAAAACTCATCTTAAACAAGTATAATGTCCTCACAACAAGACCTCTTCAGCTCAGTATTTTCCCTGATGGTTTTTCTTAAAGACAGAGTTAACACTTGATGATTTGACTCTCTTCTTATTATGAAGGAGGTCTTATGCAGCTATGGTAAGTGGGCCCTCTGATTATTTGTGAAGGAGGCCTTGTCAACACTATGTTTTTTGCCATCTTCTCATAATTGAAGGAGGCCTTGCAAACACAAAGTTTCTTTCATCTATGTCTATTATTTGAAGACTATTTTTGAACAAGTTGTTTGTGGGCCCTCTACTTATTATGAAGGAGGCAATGTTTGACAGATTGCATGGGCGCTTTTTTACCTCTGTTAACCAAATGAAAAATGTCCATGACCAAATAGTTTGTGGCTCTTTAGACAAACTATGTTTATCATTCAAAAGAGATCTTGTGCTTGTCATTCAAGGGAGGCTTCTTTAGGACTGTGAGGGGTGCCCTTTCTTCTCTGGAAATCCATTTTGTATAAAATTACTGTGAATCTTCAGGAGTAAATAATATGCTTTGTAACTGGTGAGCGCTCATTGCTATGCATCTTTGAAACAGCTCTTTTCCCTTGACTGTGTTTTCACAGGGTGCAGTGAAATTGTTTGTGATAGTATTTCAAAGATTAGTTCATGATAAGGTATAAGGAGAATTTGTTCTTCATTATACCTTCACCATGATGCCTAATTTTCTTTAAAACTCTTTCTGCCATAAGACTACCATTTTTAATTGTATAAGGCTGATTTGTAGGGCTGGCTACAATCTGCACTTCCTCTGACTTCCATAATAAACTGACACAGCATGAAACCTTCTCCTGAGGTGCTCTTTTTTCTTACACTCTGTTTGGTATCATCAATCAGTACATCCCTGCATAGATGTAGAAACAGATGTTTTTGAAGTTTGGAGGGCTTCTTTGATGTTTCATGGGGATCATGTCTAATCTAATCATATTTCTTCAAATAGGGAAAACTCCTTCTCTTTTCCTGATTTGAACATTCCTGAGCCTTGCTAGAAACAAAAAAAAAGTGACCTCTTTGATGGTGCATGACCTAGGGATATAAAAGGGTTTTTCTTTGGAAAATAACAAGAGATGATGGTTGATTGATATTGAAGACAGGGTTTTTGGCTCAAAACAGTCTTGCTAAGGAATTTTACCTAAAACACCACCACCTAGACCTACATACTTCGTCATGGATTTCGAATGGCTTCTTGGGCATGAGTAGGTTATGACGTGACAAAGTGATTAGTGAGAGAGGGGTAAACACTTTGTTAAATGTTGGACAGTGAGTTGTATGAAAAACAAAGGATTTTTATGGTAGAGGAATAAACTTATAACAGCTATAGACAGGGAGGCCTTGCTGAATTGTGATAGGTAGGGAAACTGAAAGGTTTTTCTCATTATAGGCTGAAGAAGAGGGGTAGGAAAACAAAAAAAAATTTGAGGTGTGTTCTAGATGAAAAATTGACAGATTTAGATTAGCTTCTAGAAAACTCAGCCAAGGAATCTAGTCATCAAAACAGGTAAAAATACTGATGACTAACAGATTGTTTGTTGCTTTGTTTCTTTATTCTTATCTATATCCATGTGGACTATAGCTCTCTTTTTTTAATTCATTTTGAATTCTCTACCATATGTACCAGTTTCCATAGTAGATTGATCATCTCCAGGCCTCTTTCATTTTATCTCTTTCTTTGGTTCTTTTCCTCTATCTTCCTTGTATTATGTAGTTTTCTTATCTTGCGGTGTAGGGGTCTGTATGCTGGAGGAGGAAATGACCTACTCTTTAGCCTCCTGCAATGTATTGGCCACCCACTCTGCTTAGCTCATAAACTTATCGATCTCAGGCATGTGGGTGTGAATATAAGGGGTTGATTTGTTCTCCACCCTTTACTTCGAGATGATTCCCAGTGGGTCATAAGACCAGGTGAAGCTGTCATTAAATTTAATCTCCCTCAGCATTATGTCAACCTCCTCTCCCGCTACTTTGCTATTGCAAATAAAAGGAGAAATTTGGGACTTGATCCTAAATTTAGACTTACTTTTGGAAAAAACAAAGGGTACTTTGTCTGCATTGATCATCTGCTTGATGTACTCTATGGAAAAACTCCTCTTGGGGACAAACTTTGGCAGCTTTTAAGGGGCCAACTCACACCTATAAATTCTGATCTCTGTATAGTTCTAGTACAAGTGCCAATCCCTGGTTCTCACTTGGTCTAATAATTGCATAATCTTCTTAATATCCTCATTAATCATGGGTTCCATTGTACTGTTGAGTATTTTCATTGCTGGATACAAAAATGCATCAACAAATCACTTGTAAGTATAATCCTTCTTCTCCTTGATTATCGTGTTTGTCCAAAATATTACTGGTTGGGGTTGGGAGTTATCATTAATTTTCTTCATTGTGAACTTGAATTTGATGGCTTGAAAATAGACAAACATGTAAACCAAAACTGAAGTGTATTTAAACACTTCATTTGCGTGAAACTTTAAAAAAGGATCATGGGTGGCATCAACTAAGAATTGGCAAAAGTTAAACATAATTGAGGGCTTGGACTCGAATGAAAGGATGGATAGGAAACCTATCATGGCCTCATCTATCCACTGGTCTGAATGATACCTTAGCAAATATGAAAGGACAGTGACAATGTGTTGGGTTCTATTGGGGAGAGTGGATGAGGGATATGGAGGATTATTGTCGGGAAGTGGGGTGTCAATAACCATGAATAACTCTAATTATTTTTCTCTGGTAACAAAATCTAGTTTTTGGTACAGATATCTGAGGGCTTCATATGAGAATGGTATTTCTTCTTCTACAATAGGAGCCTGCATCATTTGCAAGATTGACTAGGCAGTGATACTAAAGAGGACTTCTCCTATGGGGTTAACTATAGCCCTCTAATTGATATCATAGCATGCATTACATTTCCTCACAAATTAGGGGAAACTGTGGGTCTTTGGGAATATGAAATATGTTAATTTGGTCTCCCACAACCCTATGTCATCAACTTCATCGATCAATTTGTCTTCTAGCCAACAGTAGGCATCAAATAAGTCAAAATATGACTCTGTCTCAGGTATTTTGTAGTCTCTATCAACCAAAGCCACATGATCTACGTATACTTGATGGTAAACAATTGGATTAAATGGTTTTTGTTCCTTCTTTGGAGGCAAAGATGTTCATTGAGAAGGAACTGAATGCAAATGTATAGAAAGGGATTAAAAAGAAGAGGGGAATGAAGAGAGGTAGCTTATGCGAATCAGAGTGGTAATTGGAGAAAAGAAAGGGGATTGCAAAAGAACTGTGGCTACTCTAAAAGGGAGATGGGGAGAAGAAATTGCAGAAGGTTAAATCTGTTGATTCTATAGATAATTGGAAGCTTCTCCGTGCCTTCTTTTACCCTAGAAAAATCTGAAAATAATCACCTGTAACAATAGGATGTAGAAACAATTGTACACGTTTCCATAGGTGAGGAATTTTGGCTTTGTAGAGTGATTATGTTACTATTGACATGGCATAGACCCATTGGGTAACCGCCTAAGCCATTAAATGTCTCATGGGCTTAAGGTGGGAGCACAGGCGATTGGATGGAGGTGGCAAGAGGAAGATGTTGTGTCCCAACGGTAATGGCGTAATGGTAAGTGGTGCAATGGTAAGTGGCGTGGTTTTGTCACAGTGAAAACAAATTTTCGCAGGGGGTGTACGCCAATAAGAAGTAAGGGTAGGGTGGAGGTGGGGTGGGTGTTGTGAAATAACTACCACGCGACACGTAACAAGTGGGGTGGTTTAGAAAATTTTCTATTTTGGACCCTCCCTCCCCCGCTTGATGTTAACGTGTGGAGGATGAGGGGGGGCTGAAAACATTCGTGAACCATCAGATAAGATGGAATGAGTAGAGATGAGGTGGAAAACAATGGGGTTTTAAGTGATGATGAGATGTGAGTGGATGGTGGGGTCGGGTGAGTGAATGAATAGTGGGGGTATAGTTCGAGACTTAGGATATAGGGATTATGACATAAATATGTCAAATGTGTTTCCAACACCTATGTCTTTTGAACAAATTCCCGAACTTTAGAAGAAATAACACCTATGTATTTTGATTATTTCCTTTTTAATCAAGAACACATGAACTCTTTTGACTAAACTTTTAGAATAAATTTCATGGTTCCTCCATATTTTCTTCTTTAACTTCTACTTACACATTTCACTAATCTAATCTTTTCATCTCTCTTTTACAGGGTGCATTTAATATTGCAGACCGAATTCATTTTTTCTTTAAAACTCTAACCTACAATACATCCTTATTTCTTCCATTAACTCAGATTAAGATGTTGAGTCAATTTTATCTCTACCTAACTACCGATATCCCAAGGTTAAGCAGTTTGGAAAATCCTTACTTTCTAATCTATCAACAGAAATTTAAAATTGTACAATCATTCTTAAACTGTATGATTAAACAAACTAATCTAATTAGCAATGGCGTTTTGATTTGCAACACTTTTAGTATTATTCTTCTTTGGGGTTTTTCTTTATTTTTCTTTTTTTATTTGTTTTTTCTTTTCAATATACCCTCTTTTCTTTTCTTTTCTCATATTTTTTGGAAATCATTTGAATATTGAAAATCCTACTCAATATGAAATTGCAACTTATGAAATACTCAATCACCTTGAGATCCTATAATTTATATGACTCTAACATGTTATTCATTAGTATTTTTCGCTATCTTTGGATGACTATAGAATTGTTATAGTTTACTGAAAACAATATTCCTTGAATATCTTGAGTTTTAGAAATCTCATTGCCTTTATTTTTGAAAATTAACCATAGAAAACTGTATAAACTTGCTTTAATTTATTACAATATGACTAAGAAATAGGCCACCCCCTTCTATTCCCATAGTTATACATACTGTTAGCACTGCTGTCCCATCTACATTGGAAGAACACTTAGCACCAAAAGTGCCACTGGCACCTGCAGTGTCAGTGCAGTCTATTGATACTTCAACCACAGGATCATCCACCACACAGGTACATCAAGCAGGTGAAGCAGCAGATATAGTAAAAGCCATGGAGGATATGTCCCTTAAAAAAAAATGAGATAAACAATTTGAAGAAAACCATTCAAACTCTTGAATAATCCAACAGGAATGCCTTGATTACATCAAAGGCACATGAATAAAGGGCAAAAAGACTTGAAGAACAGGTACAAGATTTGCAAAAGGAAGTGAAATTTAGTGAACAGGTGTCCTATATAAAAACTACCTTTCGACCAAAATAATTGAAGGCATACATCTCCAATGGCCTTCAATTCAAATTATATATGAGCAAAGAGATTTACTTTTGGTAGCACAGGCAGAGATTCAAAAGACAAAGGAAGAACTTGTAAATAAACCATCTCCAGATTTAAAGCTTATTACATTCCTAAACAGTAAAAACAGAGTGGAACTTAAGGAGCTAAAAATACAGGATAGGACAGAAACAATACTTCAGATCAAGAAATTCCTAACAAAAAGGAACATAATGAAATATTTGGAGGAAAAGTGTGAGGACATGAAGTTATCAATAGCAAATTTTTTGACAAAATATACAATGTTGAGGGAAGTTGGCCTCCCAGACATATAGGGCTTTAATGAGAAACTATTGGTCTAAACAGGCTATGATAAGAAGATAAGGGACCATGCTAAAGAACAAGTGAACAAGCCTCTACCACAAGGTTCCCCCACTGGAAAAGTTATTCTACAATATTTTGAAGACTTAATTTTTCTGCAAAATGAGATTAAACACATTTTTATTGTCAAACCAAATTTTGCAAAGTACACTAATGCATATGAAAGCTACAGAAAGTTGAAAAACATGAAGATACTTAATGCAGAATAATGGCAGACCTTCACAGATTTACTATAGCAGCATAGAAGGGAGTACAGATAAAGTAGTCAAACTGAGAAGAAAAGAATAAAAAAGCTTATTTGATTTTTCTTTTTACTGTTGATGAGTCTCTTTTATAGTAGTAAAAAGGTAAAAGGGAAATCTAGTATGACAGAAAGATGACATGACAGTGAACTGATTTTTCTACCATAGTGAAAATTCCTTTTACAGCTATTAAAAGGTTAATATATCAGTTGAAAGTGTATCAGGATAAAGAACAAGGTCAAAAAGTATGAGTGAAAAAACAACCAACTCATTTTTTACTGTTGTAGTTTCTCTATTTTACAAGAAGTAAAGTGACAGATGAATAGCGTGAAAGAGTATCAGGAAGAAAGACAGTGTTAAACGGTGTAAAGTGAAAAGAGTATCAATCAAGCAATATTCAAAGAGATAGTTTCCAAATATGCCAGCAAGCATGTACACCTAGTCAACAAATTGTTTTGATTAGATAATATTAGTTCTATTTTTTCTAAGTAATAGGATAGCTTGCTAAGTTGTTAAGTAGTTGTCCCTCTTAATGTGTAAAGATATTTTTATTTCCTAGAGTTTGTTAGAGTCAGTCTCTTCATCCCTCTGTCAGAGATCAAAATCTCTTTTGTTTCATTTCATTTTAGATGTCTCATCCAGTCTAGTCAGTTGCATTCCATTAGGAGCATGGATCATCTAATAGAAGGGTCTTTTCGGTCATATCCCTCATGTCTTGTACCTGCTAGCTCAAGTTTGTTCATCAAAGTTCATCGAAATCATTTACAGTCATTTCACAGTCAAGGTTTGGTCTTTTGGTGGGAAAAGAATCTTTTTAGGGTTTCGAGTCTCATTAGGTCTAGGGTTTCGCAAATTTAGTCTTAAAAGTGTCAAATAATGCCAGCAAGCACATGAGGGAGGTTCAAAATAAGTTTTCATTTCAAAAATTTCATCGTCATAATGTTAGATCATGATTATTCTTCAAAACTCTGTTTTGAAGAAAAATCGTCAATTTTGTCTTTTGTAATAAATGCCATGTAATTTTTAAAAGTTTTCTCAGTTGTGAAGATCTTCAGGCACAGCCCTAGTCACCTTTTCCAAATTCCATGTCAGCTATCCCTGCAAAAAATAGACAAAAGTTTCGTCATTCAGCTCAAAAAACTCAAAGGAAACAAGAAAAACAGAGCTTGTATTAAAAAGTGAAAAGTGCCAAAGTTGAAACATTAGAAAGTGGGTTTTCTAAATTAAAAATAAAATTCCATGGCTATACAAGATATTTTCACCATTCAAACAGTTCATTTGCACCAAGAAACATCAATGAAGCCGAGTTGAATTGTGGAAGAATGAAAACAGGGTTTGAAGGCCGAAAGTGTGAGTGAGTTCACAGTCGTGGTGCGTTGGGAGAAGGTCACGGTGCACTGGCAAGTCGCGACGCATATAGCCATTTTCCACCGTGAAAAATTGAACGTGTGTGGCGCACAGGGAAGGCGCGGCGCATAGGGCCGACAAGCAAATAATTTCATCACTACTTCCAAAATTTTCAAAACGACTCAACCTCCTTTGCTCTGAGTAAGTTCGACTGACCTTGCAGTTGCTCATAGCTTGTGTTTGGTATTATTGAAAGATTGGTCTTGAAGGACTTGAATGCCAAACTACAAACCCTATCCTCTTATTGAAGTGTTCCCTTAGGGTTTTAAAATTGGTGGTTTAAAATCAATTTTGTGCCAAACATTTCATTCCTCATTGGTTTACTCCCTCTCACTGTTTTACTATTATCATAGTCCCTCCCCTATTCCCCAAGCCACTCATACCATTTAAGCCCATTTCCCTATCCATAAATCATTGCATTTCCTATCATTTTTCCCTTTCTCATTTCACCTATAAAATCCCCAAATCCCAAATTCCCAAACACAGTCAAGTGACTGTCCTTGTATTTTAAATCTCACTTGATTACATTCCATTGTTCCCACTGTCTTATTTACCACAGTCCTTCTCCATTTGGCACATATTTTGGCAATTGAAACACAGGCACCAAATTCTCACCTCATACAAATCAATATACCCTTGACATAGACCTTGCAAACAGCATGGAAGTAGACACTAAAACTTCATATGAACAAGACAGTGATTCTACCACTGAGTTCCATGCACCGAGAAGGCCTCGTAAAGGTGGAAAACACGTGAGAGAAGAGACCACCTCATTGACTCAATTGCAGGCCTTCCCACTTGCCATGGCATTCTTTTGAGAGCAGTAATGTTATCAGTACTGTGAGATGATTTCTCGGATTCAGCATCATCAGGAGTTACCCCGATAGTTTGTTTTACATTTGTGTGATGGTCAGGTTATGCTTGCTGGTGTAAATTTCACCTTAACACCAGAAACCATTTCTCAGGCGACAGGAATACCGAATGTAGGTGAAGAGTGGAACAAGAGACAATAGGTGGACAGAGTGCATTATGAACCATACATCAGGCCTAGCTATGTGAGACAGCTCAGCAGGGTATTCCCATTCTGTTTCCTGAAGGAATCCTATGCACCTTTGACGAGACTCATTATTTGATACTTCAGTTGTGAGGGCCAGTTTTGACGCCTCTATGCCTACCACATCAGGTTGTTGATGCATTTCATGAGAGTGAGGATGATGAACATTCTATATTTCATGTGCCGAAACATCGAGAGAATGACCACTCTTGTGTAGAAGAAGACTCCCGAGCAGCAATACAGCAGCATTTATCACTATGCGCTCATCAAGATCATTGTTGTACATCAGCTTGGATTGCAGGGCATTGCGTGGGAAGATTTCATTTCCCGTGACTTCTTCACAACCCCTCAACCTCCTTCGGAGATTTTTCATGAGCCAGGTGAACCTTCACATCAGTTTGAAGGTCACGAGACAGAGCCTATCAGTGTGCCAGTGTATGTCACTTATCAAAGAGGCACGAGAGTAGTATTTGCAGCATCCCGACGAGTACTATCTCCACCCGGGGTGGAAGGGGTCTCGTTGCCATCATCAGCAGCATAGGTACAGGTACAGGATAGAGGTAAGAGGTCGATGCAGGATGAGGGCCCTTCAGGATGCCAGGATACTGTTGGGCCGTTAATATGCCATTATTATTATCACTGGTGAACGCTTATTCCACCCATTTCTACCATTCTTCATCACGTCATTTATTATAATTTATTATTTAAATCCATGTTATAATGATTTATGCTCTTATGAATGAATATTATTTATTCTCCTTTATTTCTAATAAATTGATGATTATGTATGATTTTATCAATGATAGTTTTAATAAATCAGTTGTAACATTATTCACCATTTTTAGCCTCCAAGATAATTTTCAGATTGAAGATTTGATCATTAAAAGTGCCAACTCAGAAATTCGATGGAATAAGAAGTGACGATTTTGCGGTTGAGATTCTGAGCAAATGAAGAAGAATCTGGAAAATCTGGAACATGGGTTTTTTCCAGAACGGACCCAATTAACTTTATTCAAAGATCGGTTTGCCCAAATTCTGCTTGTACTAAGAGAAACGCAGGGTTCTTTGAGCATGATTTTCTCAGATTTGTTGTTGCGGCCGTCCTCCAAATCTCAGCTGCAAAGCCAAATTCGCCTTGTTCTTGTTGATCAAATGGTTAGAAGCAAACCAATTTTGTAATAGAATCATGTTGTAATTATCTCTATTGTAACCACTCTCTGCTCTCTTTGTATTTAAAATCAGAACAGAGATCAAAGAGGGAGAAGGACTTTGAGGATGATTCGGGATGGATTCGAATGATGGAATTGAGGATTCAGACTTAGAGATTCAAGAATGAAGATGGATTATTCATGATAGGATAGGGATTGTTGCATTGCCATTGTAATCTTCAAAGCTTTTGCTGTTGTATCATATCTTTCCAATTTCCGCCGTGTGATGGTTTGATTTAGTTCCTATTTCTTTGAATCGTAATGCTTTACAGTTTCATGTTCTTTACTTCGTTGTTTAGTTTGGTTGATTAATTGCAAGAGTTTGCTTTTAAAGAGCTTTCCTAGTTTACTTTCAATGGCAGCTTTCCATTTCTTGTTATTTGCATTATCTTTGCTTTGGTGTGAAGAACGATCTGAAACTGTAGTGGGCATTGGCATTTGCTGTCTAGTCCCCAGATTAATGATCTGTTCCTTGGTTACTTTTGGTTACATCAGTTTCCAAAGCGATGAGTTATTGTTACTGGACCCTTGACTGATACATTGCTTATTTTTCCGAATGCATGATTTAATTCTTAAAATGCTTTGTTGTAAGTAGATTTTATTTCCAGCTTTCATTTACTTTTGGATTTTAAGCACTATACTGCAAAACATTACTCTTGAGTAAATAGCCGCCTCAGACTGAGTACACTCTTGAAACAAAAAGTCGTCACTGGGTTGACAATTAATGTGAGGTAATTAGGAGTTACAAAGACACCTTTTTATCGCTCCACATTTTGGCGCCGTTGCCGGGGAGAGTGTAGCCATTTCTAAAGAGTAGTGTGAATCTGATGAGTGGCTGCTAGGGAAGAGTTGGATCTTAAAAACGGAAGGTAAGAACCTACGTGCGGAGCATGTAAAAGCCCTGCTCCACTATCCGCTTTCCTAACAGATTTTTTTGTTGCTTTGTTGGGTAGAAATAGATGTTTGAATTTTTGTCTGAATGATTAGGAAAAAAATAGAAATTTTGAAAAATGGATCACATGATCTCATGCAAGTGGTGATGTAAGCACCACCCATTTCACTAACCGATTGACAGGAATATTTGAAGAAGGAGCCTCGAAGAAACACATGAAAAACATCTTATATTATGGTAAGAAATGGCTCACGTTTCTACTTTTGAATTTCCTATCAAAGATCTAGGAGGAGTGATACAAATGCACATAATTCCCCCATCTTTACCAAATTTTCATGGTTTAGCAAATGAAGATTCAGATACATTCTTATTTGAGTTAGAAATACTTTGTAGAGGATATGATTATTGTACTAATGATCAAAGATTAAAAGTGTTTCCTCTTACTCTAAAAGGAGCAGCTCTCCGATGGTTCATGAGCCTAGGTGGGACTTGCATCCAATCATGGGAGGACATGAAGAACATATTCTTGAAGAAGTACCAAGACTATTGCAAATCCAATGAAGATATTTTCGGTATGATACAAGGGGAAGATGAAAGTTTGGAGGACTATGTAGATCGATTTCATTATAACCTTCAAAAATCAAAGCATAAGCATTTGGAAAAAGAGATCTTAGAAACACTCCTTCTTAAAGGAATCAAAGATGAATTTTTAGAACTCTTAAATCTGATAGGAAAAGGTGATGTTTTTCAGTTATCATATGATGATGTTTGTGAGTTGTGCATAAGGTATTCAAGAGGAATCTCCAAAGCTGGTAAGAATTCTAGAGATGTTTGTTCTTTCTTTTCCAAATCTGCTACAAGAATAGGAGACATAAGAGCTGAAATCAATGATTTATTTGAAAATTTTAAAGTTGATTTTATTAGCTCTCTAAGCTCAAAATTGGATGTTTTGCAGGTTCATAAAAATGAAGAATTTGATGAAGTGTTTTTCCCTCATGACCAAAAGGAGCAGCCCATAGATGGTTACTCTTCCTTATCTAGGATGGAAGTATCATATCAAGAGGTGAGGAAGCTGCAACAAGGTCAAAACCATGGAAATCATGGCCTACAGGTATGGTTCAAAACACTTCTTCTCCATTCTCTTACTTGCATAATCCATTATGGAATACTCATGTTCTAGGGCAGCCATGTCCATTTCAATATAACCACCAATCTTATCTACAAGTTTGGCATGGTTCACCTTATGATTGCATGACTACTCTCCCTCATCTTGTAGCACAAGCACATTCTCCATATTCTCCACCGGCTCTTTCACAACA